>JAPVLO010000729.1:0-522198 GCA_027257055.1 Cephalopachus bancanus | reverse complement strand
AGAAACTGAATTTATTCTACTCATAGAAAGTATTGTAGAATAGGTCATGCTAACGTCAGGGAATTATGTTAGTTCAAGCATGATCAAACATGATATTTTGAGGTTTAATAAGAATACAGCTAACTTTAGAAATTTCATTGTTCCCATTTTCTACTAATTGCAGTTTTGGCTTTAGTACAATTTACAGTTTATATTTGGGTTTTATTTCAGAAGCTTTATTGTTGATGATCAGCTTTATATATTAGGATTAGGAATTAGAAACTCTTTAATAAAAGCTAAGATAGATACTTAGATTTTAGAATAGACATTTTGTTTAGAGATTGTAATCAATTGTTCCTAGAAATAGCCCAATGTGATCTTTGGACTGGGCCACATTCTCTAGGAACTGGTTTGAGCTATAATTAAGAGTTTCTATAGTGTAGGTAGAATTAGCACAGACTTAGAAAGGTATTAGGATTTAAGTTAGTCATCAGGTGTTGTGTATGCATAAGCTTTAGAAGTTATTGATTATTAGAATATTATGATGTTAGACTTGTATTGCTTTTGAGGAACATTAACCAAGCATAAGGAACAGTGAGATAATTTTGGGATTGTCCTTCCTCATGCTTGGGAAAATGCCTGGTGGGTGGGGGATGCCCCTCATCCACCTGGCTTTGTGTTCACATTATAGTCTTGTGATTTAATTGGGATTGTCCTTCCTCATGGTTGAGGAAACACCTGGTGGGTGGGGTACACCCCCTCATCCACCTGGCTTTGTGCTTACGTGAAAGTCTTGTGATTTAACCTGTGAAAATTTGGATAAAAGACTTACGGTTTGTCCCATTAAATGGCTTCTGCACTAGACAGGAGTCCAGTCTCTTTCTTTCTACCCCCCTTCCTTCTTTCTTTTAATATCTATCCCTCCTAACAGAATCACCGACGCCATCTTTCCTACCAGGAACCCCCAATATCTGCAGGGGCTGGTCCCCCGTACCCTAGCACCATGCTGAAAGTGCTGCATCAATGAGTGAATCTCACAGCAGGGCACTGAGGAAAACCAACTTAATAAAACAGCTGGGGTGGGGGTGGGCCAGGAAATGAAAGTAGGCGTGCCAGCGGTTAGACCGAGGGAAACATGAGTGTACTTTACTTCAGAGTTTTTTGCCAGAATAAAAGTGTCTAATACTGTATAATAATCATCATGCAACAATAATTATCCCCACTAATAATTAAGTAAATGCATATGTAGTATTCCATACCAGAAAAAAACGTGGAGAAACAGGTATTTTTATATCCTCCTGGAAGTATATAGACACACTTTTGGAGAAGACTGTGGCAACATCTACAAAAATTTAAGGTGTGTATACCTTTGGCCCCAAAATTTACCTTACAGATGAAATAACAAAACTATTGTAATGGTGGCATTCTTTGTCATAGTGAAAAAGTAAAACAACCTAAGTGCCCATTAATAGGTGACTGGCTCCTTAAATTGTGGTATAGTTATGCAGTAAACTACGGTATAGCTCTGAGGCCAAAAAGTGGTGAGAGAACCAGAAGGGCTGACATAAAAAAGACACTTATAATGGCTTTTAAAACAAAAATTAATTTGCAAAACGGTATTTGTATCAGAATCAGTTTACATAAAAATAAGTAAATAAAAATAAAAAGTCGGAAATAATATACTCATACATCAAACCCTTGTTGATGATTATGTCTGATAAGTTACATTAAAGAGGATTCTGATATTCTAATTCACCTATTTTTGTAGAATGGGGATTTTTTTCTTTAAATAAAGACTTGTTTTCTAGAGCAATTTTGGGTTCCTAGCACAATTGAGAGAAAGGCACAGAGACATCCTACACACCTGCTGTCTCCACACAGACTCAGCCTTCCCTATATCAGCCACCCAAATACAGTGGAATATCTGTGATAGTAGATGAACCTGGATTGGCCCATCATTATCATCCGAAGTCCATCGTTCACATTAGGGTTCACTCTTGGTGTTATATTTTCTTGTTTGTTTGTTGGTTTTTGAGTTGGAGTCTCACTCTGTCACCCAGACTGGAGTGCAGTGGCACACGCCCGGCTAATTTTTTTTATTTATTGCAGAGATGAGGTCTCGCCTAGTTGCCTGGGTGGGTCTCGAACCCATGGGCTCAGGCAATCCACTCACCTCGGCCTCCCAAAGCGCAGGATTACAGGCTGAGCCACTGAGCCTGGCCCACAATCCATCTTTTTGCCAGACAAATGAGAATATGCCATAGCATTGAACCCTTTGGAATCACCTTAGTCTTAGAAAACCTTCTCATCTGTGACTCCTTAATACTCAGCCTCTGAGTAACAGCTTCTACTTTCACATAGAATCTTTCAAAATAAAAAATAAGAAGTTCTACAAACTGTATTAGCAACAGCTTATTTATTTTAGATTCTAGCCAGCTGCAAAAAGGAAAAAAGGGTAATCATCTCAGCTCCAGCCTGGAGTTGTTTTTCCTTCACAGCTTATTCCTGGACTCAGGAAATCAACTGGAAAATAAATGCCAGTAACTCTGAGTCCCAAGGAACACAACATCCCTGAGCACCATTCCCTAAATCCCTCTTGGCCTGCCTAGCTTGCCTGCTCTGGCTAGTGGGCTGTTAAGTGAGGAGTGAGGGAGGAGTCTCTGCAACTGTGGAGACTTGTCACTCAGGGACATCGTTGTTGCTCTTTACAGTGTGGCGGTGACGGGTCGGGTCTTTGGAGTGAGTCAAACCCAGACATTTTAAGTCTGGCCTTGTTACTTATGAGTTATGTGACCTTGGGCAAGTCGTTCAATCTCAGTGAGCCTTAGTTTTCTAACCTGTCAAGTGGATTTCAGAGCAGCTCTCCCATAGGGATGTTGTTAGAACTAAAGGGTGTAATACATGTGATGTGCTTTGCACAGTATCTGGCAAATGGTTCAGTTTCCAAAAGCGACTTTTATTCGATGACAATAATGATGTTGATGATGATGGTCATTGCCTTCACATCATCTTCATCTAAACCGTCATTCCATGTTGTTAGAAGAGAGTTTGGTGTGATAGTGAACAACTCTGTTGAGATACCCGTGGAAGTCAGGAAATTTGTATACATTTCTCAGTTTGGCATTGGTTAGCTTTGTGGCCTCAAATAAAGCTTCAGTCTGTGTATGCTGATCTGTAAAAGGGGAATAAAAATAATATGGCTCTGTGTTGCAGTGTTGTGACAATCACGGAATAACGGCCATACTAAATTGTCAGTCGTTGTATATAATGGGAAGTACACACACACACACACATTAAATAAAGGGATTAACATATCTACCTACTCTTTGAGATCTACCCTCATTTTCACTTGGCTTAGGTGAAAAAGGCAACCAGCACTTCAACCTTGTTAAAGGGCGATATTCTTAAAAGCACATTGTGGACATGAAGGGGAGGGGTGAGATTGCTGCAGTTCACCTATTACTACCACATTTAAATTACCATTTGCTTTCTTGTCAAATATGTTATTTTTTTCTTCTTTTTAAGAGTAATATATACCATAACAGAAAATTTGGGACTAACCGAAAATAGAAACATCCATTTGCTTGCTCATGGTACTTCTCTTTTTCTATTGGATCTTGTAAATATGATAAAAAATGTATTCACGTAAATCAAAGTGTAATCTCAAATATTTTTTGTTAAAAAGGGTAAAGCACAAAATATCAGGCTATTGTAAACTGCAGTTCTATCTAAGTCTTTATAGGTCAGGAATTCTCCGATTTTAACGTCTAAGACTCACTTGTGGCTCATTTAAAGGGCCAGTCCTGGGCCTCACCCACAGTGATGCTGATTAGATGGACCTGGGGGAGGATCTTGGAATCTCCATTGTTAATGCGCTTTCTATAAGGTATGATACAGGTCGGTGGTCCTTGAATCTCACACTGAGAGAGAGCATGAAGTCCTGACTCGTGTCTAGGGCCTCTGAAATCCCACGATGGGATACTGTAAGGCAAACTGGGAATGTGAATCCAGTCTTCCAGTTGTCGTTTCATGATACCCCGAGCCTGGTGATTTTACTTCTCAGTTCTGTCTGTCAGAGCATCTGGCAAGTGAGTCAGTCTGAGTGTGTGCCTCCTCTTTAAACCTGTCTGCTCTGGAGAATCCAATTTGTCCCAAGGCTCACAAAATGCCATCCTGTCAGGTTTAGGTTGGGGGTGGGAAAGGAGAGGGTGCACAGGTCTCTGTCACTCAGCTGACACCAGCTTGACCCCTCCTAAGGCATAGTGTGTGACTTCCAGCCACCTGCTTGAGGGGACACAGAAAGTTCGCATATTTCTCTCTTTCCAGAAAAGAAGAAAGTAGAGAGGGAGGTTAATAGGACCACGAGCGGGCACCTAACATTTTCAAGGCATGTGACATAACATGCAGATAATAGTGGAATGTTACTCTTTTGACATTTCTAGGCTGTCACTGTACCTGGATTCTTCTGTCCTTTTCTAAGCAACTCAAAGTCAGCCTCTCTCTCTCTCTCTCTCTCTCTCTCTCTCTCTCTCTCTCTCTTATTCTAGGAAAGAAATCAGGTGTACGGGAAAGCTAGAACTTATTTTACAACTTTGAAAACAGCAATGTTTGTGTTCTTCTAGAGTGTTCTTCTCCCTGGCAATAAGGTTCTTCCCACCACACATGCCTGCTGTGTAAAATTACACACAGTGAGACGGAGAACTACATAAAAGACCCACTCAGCATACGCTGATTTAGTCTCTGCTGCTTGTCACCTCCCTATGGGAGCTCAACAGAAACAATTGCTTGATTACAGAACCTACAATCATTTTCAATAAGTGCCCCAACCCTGGTCTTAAAAAGCCGATTCAGATTTGACCTAAATAGGACAAGCTTCAGAGCAAGATCTATGGAGGTTGAAAGAGAGAGTCTTGTATAATTTTACTGAATTTTTACATGTCCTTTTGCCTCTCTGGAGCATCAGTGACTCGGTCACTATCAGGGTTTCTGGCCAAGGTCAAGTTCTACCGTTCCCCTGAGAAGGATTTTGAATTAGGGGCCTAACTCTGTCTTCTGAAGACTCCAGTTCAGTTTTTTTTGTTTCGCGGACAAGGAAACTGAGGTTCAGCAAGGAGCTATGTGCTGGCCATGGCCTGTGGGTTGCAGTTCCATGCCCTCTCCTCTCCGGCTCTGCGTCTCAGGGCCTGATCCCGACCAGCTGGTTTCCAGCTAGCTTCGTCAGCAGGAAGCGCTGGTGAGAGACCGGAGGACTGGAGCAGGGGAGAAGCCAGGCCGCTTTTCCCCTCTTTCTCCTGTGGGTTTGGCAAGGATCTCTGGTGGTGGCTGCATCTCTTCCTTGGTGGGGAGAGACATCTTCTCTCAGCAGGGTCCCAGTTTCTGACAAACAGGCCCCGTCCTGTGCTCCAACAAGATCACCTCCCTCTTACTCACGGGTCAATATACTTGCTTATAGGACCAGATAATAAATTCAGCTTTGTGGGCCAAGAGTCAAATTTGAGGATTGCATTTTGCAGCTCCTTTTTCAGCATTTAAAATATAAAAATTTAAAAGTGTAAAAGCCATTCTTTGTGTGTTGGCCCTTTAAAAACAGGAGGCAGGGTGACTGGATTTGATTCCATAGCCTTTCTTTGTCAACCCTTGCTCTAGACTTAGGGATGACTTCTTACAGTTGCTAATCTCTGGGTTGCCTTCTGGTTCCCTTTCTGACCATCCAAGTCCTGTTTACCTGATTCCTTATGTTAACTTCTCTTAATTGAACCACCTGGCATGAGCACTCTTTTCCTGCATGGACTTGGACCTATTCAGGCAATGACTTGTTCGGACAATAACTTATTTAAAACCACAGTCCATGAAGAGAGAATGTTATCCAGGTCATAAAATTCTTATTGCTTTCTGTCTTCAGAAATGCATTCACAAACAGGTCTCAAAAGAATCATGCAGATTTATCGATCAGGTTAAATCAGCTGACTGCCTACTTGCGCTTTGACTGTCCAGGTTGATGACCTCATACAGTAAAGAAAAATATCAAGGGGTGCCCATGAACCAAATCAGGGATAAGAAACTTGAAATAAGCCAGGCTCGGTGGCTCAGCCTGTAATCCCGCGCCTTTGGGAGGCTGAGGTGAGTGGATTGCCTGAGCCCGCGGGTTCGAGACCTGCCTGGGCAGCGAGACCTCATCTCTACAATAAATCAAAAAATCAGCCGGGCGTGGTAGCGCATGCCTGTAATTCCGGCTACTTGGAAGGCTGAGGCGGAAAGATCGCCGGAGCCCAGCAGGTCGAGGCTGCGGTGGCCGGGAGCGGCCACTGCACTCCAGTCTGGGCGACAGAGTGAGACTCCAGCTCAAAAAAAAAAGAAACTTGAAATATTGAAGTTGATTCCCATATTGACACATACTTGGGGCTCATTTCAAGTGGCAGTCCTGGGCCTCACCCACAGTGATGCTGATTAGATGGACCTGGGGGGACCAGTATCCAACATCACTGGCAAAGTGATGAAACGTGCTGACAAACAGGACTGGTGTGTAGATGCCAGTTCCCACCAGAGGTGAGGCATGAGAAACCATGTCTATGCGATGTGCTACGGACATGTCCACCCTCCTGCCGCTCCCCTGGGCCAAGCCAGCGTGGTTTCTTCCAGGATGAGTGCAGCCAACGGCTAACTAGACTTGTGGGCTTCCACCCCTGCTCCGTGAATTCCTTGCGTGGATCTACTTTCATAAGCACAAGCAAAATCTTCTACAAACATAAGTCACATGGCTCCTCTGCTCAGAACCTCCACTGACTTCCCATTTCCACCAGCAGATCCCTCCTATGAGCTCACAAGACCCTGCATGATCCAGGCTCCGTGTCTTTCTTCAACTTCATCTGCTGCTGATCGTCTCTTCCTCATTTCGGTCCAGCAGCACTGGCTTCCTTGCTGGTTCTCAGACTCTCCCAAGCTCAGCCATCAGGCCTCTGCTCTTGTTCTTTGCCTTCCCTGGCACGTATCGCTCAGATGTCTTTGAGGCTCTCTGCCTCCTCTTAATTCTTTCAGATCAGCTCTCACACGGCATTTCGTCAGTGAGGTTTTCCCCAACCGGCTGATCTAAAAGAGGACAGCTTCTCCCTTTGTCCTTTAACTTTCCTGATTTCTTCTTAAGACTTTGTTTACCTGACTGACACCTACTTGGATTAAGTCTTGCCTCTTCCTGTCTCTTGTCACTCTCTCTTACCCAGAGGCCTCTCTTTAGTCCTTCAGGTTCAGGTCTTTCTCCTCCACGGCCTACACTTAGAATATTCTTTCCTCTTTTCTCTTAACTGACTTGAATGGCTTCTCCTCAGGAAGGCCCTTCTAAGTAGGTCATCATTTGATTCTCTCACCCCTACCAACACTTATCTTAATCTCTGGATAGTGTTCATTTTCTTCATAGAAATTACAACTGTTAAAAAGATGTATATGTGTATGTATGCTTATATGTATTTGTTTATCTGTATTTCCCACTTCTTTATTTTTTCCTCCTACCCCAACTAATTTGACGAGGAAAGGGACTGTGTCTACTTTACCAACTAATACGTACCAAGTGCCTATATAGTTCAGGGCCTTATGTGCTATAGGTGCCCAATACATATTTATTGAGAGAATGAATACATGATACAGGCCGGAGATATTCACAGTTCTAGGAAAAGTGGTTGGAGAGTCTCCCCGTTGTATTAGAAGCTCTTGGTTTCCCCACACATATCTCTTTGGTTCTCACTGTTTCTGTACACTGTGACGGCTTTCTGATGCCAACATTTGTGATCTCTGTGTGAAGGCGTTCTTGAGCAGTAGGCACGTGCATGGCCTGAATGGAGTGCC
This sequence comes from Cephalopachus bancanus, assembly GCA_027257055.1. Classification (NCBI taxonomy): domain Eukaryota; kingdom Metazoa; phylum Chordata; class Mammalia; order Primates; family Tarsiidae; genus Cephalopachus; species Cephalopachus bancanus. The sequence continues at coordinate 514,383 of JAPVLO010000729.1, read as the reverse complement.
AGGGAGTTAGCAACCGTAGGAGTAGCTTTTGCCTACTGACTGACGGAGAGGGTGGGTAATTACCCCAACTTCATCACCTGTCTGATGGAATGACTGTTGAGGCGTGTTGCCTACAGATCCCTGGAAGTCACAAGTGCCCCAGTTGCCCATCGATCTCCTCCTCATTGACTTTTTTCCTTCCCTGTGTCATGTCCACATTCTTCACTGGTGCTTCCAGGGATCACCTGCCAAGAAATCTACCTGCACTCAAATTCTTGTCTCAGGCTGTGCTTCTGGGAAAATCCAAACTAAGATATCCATTCTATCAATTTTCTACCACCGCTTTCCTTTTGGGAAGTGTTGCAATTTTTTTTTTGAAATGGAGTCTCACTCTGCTCTGTCACCCAAACTGGAGTGCAGTGGCACACTCACGGCCACCGCAGCCTTGATGTGCTGGGCACAGGCGATCCTTCTGCTTCAGCCTTCAAAGTAGCTCGAACCACAGACACATACCACCACGCCCAGCTAATTTTTTGATTTATTGTAGAGATGAGGTCTCACCAAGTTGTAGGTGTAAGCCACTGCGCCCAACCCAAATTTTTTTTTTTTTTTTTGAGTTGGAGTCTCACTCTGTCGCCCAGACTGGGAGTGCAGTGGCCACTCCCAGCCACTGCAGCCTCGACCTGCTGGGCTCCAATGATCCTTTCGCCTCGCCTTCTGAGTAGTTGAAATTACAGGTGCGCGCTACCACGCCCAGCTAATTTTTTTATTTATTGTAGAGATGAGGTCTCGCCTGCCCAGGCGGGTCTCGAACCCACGGGCTCAGGCAATCCACTCACCTCAGCCTCCCAAAGTGCTGGGATTACAGGCTGAGCCACCGAGCCCGGCTTCAACCCAAATTTTAAAAGAACTTTACAAATTTTTAAAAAGCAAACATTGTAGGCGTGCATTGTTATGGCATCTACAGGAAGTCTCTGTGCTGTGCCACCTTGGCAACACTCCTGTAAATCGAAACTGTTCTAAAATTAAAAGTTTTTCAAATAAACTTCAGGTCAGGCGCGGTGGTGGCTCATGCCTGTAATCCCAGCACTTTGAGAGGCTGAGGTGAGAGGACTGCCTGGGCCCACGGGTTCAAGACCAGCCTGGGCAACTTGGAGAGACCTCATCTCTACAATAAATCAAAAAATCAGCTGGGCTTGGTGGCATACACATGTAGTTCCAGCTACTTGATGATTAAGGCAGGATTGCCTGAGCCCAGCAGGTCAAAGCTGCGGAGGCCATGAGCGTGCCACTGCACTTCAGCCTGGGTGACAAGAGTGAGACTCGGACTCAAAAAAAAAAAAAAAGGATGTGTTGATCAACTCTGCCTCTCCCCCAAGGTTCAGACAGGAAGGTTGTTACAAGTATACTCAGAAGCAACATATTAATTAATTTCTTTTTTTCATTGTTGTGCACCCAATCTCCAGATTTTGTCGTCTTGCAAAACTGAAACTTTGTACCCGTTAAGAAATAACTTCCAATTTCTCCCTCCACTTAAAAATTGGTGAGTGGATTGCCTGAGCCCGTGGGTTTGAGACTCGCCTGGGCAGCGAGACCTCATCTATACAATAAATCAAAAAATCAGCCAGGCGTGGTAGCGCATGCCGGTAATTCCGGCTACGTGGAAGGCTGAGGCGGAAGGATCGCCGGAGCCCAGCAGGTCGAGACTGTGGTGGCTGGGAGTGGCCACTGCACTCCAGTCTGGGCAACAGAGTGAGACTCCAACTCAAAAAAAAAAAATTGAATTTCCTTTTTAAAATGTTGTTCTTTGTACTTATTATTGAATGGTTGGTACACTCTAATATTATTTATTATTGCAACAGGCTAATAGGCAGGTATAAGCATCTTTTAAAAATAAATTAATGTAATATAAAATATTAAGCCACTATCTTTCCCCTCCCCCTTTGGGCTGTAGTATTTATTATCTTTAATTAATTTATTTTTGAGTTGGAGTCTCTGTCTTCCACGCTGGAGCACACCAGCATGCTCACGGCCACCACAGCCTCGACCTGCTGGGCTCCGATGATCCTTCCGCCTCAGCCTTCCAAGCAGCCAGAACTACAGGCGGGCGCTACCATGCCCAGCTAATTTTTTGATGTATTGTAGAGACGAGGTCTCACCAAGTTGCCCAGGCGGGTCTCGAACCTCTGGGCTCAGGCAATCCTCTCGCCTCGGCCTCCCAAAGTGCTGGGGTGACAGGCTGAGCCACCGAGCCTGACCGGGGTGAATGTTGCCAGTGTGTGACTGGAGGCGTGAGCTCCCCAGGCGTGTGGTCAGGCCGGAGGGTGAGTGTGGAGGAGGCGAAAGACGACAGAGGGCAGGAAGCAGGGGCACCCTGGAGGGCCTGGGAGTGTGGGCACGAGTTTGGGTTCCCTCTCAAAGACAGCCGGGGCCTCTGGAGGCCTGGCCACCACCTGCGCTGGCCACTGTGGCACCGAGGTGGAGCTCAGAGGCACCAAAAGTGTGGCCCTGGTTCTCCAGAGAAGCCGGGGAGGTGTGTGTGGGGGCAGACCCATGGAGACTACTGAGAGCGCGAGGCTGCTAATGGCAGTTGGTCCACATGGGCACGGCGACTGGGAAACCCCGCGGTCTGCGTCTCCAAGCCGGAGGCCCAAGGCAGCCGGCGATGTCCCTAGTTCAAGTGTGAAGGCCGGAGGGCCCGGGAAGATGATGTGGCAACTCCCACTGGAGTCCAAGGGTGGGGGAAGGGATCCTCCACTCAAGCAGGGCACGAGCATGCCCTTCCTCCACTTTTGTGTCACGTCAGGTCCTTAATGGCTCGGATGATGCCTGCCCACATGGGGCAGAGTGTGGAGAGATCTCCTTTCCTCCGTCTCCCAGGGCAAGTGCGAATTTCCTCCAGAAACACCCTCACAGACACACCCAGAAATTGCTTTAACAGCTATCTGTGGTGGTGGCTCACGCCTGTAATCCCAGCACTTTGGGAGGCCGAGGCGAGAGGACTGCCTGAGCCCAGGGGTTTGAGACCAGCCTGGGCAACTTGGCGAGACACAAATTAGCTGGGTGTGGTGGCACACGCCTGTGCTTCCAGCTACTTGGAACGCTGAGGTGGAAGGATCGCTGGAGCCCGGAGGTCGACGCTGCGGTGGCTTTGAGTGTGCCACTGCACTCCAGCCTGGGCGACAGAGTGAGTCTTCAACTCAAAACACAAAAACAAAAACTCCAGCTATCTGGACACCCTCTAACCCAGTCAAATCGACGTATATGTTAACCGTCACAACAAGCCACTGCTGCTTGGAGGGCGGGTGCAGTGCTGGGAAGCAGGGAGCAGGGACCCTGTACTCGTCCAGTTTCGGGGGCCTGGCGATGCCAGGGCTGCTGGAGTCGGGGTGGTGACTGGGAGAGCACACGTGTGCCTGCACATCTGTGGAGGCCTGCAGGTGAGACTCGCTGGCTGCAGTGGCCTGTTCTGCAGCCGTTGCCCTCCAGCGCTGGGGGGGGCAGGAAGCAAACAGCCACAGGTCCCTGCGGAGGATGAACGGGTAGTCTGCGAGCGGCAGCCAGAGGAAGAGAACACACACACACAGAAAATGGATGCGGGGAGCAGGAGGCATGTCTGGGCAAATTCACTTAATGTCTTGTTTCCTCTATTGTTGGTTGTTGTTGTTGTTGTTGTTGTTGTTGTTGTTGTTTGAGTTGGAGTCTCACTCTGTCACCCAGACTGGAGGGCAGTGGTACGCATCTGGCCACCACAGCGTCGACAATCCTTCTGTCTCAGCCTTCCAGGTAGCGGGAACTACAGGCGCACACTCCCACGCCCAGCTAATTTTTTGATTTATTGTAGAGATGAGGTTTCATCATGTTGCCCGGGCGGGTCTCGAACCCGCGGGCTCAGGCAATCCACTCACCTCGGCCTCCCAAAGCGCTGGGATGACAGGCTGAGCCACCGAGCCTGGTGAGAATTATATCTTAATGCAGCTATGACACACGGATCTCAGGACATCTGCATGTGCCCCATCACCAAATCAAGACCCACCGCTGGAGACCGCGGTTGTCCCTTTCCAGGGAATTTCCTCCCCACTAGAGGAGGCGTCTGGTGTGATGGACCAGCTGTGCCTGTTAGGAACCTCAGCTGGAGTCACCCGTTTTATGAATCCACCCCAACGGACGCCGCCTCCTGTTGATGGCCGTTCAGGGCACGCTCCGTCTGTCTAGGACCGTTATGAGTAAGGCTCCTGGGAACATTTGTGCACAAGAATCTTTTTGGTGAGCGTATGTCTTCCTTGGGGAAGTAGCTAGGCGTTGCTTGGGAATTTACTTTAGATGTTGAGTTGGCTTTATAGGAAACAGTTGCTAAACAGTTCTCCAAAAGTTTGTGTGAGAGTTCCAGTTGTTCCACGGCTTTGGCAGCATTTGGTGCTTCTTCATCTGAGCTGTTCGGTGGTGGGAAATGGTGTCTCGTTGTGGTCTCACTTGGCGTTTCTCTGATGACTAATGATCGTAGGTCTTTGGGGGGGGTGTTGGAGTCTCACTTCGTCACCCAGGCTGGAGTGCAGTGGCATGCCCACGGCCACCCCAGCGTCGACCTGCTGGGCTCCGGTGACCCTTCCGCCACAGCCTTCCAGTTGTAGAGACGAGGTCTCACCAAGTTGCCCGGGCTGGTCTCGAACCCACGGGATCAGGCAATCCACTCGCCTTAGCCTCCCAAAGTGCTGGGATGACAGGCTGTGCCACTGAGCCCAGCTGATTGTAGGTTTTTTTATTTTTTGAGTTGGGAGTCTCACTCTGTCACCCAGACTGGAGTGCAGTGGCACGCTCCCGGCCACCGCAGTCTCGACCTGCTTGGCTCCGGCGATCCTTCCGCCTCTGCCTTCCAAGTAGCTGGGACTACAGGTGTGCGCTACCATGCCCGGCTAATTTTTGGTTTATTGTAGACATGCGGTCTCGCCAAGTTCCCAGGCGAGTCTCGAACCCACGGGCTCAGGCAATCCACTCACCTCGGCCTGCCAAAGCGATGGGATGACAGGCTGAACCACCGAGCCCAGCCTCTCCCTGCATTCTTAGGATGGACTCCATGCGTCATTTAAAGATCTGCTGAATTCTGATTGCTAATATTTTATATAAGATTTTGGCAGGGTATATAATACTGGTCTCTACTTTTAATTTCTCCTTCTTTTTTTTTTTTTTAGAAAGCAGGATTTATTAAGAGGACAGAAAAGCTCCCACAGTGGAAGGGGAACCGAGGGGGTTACCTACTTTTAATTTCTATTGTCTTGATAGAATTTTGGAATCACTATTATACTGAATTTATCAAAACAAATTACATCATCTTTGTCATGCTCTGGAACAGCTTGAATAACATCTGCATTCTCTGCCCCTCAACATTTAAAAAGCTAGGCACGGTGGTTCACACCTGTCATCCCAGCACTTTGGGAGGCTGAGGCAAGAGGATTGCCTGAGCCCACAGGTTCAAGATGGGCATGGGAAACATGGCAAGACTTCGTCTCGACAATAAATCAAAAATTTAGCTGGGTGTGGTAGCGCTCACCTGTGATTCCAGCTGATTGGAAGGTTGAGGCGGAAGGATGGCCTGAGCCCAGCAGGTCGAGGCTGAGGTGGCCGGGAGTGCGCCACTGCCCTCTAGCCTGGGGGATGGAGTGAGACTCCAACTCAAAAAAAAAAAATTAAAAGAGTACTCCCACGAAACCCTTGGGCTTGGCACTTCTCGGGGGAAAGTTTCCGCAACTTTCTCCGTCTCTGGGAAGTGGTGGGTGTACGTGGTGGCGGGGTCTTCACACGCTCTTTCCACCACGGCAGCTCCCACTCAGGCCCTGGCCGGCTGGCTCTCCTCAGACTGCAGGTCTTGGTGTCAGGGCCGCCCTCTGCCTTAGGCGAGCTCCCCCAGCACGAGGCAGGGGTTTGATGTGAATGGTTCACCCGGAAGGTGCTTCCAGAAGTACTGGGGAGGACTGTGAGGGAGTGAGCGGAGACGGGAGGGAGCCGACACGGGGCGTCCACAGGCAGAAGGCGGCTGTGGGCACCTGGGGCTCTCGGGGCTGAGGCATTCGTCCTGCAGCTCCTGACGCTCCGCCTGCAATTCCGACCCTCCCCCAGCCCCCCCCATTAACTCATCCCACACGGGCCAAGCACGCCCCTGAAGCCAGAGGAAGCCCACAGGCCAAGCCATGGGTATTTGCAGCCAAAAGCTGCCAACAGCGAATGCCACATGGTCAGAGAGGTCTTCCCTGACCACCAAATGTCAGCAGGCAGCAGGTACCCCAAGCATCACTGCATCCTGCTCATGCCGTTCGGAGTTTTCACAAACTGCCACGTTCCCCCCACACACGTCTGCTCACCTGCTGACTCACCTTCCCAGAGACTGGCTGCTCGAGGAGAGCAGAGACGGCCTCAGTGCCGTTCCCCACATGTGCCCGGCACAGCAGCTGGCACGGACTCCGCGTCCACTAAGCATCTGTGCCTGGGTGAGCGAAGGCCTCCTGGGCTTCGTCTTCATTGCTCGTTCTCCTGTCTGTCTCCACCACTAGATGAGCCCTTTCCCGGCGCTGGAGCCAGAGCTGGCATTCCCACGTGTCCACACCTCGGTCAACCCCTGGAGGGCAGTGCATGCCCAGCAAATGTCCATGAGCTGCCGAGCTCGCTGACCAGAGGACAAGTTGCCTTGGGCCAGTTTGCCTGAGCCTTGCAAACCTTCCCCCGCATTCAGAGACAGCCGTGTTTTCCCTCAGAAGGGACAGAGACATGATCAGATTTTCTTTTTCTTCCCTTTCTCGGGGATACCTCTGCTCTCATGAGGCAGGCCTGGCAGTGGTCTCCACAGTGTTCCTTTCCCCTGCCCCTTGCTGGTGGCAGCCTAGCTTGGTTCAGGGCAGCATTGTGCCCTGCCTGTATAATACCCTTGTTTTCCTAGCCTCGGCTGCACACAGTTCTGGCCAAGGAGGCCTGGACAGAAGTCTACTGGACACTAAGGAAAGTGACCTTCTAAGGCAGGAAGAGCTGATCCTAAGCCAGTCCTGCTTTCGACACGAAGAAAATAAACCCCTGTGATTAAATCATCAAGAAATGGACTTTTTGTTACTTCCAACTGAAAAGTGTTCCTCACTGACACAACCTACCTCAGAAGCTACGTGAAATAACCCATCCATAGACTCAACATTGCAAATTCAGCAAGCGGGAGTGAACTTGGCAACATGGGAGAGCTAGCCGGGCACAGTGACTCAAGTCTGTGATCCCAGCACTTTGGGAGGCCGAGGCGAGTAGATTGCCTGAGCCCGCAGGTTCAAGACCAACCTGGACATCCTGGGCACTGTTGTTTCCATCGCTCCTACCGTTTTGCAGATGAGGAAGAGGTTGCATAGAGAAGCCAAGGGACGAGCCTGAGAGCACACAGCCAGGGCTGGCAGAACCGGGGCTCTCGGGCCCAGGAGGGCTGAGGCAGCCTAAGAGTGTTCCTGAGGGCAGAAGGTTCTGGAGGGGATGGGCGCCCCGTCTCCCAGCCTGCTCTGCCCGCACTGTGCTGGCAAAGCACATCATCACTATTCAGGAGCCAGGGAAAGCGCCTTCATTTGGTTGTCCTTGGGATCCCCAGAGCCTCGGTGGCATTGGAGGTCCGATGTCTCCGCCGACGCTCCACTTTCCCTTCATTCTGACCTCCGTCCTGGAGACGCTGGGGTGGTGGTCCTCCAAGCCCCACCACCCCTCAGTGGCCTCCGAAGAGGATGTCCTGCATGGGCTTTGCATGAACAAGACGTCCAGAAGCCAGATGGCCAGACAAATTGACAAAGCTGGTGGTGGCCTTTTCCTGTCCCCGAACCCGAGATTGAACTAATGAGGGACATAAGAGGCGGCCCCTGGCCCGGCCAGGCCAGCCCTGAAGCTCGCAGGAGAGGAGAGGAGGCTCAGGGGCTGAATGTCCGGCCATCGGAGATGAGCAGGGGTGGGATAAGATTGGAGACCCAGAGCTGATGTGCCCTTGGGTGCCGTCCTGGCAACAGGGCCTGGTCCCGCCTCCTCCCGTCTCTGTCGTGTGTGCTTCTGTCATTCTGGCTTCCCTCTGCCCACAATGCCTCCTGGCCTTTTCTCGGGGACACCCCCAAGCGCTGGAGCCCGCCAGACCACCTCCTTCAGAAGCTGCCCTCACCGCCCCAGGATCAGTTGGGGGCACGGGGCCGTGCGTGTCCTTTGGCCCTGTGAACAGGTGACTCTGGTATGCAGAGAGGTGGGCCCCTGTCTCATCTTCCCAGCCGGGCAGCAAGGCCTTCCCAGCGGGATCTGGGTCTGACCCCTGGTCACTGACACCCTGGTCACCTGGAGCTCTGCTTCAACCTGGGGCCGGGCCAGGCCTCTGAGCTGAGTGGGGCTGCTCCCCGCCTCTCCCATGAAAGGGAAGAAACATCGCCATGGAAGGCCTGATTCCAGGATACGGTCGGGACCCTCAGCCTCACCGTCATGTAACCCCTAGGCTATTTTAGGGACCTCTGGGCCTGACTGACCCAGGCAGGCCGACCTCAAGCTCCCTTCTGAAAGTGTTCCCATGCAGGATGAGTGCGCTTCTGCCCTGCAAGTGGTTCCAAGGGGCCTTGGAACCACTTGTCATAAGATGTTGCTGCCGGGGGCTCCCTTAACACTTCCGGAAGTGGCTTTTCTGATGAGCTCCTGGGACCCCACCCATAACATGCTGCCTTCATGGGGTGTGCACAGCCCCGGTTCCATGGTGGGAGGATGCAGACCCCTCTTCCTGGAGCGCCAAGCGTACTCAGAGACTTGCAAACAATTGTGCTTTATTGAGACTCCTGTCCCTTCCCTTCAAGACTCACGTCCCTTCAAGGAGGCACAGAATAGTGGGGGAGGGAGAAGGGGCCCAGGGAACAGCCGGCTCTGACACCCCGGCGGGAGGGGCCCCTAGTGTCCCGCCGTCCTTTCGGCTCACTCCGCCGTGGATCTGCTTCCTCTGAAGGGCACGGGGTGGGTGCCGAATGTCCTCTCTCAGCCGGCATCATGACTGAGCCCGTGCGGCAGTTGTGCCCTCCGGCCAACTCTGGGACACACTCTGGGCGTGGCCTCTGGGCTGGACGTGCCGGGCACACAGCTACTGGTTGTTGAGAGCACCTCAGCACTGTGTACGTCCCTCTTCTTACTGGGCTTCTCCCACTCCTGTTGTGGTCCCCGCCGGCCAGGCCCCGAAGCCGTGTCCTCCTGAGCCCAGGGTCTTGCTGTCCATCCTTGAAGATCTCAGTCTTCATCCTGAATGCAGGAGACATGGCAGTGAACTCCCAGGTCCTCTGCAGTCCCCAGTACCCCCATCTCCTGGACGCCAGGCTCCCTGTGCCTGACGCCAGAACCCCCTCCTCCTGTCCGCCTGAAGCTGGGGCCCTTTGACTGGCAAATCCCCTTTCCGCAAACGCCCCTCCCTCCCTTGGCGGCCCCCTGAGCCTCTGGTCACTCAGTCTACTCTGTCCTTCTGTGAGGTCACCCTTTTCACATCAACACACGAGTGACACCAGCAGTTTTTGTCTTTCCGAGATATGCTAAGTAGCTTAATGCCATCATGCCACACTGTGTACGTATCTCTGAGCATCACAAGGACCCCGTAAATGTGTACAGTTAGGAACTGTCAATTAAAAATAGTGTTAAGAACGTAATGAGCAACAGGCTGTGCAGGAAGGCTGCCCGCTTGACCGCCCCAGCGCCTGGCGTGTGGCTCGGCCTCACCTGTCTCGGGGATCGACCGGAGCCATCCGGCTTCTCTGCCGGCTGGTCTTCTTGACCGGCAGGCAGAAGCATCGCCTGACGGCGTTGACACACCTCCTCAGGGCCCTCCGCCAGCCCCGGCTCTCTCGGTCCTGAGAGGTTGAAGTCCCACCCTCTGGCTGCCCAGTGTGGAGGGAGTTGGAGTGCGTGGAGTCGAATGAATCTTCGATAGAGTAAGTTTTCATTGATGTTTTTTCAAGGTCTTGGTTCTCGGGGCTTTCTGGTTCTTCTGCCCTAGGGATCTCCACGCTGGGGTTGACCCATGGGTCTTGTAAGATGGTGACCCCCAGGGTGGCCCTCTGCGTGGGGTCGGTCACCAGGATTTTTTTGATGAGCGCTTCCAGGGTGAAGGAGAAGTAATAGGGAATCTTGTACTTCCCTGCGATGATGTTTGCGGTGAGGGCTTTCGAATCGTTGTCATTAAAGGGCGGATTCCCGGCGACCATAAAATATAAGACGGCCCCGAGGCTCCAGACGTCCACCGGTGGCCCGTGGTATGCGTGCCCTCGGTGTATCTCCGGGGCGGTGTAGCATGGGGTGCCACACATGTCGGTGAGCCGCTCCCCCTCCTCAAACTCGCCGCTCACTCCAAAATCGGTGAGCTTGACCGCCCCGTTCTTCCCCAGAAGCATGTTTTCCGGTTTGATGTCTCGGTGCACGATGTGCTTCTCGTGGCAGTAGCGGACGGCCGAGCACATCTGCCGGAAGAAGCGTCGAGCCTCTTCCTCCCCGAGGTGGCCCTTCTCGGCGATGTGGTCGTGAAGGTCCCCTCCGCTGACATACTCCATCGCAAAATCGGTGCTGCAGTCTCCGTCGATCACCTCGAACAGCTGCACGATGTTGGGATGTCTCAGCTGCATCATTATTGTGGCCTCCGTGTAGCACGGCCGCCAGCAGCTGGAGGCCGGCTGCTCTCCGGCGATAACTTTCAGTGCTACTTCGGTGCCAGTTCTCACGTTTTCAGCGAGCTGCACCTTCCCAAAGGCACCAATGCCAAGAGTCGTGAGGACTCGGTAATGGCATAGGGTGTCCATACGGACGCCGTCCCACTGCATGGTGTGACTCCGCCACTACTATACTCACTACAGTAACTAGACTAGAAAAACGAAGAATATGAACAACACTAAAAATACTAAGCTGCTAACACTACTTCAAGAACACGCTAAATCTACTACGACTACTAAAAAAGACTAAGAGAAAAAGTCAAAGTGTGTGAACTCTACTAAACAATGCTAACTAACTTTTAGACAGAAAACAAGGGAAGACAAGACACACAGGGAAAAGCATCAAGGAAATGAGAAGAAGATGGGGAAAAGAAAAAGGAGAAAATAGTAAAAGAATAGACAAAGAGGAGAGACACAAAAAGACGAAGAAATGAAAGAGAAACAAGGCAGTAGAGAAAGGAGCAAATGAGAATGAGGAAAATGAGCAAAAGAGAGAAATAGTAAACACAGCAGAAAAACACCAAGGATCAACAGAGGCAGCGCACGGTCTCACTCCGCAGGGGCTGTACAGGCGTCCTGGGATATAGTGACCAAAGACCTCAGGCCAGCCAGGGGCTTATATAGGCGTGCAGGATTCCGTCACCGTGGCGCTTTGTGAGGTCAGAGCAACTGTCGTGGCTGGGCTACTCCCCGGGTTTGGGGTTTTTTTTTTCATTTTTTATTTGCAACAACCTTTTTCTCCTTGTGACGGTAGTTGTTTTTTGTTTGTTTCTGTTTGTCTAGGTGGGTTCTAGAGACCGATGTTTGCTTTCTCAAAAATTAACCCCTGGCTGGGCTCATGCCTGTAATCCCAGCATTTTGAGAGGCCTGGGTGGGAGATCACTTGAGCCCAGGCTTTAAAGAACAGCCTGGGCAACATAGCGAGACATCATCTCCACAGCAAATTTAAAAATCATGCGTCTGTAGTCCTAACTCTTCGGGAAACTGAGGGGAAGGATTGCCTGAACCCAGGAAGTTGAAAGTGAAGTGAGCTGTGATCATGCCACTGCACTCCAGCCTAGGAAACAGTGAGCATGCCACTGCACTCCAGCCTGGGCAATGGAGAGAGACTCCAACTCAAAAAAAAAAAAAAGAAAAGAAAAGACTAGGCAGAATTCCAAAGCTTTATGAAGAGAAAGATCTCTGGTAAATAAGCAGGCCATTAGAAAACCTAGTACCATTTTTGTTTTGTACATGCTTTGAGAGACTAATGTATTTTTTTTAAACAAACTCAGTTGGTATGGATACAGTACAATTTATATACAATTTTGTGACACCAATAACTGAAGGATCAACTGGATAAGAGAAAGAAATAATATTTTCTTCTTTTTGCTTAGGTTTGCTTTGAATTAGGGGCTCTTTTTTGGTTCCACGTGAACTTCAGGATTGTTTTTTGTAATTCTGTGAAGGATGACATTGGTAATTTGATAGGGATTGTTTTGAATCTATAGAGTGCTTTGGCATCATGAATATTTTAACAATATTGATTCTTCCAATCCATGAGGATAGAATTTTTTTCATTTTTGTGTCATTTATCATTTCTTTTAGCTGTATTTCTTAGTTCTTCTTGTAGAGATCTTTCATTTCCTTGATTAGATGTATTTGCAGGTGTGTGTGTGTCATAAATGGGATTGCGTTCTTGATGTGGTTCTCAACTTGAATGTTATTGGTGTATAGAAAAGCTTCTGATTTTTGTACGTTGCGTTTGTGTCCTGAAACCTTATTGAAGTTGCTTGTCAAGTCGACAAGCCTCTTAGGGGTGTCTTGAGGGTTTTCTACGTATGCAGCCATGTCATTGTTGAACAGAGACAGTTTGACTTACTCTTTTTCAATTTGGGTGCTTTTTATTTCTATCTCTTGCCTGATTGCTCTGGCTAGGACTTCCATTACTGTGTGGAATAGCAGTGGTGAGAGTGGACAACCTTGTCTTGCTCCAGTTCTGAGGGGGAATGTTTTGAACTTTTCCCTGTCGAGTTTGATATTGGCTGTACATGACTCTCCTTATCCGGATGTATGTTGCCTAGTTTGTTTGGGGTCTTTATCATGAAAGGATGTTGGATTTTTATCATATGCCTTTTCTGCATATATTAAGAGAATTATATATTTTATTTTTAGTTCTGTTTGTGTGGGAATCATACTTCTTGGTTTGTGCATGTTGAATCATCCTTGCATCCCTGGAGTAAAACCCTCTTGATTGTGATGGATTCTGGTCTTGATATGGTGTTGGGTTCGGTTTGCTAGAATTTTGTCGAGGATTTTTACATCGATGTTCACCAGGGATGGTGGCCTGTAGTTTGTTGTTGTTGTGTCCTTCCCTGATTTGGGTATCAGATTGATACTTGTTTTATGGAACGCATTTTGTGCAGTGAGTTGAGAGGAGTCTGTTCACCTTGATTTTTTTTTTTTTTTGGAATAGTTTAAGTCAGATTGGGACCAGCTCTTATTTGTGCATGTGGTAAAATTCAGCTGTGAATTCATCCGGTACTGAAGTTTTGTTCTCGTTGTTGAAAGGTTTTTTTAATTACTGATTCAACTTCATTACTAATTATTGGCCTGTTTAGGATTTTTGCTTCTTTCTGGGTCAATCTTGGGAGTTTGTGTGTTTGCAGGGACTTACCCATTTCCTCTAAGTTTTCTAGTTGGAGTCTCACTCTGTCGCCCAGACTGGAGTGCAGTGACAAGCTCCCAGCCACCGCAGCCTCGACCAGCTGGGCTCCAGCAACTGGCAAGAGCTTGTCTCTACAATAATGATAACAATTTCAAAAACCAGCCAGGCGTGGTAGTGCATGCCTGTAGTTCTGGCTACGTGGAAGGCTGAAGTGGAAGGATCGCAAGAGCCTAGCAGGTCAATGCTGGGGTGGCCTTGAGCGTGCCACTGCACTCCAGACTGGGCGATGGAGTCAGACTCCAAATAAAAAAAAAATGGTTGATGTGAGATCTTCTGTCTTTTTGATATAGGCATTTAGTGTTGTAACCTTTCCTCTTAGCACTGTTTTTACTATATCCCAGAGCTTTTGGTATGTTTCTCTGTTTTCATTTGTTTCAAAAATTTTCATGATTTCTGCCATAATTTTGTTGTTTACCCAAAGGTATTCACGAGCACATTGTTTAGTTTCCCTTTACTTGTGTATTTTTGAGAGTTTCCCATGGTGTTGATGTCTCATGGACGAAGATGCTTGGTATGATTTGAATTTTTTAAAATGTACTGAGGCTTGCTTAATGGTCAAGCATATGGTCAGTTTTGGAGAATGTTCCATGTGGAGATGAGAAGATCTATCCTGCATTTGTCGTTTAGGAGTGTTGGAAAAACAAATGCAGAGACATCATATGCCTGACATCAAATCATACTACCAGTACACATGTAGACAGGTCAACGGAACAGAATAGAGAACCTAGACATGAAACCACATACCTGCAACCAACTGATTCCTGACAAAGTTAACAAAAAATAAGCCGTGGGAGAAAGGGAAGTGTATTCAAGGAACAGTGCTGGGTAGTTGGCTAGCTGTATGCAGAAGAATGGAGCTGGACCCCTCTCTCTCACCGTATACAACCCTTAACTCCACGTGGATTAAAGAATTCACATAAGACCTGAAGCGGTAAAAGTCCCAGAATGAAACCTGGGAAATACTGCTCTGGACATTGGTCTAGGTAAAGAATTTATGATGGGCCGGGCTCGGTAGCTCAGCCCGTAATCCCAGCACTTTGGGAGGCCGAGGCGAGTGGATTGCCTGAGCCCATGGGTTCGAGACCCACCCGGACAACTTGGTGAGACCTCATCTCTACAGTAAATCAAAAAAATTAGCCGGGCATGATAGCGTGTGCCTGTAGTTCTAGTTACTTGGAAGACTGAGGTGGAAGGATTGCCAGAGCCCAGCTGGTCGTGGCTGCAGTGGCTGGGTGCTTGCCACTGCACTTCAGTCTGGGCGACAGAGTGAGACTCCAACTCAAAAAACAAAACAAAACAAAAAAGAATTTATGATGAACACCTCACAGAGAAATGCAACAAATATGAAAATAGACGGGACTTAATTAAATGAAAAAGCTTCTTCACAGATACCAGAGTGAAAAGACAACCCACAGAAAGGGAAGAAATATTTGCAAATCACATCTCTGATGAAGGGCTAACATCCAGGATCTACAAGGAACTCACATAACTCAACAAGAAAAAAAATTCCCATCAAAAACTGGACCAAGGACAGGAGCAGACATTTCTCTAAAGAAGAAATAGAAGTGGCTAATATTAACACATGGGAAAAAATGCTCACTATCACGAATTTTCTAAGAAATGCACATTGAAACCACAAGATAGCCTCTCACATGAGTCAGAATGACTATTATGAAAAAGTGCAAGAACAGCAGCTGTTGGTGAGGTTGTCGAGAAAACGGAAGGCCCATATGTTGCTGGTGGGAACGTAAATTGGTTCAGCTTCTATGGAAAACAGCACAGAGTGCTCTTAGAGAACTAAACATAAAGCTATCATTTGACCCAGCAATCTCACTACTGGGTACCTACCCAAATGAAAAGATATTATTTTATTAAAAAAGACACTTGCACTCATATGTTCACTGCAGCACTACTGACAGTAGCAAAGTCATGGAATCAACCTGGATGCCCAGCAGCGGTTGATTAGATAAAGAAAATGTGGTACATGTGCACCGATGAAACAAAACAAAACAAAACAAAAAAGAATTTATGATGAACACCTCACAGAGAAATGCAACAAATAAGAAAATAGATGGGACTTAATTAAATGCAGCCATAAAATTAAGGATGAAATCATGTCCTTTGCAGTGACATAGCTGGAGCTGGAGGCCATAATCTTACATGAACTAGCTCGGAAACAAAGCCAGATCCTTTGTTTTCTCATGAGTGGGAACTGAACAGTGGGTACACGTAGCACAAGAGACACTGGAGACTGCTACAGAGGGCAGAACAAGAAGGGAGCGAGGATCGTAAAATGACAGATTGGGTACAGTGTTTACTCTTTTGGTAATGGTCATACTAGAAGCCCAGGCCCCACCAATATGCAATATACCCATGTACCAAACATGTGCTTTTACCTTTGGAAGGTAAGATTTTAAAAAGGAAAAAAAGTTCCCAAATTGAAAAGGAGGATATAAAAGTATCTGCTTACAGATTAGTTGATGTGAAATGTAGAAAACCCTTAAGATTTCACCAAAGAACTATAAGAACTGAAGCAGATTTAGTAAAATATCAAGCATCCATTCAATGGTATATTTTTCTACCTTAAAAGAGACGGATATTCTGGCACATACTGCAGCATGGAAGAACCTTGAGGACGTCATGCTAAATGAAAGAAGCCGGATAGAAGAGGACAAGTGCTGTAGGATTCCACGTATGTGCGGTACCCCAGAGTAGTCACATTCATGGAGACGGGAAATAGAACAGTGGTTGTCAGGGGCTGGAAGGAGAGGAGTTGGGAGTTCCTGTTTATTGGGTACAGAGTTTCCGTTTTGTACATGGAAGAGTTGTGAGTGGATGGCGGTGACGGTTGCCCGACAGTGTAAACAAGCTTAATGCTGCTGACCTGTACATGTAAAAGGTGTTAAGGTGGGACATTTTGTGTCACGTGCAGCTTACCATGATTTTTTTGCACTTTTATTTGTACTTTAGAGTTGTGGGGTACATGTAAAGATTTTGCTGCATAAGTAAGTTGTGTGCAGGGGTGGTCTGGGCTTTTAGCAAGCTCTTTCTCCCCCTGATCATGGACCAGGTGCCCACTGGGTGAATGCATGCCTCTTAGCTGCCTCTCCTCCTCCCCTTTGCTAGTAGTTCCCAGCATCAGATTTTCCCGTCTTTTGCTTACTTGCCCAATGTTCAGAGCCCGCCTGTCAATGACAGCCTGCAGGATTCAGTTCTGTTTTTTTGTTTCTACGGTAGTTCACTGAGCATGCTGGTCTCCAGCTGCATCTATTGTGCTGCAAATGACGTGAATCGTTCTTGATGGCTGCATAGTACTCCGTCGTATATATGTACCACATTTTCTATATCCAGTCCACTTTTGATGGGCATCTGTGTTCCATGTTTTTACTATTGTGAGTAGTGCTGCGATGATCATACGTGTGCAGGTGTCTTTTCGGTAGAGTGATTGATGCTCCTCTAGTTACATTCCCAGAAGCGGGATTCCTGGATTGTTTCATCACTCAATTTTTAGTTCTTTGAGAAAACACTACTCTGCTTTCCACAAAGGATGAACTAGCTTACATTCCCACCAACAGTGAAGTGTTCCCTTTCCTCTGCAACCTCGCCAACACCTGTTGTTTTTTGGCTTTTTAATGGTAACCAACCTGACTGGTGTTAGACGTTATCTCCTTGTAGTTGTGATTTGGATTTCTCTGATGATTAGAGAGGGTGAGCTTTTGTTTGTGAGTTTGTTAGCTGCTTGGAAGTCTCTGTTTGAGAAGTATCTGATCATGTCCTTTGCCCACTTTTAATGGGATTGTGCTTGCTTTTTCCTGTTAATCATTTGAATTCCTTGTAGCTCCTTGACTAGTGCTTTTAACAATAACATTTTCAAAACTTAACTCAATAATTGATGAAAAATAATGGCAGGGATGCAGGGCTGCTGCTAGTGGCTGTGTTAATGGAGGCAACCACTTTGGGAAAGGTTTGGCAGCAATGACCACAGCTTTATGTGTGCTTGCTCTGTGGCCCAGCAGTCCCCCTCCTGGGGATATGCCCAGCAGAAATACCCACGTGTCCCCCACAGGGAAAGTGTACAGAAGTTCATAGCGATGCTGTGGACTGGGGCCCCATCTGGAAGGGCCCACACGTGCCCAGGAGCGTGGGTGAATCTGTGGCTCTTCATGCACACAGTGGAATCATGTCCTGAAAGGGAGCTCAGGGATCCCCCGTGGGTGATGCGTGAGGACTGACAATCAGCGTCCAGCGGCGGAAGCCAGACACAAGAGGCGACGCCCGGCGGTTCCCTTTTCAAGACAGTAGCAAGGAGCCAGAGGAAGTTGTGCCGGGAGACGAGAGTGGTTTTCCTTGGGAACGACTAGACACCAGAAGGGTCTCTGGTGGATTCTGGGAGGGCTGATTGCTCTGTTTCTTGATCTGGGTGCTGGGTGCAGGACAAGTTTAGTATGTGGGGGAAAATCATTGTGAATTATATGCTCATGGGATTTACGTAGATATGAAAGCTTAATTTAAAAATCAGATTGTCTGTCAACCCAGGACGAAGGAGAAGCCCTCAGCCTGCCGTGCCGATCCCGCCAAAGGCCACTTCCAGGTGACTGTGTGGCTCCCCGCTTTTTGCAGGAAAGCTGATGCCGGGCACTGAGCACTGCAGCGGCATCCTGGTGAAAGCCAAGGCCCAGGGCTCCACCACACTCCTCGTGAGCTGCAGGCACAGCCACATCCCCTTGAGCACCAGGATCACCATCGCTGTCTACCTGCCCCTCAAGGTGAGCTGGAGCCCCGCCCACTTCTTCCCTGATGCAAACCCTCCCTTTGCTTTGAGGAATGTGTGTGACCGGCCAGTGGTTCAGAAGAGCTGTCGGCATCCGTCCTCTCCTTGGCATTTTTTGTTGGAAAGCAGGGATTGATGTGAAGGAGGAGAGCCTCCCTGATGAGGCCCACAGTTGCTCATGCCCTGTGGTCCCCCAGGCTCGCGCGTGGCAGCCTCTGGGGGCACAGGCCTGCGCAGCTCCCCCATGAAGGCAGGAGTATGGGCCGTGAGGGCTTCAGACACGTTTTCAGCAGAGGTCCGAACAGAGGGGTGCTTCTGGTCTGCTCCAGGTACCCTTCAGGGTCCCACAGTACCTCAGACTTGGGGGCACAACTGTGTGACAGAGCAGATTGTGGGGCCTTCAATTCCTGGTCAGGTCGGATTCCACATTTGCCCGGTGTCTGTGAACCCCTCTTCCCGTCTGAGGAAGGAGGGAGGTGCTCATGCCGTACGTGGTATAGAACACAGCCCCAGCGTCCACATCACCCCCCCTGAGTCTGAGTCCAGTCTGATATTGTCTTGGGGCTAATCTAATTTCCCTGGGCCTCAAAGTCCCTGCCTGAAAATGGCCAAAGACAGCCCCTGTGTCACGGGGTCGTGGTGGGATTCACTAAGCTCATAAATGGAGTGGGCTCAGAACGTGAGTGCTCAGCCAGGATCAGCTACTCTGGAAGGTAAATGGAAGGAACTGGGTTGTGCAGAGCCAGCAGCCAGCAGCCAAACGCCACTGGGAAGGTAGGCCAGGAGTGATGCTGTTTTTGCAGTTCAGAGAAACGAATTTTTGAGGTATTCTCATACAGCAAGTACGATTCTAGATGTGGAACCCTTTCCACTATACTGATGCTATCTTCCTAAGAATCTTTTTTTAAATTAATGATATACAATGACCCATCGTTGGATAATTTAGCTAAAAGAAAAAATGCAGGCCGGGTCCGGTGGCTCAGCCTATAATCCCAGCACTTTGGAGGCCAAAGTGAGTGAATTGCCTGAGGCTGCAGGTTCGAGACCCACCCAGGCAACTTGGCGAGACCTTGTCTCTACAATAAATCAAAAAATTAGCTGGGCGTAGTAGCGCACACCTGTAGTTCCGGCTACTTGGAAGGCTGAGGCAGAAGGATCACCGGAGCCCAGCAGGTCGAGGCTGGGTGGCCGGGAGCATGCCACTGCACTCCAGTCTGGGTGACAGAGACTCCAACTTAAAAAAAAAAAAGAAAGAATGCAAAAGAGATTTTAAATCACTGTATATACAAGTGCTGCTATCCGTTTTATTGGCAAAAGCTGCAAAACAGGAATATCAAGCAGTAAGGGAATGGTTAAGCGATGACTGAAGTAATTGCAGTTCAGAGCAGTTTTGTGATGTCTCCAAGGAACTGCGGGAATGTGTGTCTTAACTAACAGAACAAGGGGAACCTGGCTTTATGAATAAACGTGAACTCCTGGCGCCTCAAAACCAAACACACCACGCCGGTCAACTGCCCACCGGCGCGCAAGCTCACCCTCCCCTCCCTTGCCCTCTGCCTTCCCCTTTGCCGGCCGTCACTGGTGCCAGAGCCCGGATGGGTGGGAAGAGAGGACCCGCCCAGGCCTTGCTCCTCCTGGCACCCTTAGCCGCCTCCAGCAGAGGGAGGGAGTTCTCCCCTGGGGCTCCGTTTCCTCTGGCTCCTCCCCACCCCCAGACTTCTGTGGTCCCCGCCGAGATCCTGCCCATCTCTCTGGTTCCCACCAGGCGCCCCCACCGCCAGGTCACATCCACTACCTGCTCTTTGTCCCCAGGAATGAGAGTGGCTTCCCACCAGACTCAAGTCTCCATCCTCACTGCCACCCATCTGTCGCCCGACCTCCTCTATCACCAAAGTAAACGATTCCCTCTAGTAAGTTCTGTGCGTGAACTTTGCATTTCCCTGGCTGGCTCCAGGCTGATACACTGGTGGATAAAAGTAAGAAATTGGGGCCGGGTACAGTGGCACAGGCCTGTCATCCCAGCACTTTGGGATGCCAAGGTGAGAGGATTGCCTGAGTCCAGAGGTTTGAGACCAGCCTGGACAACCTGGTGAGACCTTGTCTCTACAATAAATCAAAAAATTAGGCAGGTATGGTGGGACATACCTGTAGTTCCAGCTACTTGGAAGACTGAGGTGGAAGGATCGCCTGAGGTCAAGGCTGCAGTGACCGTGAGCGTGCCACTGCACTCCAGCCTGGGTGAGAGAGTGAGACTCCAACTCAAAAAATTAAAATTAAAATAAGCAGTTGGGGGCTTTATAGATCATAAAGATGATGTGTTCTTATTGTGCAAAATGTGGAAAATTCAGAAAAATATACAGTATAGCTAAAATAAAAATCAACCATCATCCTACCACCTGAATTCAACAACAGTTACGGCCCCCCGCTCTTTTGAATATGTGAGATTGTATCCCATCTAATTTAATAGTCTGTTTTTCAGCTAATGGTACAGCCTGAGAATTCTCTCGTGTTGTTCGTGAATTCCTTACAAACATCGTTCTCCATGGCTGTACTCAACAGTACACACACACACCGGATGTTTCATAATTTATTTAACTATAGAGTCGGACGTTAGATGTTTCACAATTTTTTGCCAGTAGAAATGACACTATAATTAAATGCCATTGGTATGCATTATCAGCTGACATTCTACACTTCTTGGGCCTGTTCACATTCTCCTGCATCTCATGAGGCGCCCTTCCTCCCTACTGCACGATGGGACATCCTGGGCTCCAGGTTGCAAAGCTCTGTGAGTGGGAGGTGAGCTCCTCCTATGCATGCTGTACAGTGCCAAGAACCAGAGGGCCTAGAAAGAAGGGTGGGGCATTGGAGTTTAGAGGAAAGCCATGTATTGGTTAGCTATTGCCACATAACAAAGCACCCCTAAAACTTAAACACTCAAAACAAAAACATGTATCGTTTCATGTTTTGTACGAGTCTGTAGGTCGGCAGGGTGGTCCTGTCAGGCTGGCCAGCACTTGTCTTGGCTCCCACTTGGCTACCACTGCTCCAGGAGCTGGCAGGTCAGCTCGAATGCCTCGGCTGGGACGACGCAGCTCCCCAAGTCAGACTGCCGTTAGCTGTCTCTGTCTGCCTCTTACACTGTTCCAGCCAGCTGTGTCCTAATGGCAGTGGCAGCGTTCCGGAGGCAGAGCCCCAGCGAGCAAGGACTGGCTCCCACTTCTGCTCGCGTTGTTCTCCCCCTGTCCCGTCTGCCACAGCAAGTGACACAGCCAGGCCTGCAGCCAGCGTGGGAGGGAAGGTCCTGTCAAAGGACGTGAGTATCGGGAAGCAGGAGAAACTGGGGCCGTTACCGTCATAACAAGACCACTCCCAGCCGGGCTCGGTGGCTCAGTCTGCAACCCCAGCGCTTTGGGAGGCCGAAGTGAGTGGACTGCCAGAGCCCGTGGGTTCGAGACCCGCCCGGGCAACTTGGCGAGACCTCGTCTCTACAATAAATCAAAAATTAGCCAGGCATGGTGGCGCATGCCTGTAGTTCCAGTTACTCAGAAGGCTGAGGCGGAAGGATCGCCGGAGCCCAGCAGGTCGAGGCTGCGGTGGCCGGGAGCGACCACTGCACTCCAGTCTGGGTGACAGAGTGAGACTCCAACTCAAAAAAAAACCAACAAAAAACTTCGTCTACATGTCAAGAAACTCTCATCTTCCTCAAGCTGCCCATTTCCTTTACTGCTTTTATTTTGTTTTGTTTTGTTTTTTTGAGTTGGAGTCTCACTCTGTCACCCAGACTGGAGTGCAGTGGCCGCTCCCAGCCACCACAGCCTCGACCTGCCGGGCTTCGGCGATCCTTCTGCCTCAGCTTCCAAGTAGCTGGAACTACAGGCGCGTGCTGCCACGCCCGGCTAATTTTTTGATTTATTGTAGAGATGAGGGCTCAGCAAGTTGACAAGGTGGGTCTCAAACCCGCGGGCTCGGGCAATCCACTCACCTCAGCCTCCCAAAGGCGCGGGATGACAGGCTGAGCCACCGAGCCCGTCCTTGACTGCTTTTAAAATTCCAATCACTCTATAAAAAAGATACCTGCACACGCA
Organism: Cephalopachus bancanus; assembly: GCA_027257055.1. Lineage (NCBI taxonomy): Eukaryota > Metazoa > Chordata > Mammalia > Primates > Tarsiidae > Cephalopachus > Cephalopachus bancanus. Next base: position 492,126 of record JAPVLO010000729.1, on the reverse strand, counting down.
TGTTTATCGCAGCATTGCTCACAATAGCAAGAACCTGGAAACAGCCATGCTGTCCATCAGAAGAGGACTGGATTAAAAAAATGTGGTACATATACATGATGGAATACTACGCAGCCATAAAAAAGAACAAAATCATGAATTTCGCTGCAACCTGGGTGGAACTAGAGTCTATAATACTGAGTGACCTCTCACAGAAACAAAGATCCGAGTATCACATGTTCTCACTCATATAATGGACCTTAAACATCCCATGCAATGCTATACGACAATGACTGACCGTACTGGGAAACTATGGTGGGGGGAGGGAGATGGGATTAACAGTAGCAAATATCTGTCTGGGTACGGGGAAACATCCCATATCAACAGGGAGCCTGAATGAAACGCAATTGTATACCTAACCCTTAACTGTACCCCACAACTTCACAATTAAAAAAAAAAATTCCTTAGTTAACTTTGCTAACTAGTTGTCAGTCAGCAAATCTTTAACTCCATCTATAGCCTGTGGGCCCCCCACTTAGAAGCATCCTGCCTCCCTGGACTGAACCAATATAAATCTCACATGGATTGATTTATGGTTTCTTATAACTTCTACCCCCTAACTCGCATGTAACCAAGCACCATTCAAACACGGCAGCGACACGTTCTCAGGACTTACTGAGGATGGTATCATAGGCCTAAGGCTACTCACATTGGCTGGAATAAACCATCTAAAAATATTTGAGAGTTTGGCATCTTTTCATCAACACTGACAAGCTGATTTTAAAATGTATATGTAAACCCAAGAACACAAAATCACCAAGAAAACTTTAAAGAAGAAGAGCAATGTTGGAGGACTGATACTACTTGATTTCAAGACTTACTATAAATAAAGCTACAATGTTTAAGCTATAAACCAAAAATAAAACTCTAAGCCTCACTAACCTCTGAGCAAAGGGAAACCGGATAACCTAAATTCCAGGCCAATGTTGACAAAAAAATGCTAAACTCTGTAAAACATAATATGACGGTTTGTTCTTTCTTTCTTTCTCTTTTTCTTTGAGCCGGGGATCTCACTCTGTTGCCCAGGCTTGAATGCATTGGCACAATCATAGCTCACCACAGCTTTAACCTTCTGCGCACAGGCAATCCTTCTGCCTCAGCCTCCCAAGTAGCTGGAACTATAGGTGTACACCACCGTGCCTGGCTAATTTTTTTTTTATTTTTTGGTAGAGATGGGTTCTTACGATATTGCCCAGGCTTGTCTTGAACTCCTGGGCTCAAGTAATGCCCCTGCCTCAGCTTTTCAAATTGCTGGGAATACAGGCATGAGCCACTGTGTCCAGCCTAGGTGGTTCATTCTGAGCCAAACTTGAAGACCTAAACCCAGGACTTCCCCAGAAGGTTCTGAGAATAATGGGTTGATTAATGCAACAATTTTAGGGAGGCAGAAGTTACCAAAAACAGTAAGTCAATATATGTGAGATTTTCAGTGATTGGGCCCAAGAAGGCAGGACATTTCCAAGCAGGGACTTGCAGGTGGATTGAAGGTTTTCTCGGCTGGCAATTGGTAGTTCCTATCTAAGGAATTTTGGAACTCAGTAGAGGAGATGCTTTGTTTAGATAAAGGGGTGGAAAACTCCAAGTGTACTGAAATGTATATAAAGTCCCACACGAGGGGGAACCCCCAAAAAACTGGAATTATTTTTTGAAGGCTGAGTCCCCTGTAGTACAGGTTTCCCCTGTGAGGCGAGTGTTCTAGGAACCCGACAGCGTCAGTAGTGTGGCTGTAAGAGACTGCATTTGGTTTCAGTGAATTTGGGGGGGACATTCTTTCATTCTTTCTTTCTTTCTTTTGAATTGGAGTCTCACTCTGTCGCCCAGACTGGAGTGCAGTGGCTGCTCCCGGCCACCGCAGCCTCGACCTGCTGGGCTCCGGCGATCCTTCCGCCTCAGCCTTCCGAGTAGCCGGAACTACAGGCGCGTGCTACCACGCCCGGCTATAGACATTCTTTCAACACATTTGCCCATCTCATGATGAGTAATATATGAGTGCACCAGCCACACTGCACCCTCCCTATTCCCCCAGTCTCCCCTTGAGTGACTTTTTTTGGTTTACCTGAATGAAAAAAGTCTTCAAAGGGAAATGTTTTGCCAATGTAGAAGAAGTGAAACAAAAAATGGCAGAAGATCTCAAAGGCATCAAAATTTACAAGTTCAAAAATTGTTGCTAGGTGTAGTGGCTCACACCTGTAATCCCAGCACTTTGGGAGGCTGAGGCAAGAGGATTGCCTGAGCCCAGGGGTTCGAGACCAGCCTGGGCAACTTGGCAAGACCTCATTGCTAAAATAAATCAAAAAATTAGCCGGGCGTGGGTGGCACACACCTGTAGTTCCAGCTACTTGGAAGGATGAAGCGGAAGGATTACCTGAGCCCAGCAGGTCAAGGCTATGGTGACTGTGATTGTCCACAGCACTCCAGCCTGGGTGACAGAGTGAGACTGATTTTTTTAAAAAAATTTGTTTTGAGCAGTGGGAAAAGTGTCTCAATAGGTGTAGTGCATCAAACAGAGAGTATTTGAAGGTGACTGCAGTTTAGGCTTTTAAGAATAACCACATTTTTATAAGTAAATTCCAGTTTTGGGGAGTTTCTGTCAAATATAATCAAGTTATAATTCAACCACCTTATTCACAGGGTTTCAGGACCTCTTGGGACTGTACCTCAGGCCTTGGACATTCATATTTGGCTCAGAATAAACCGTTTAAAATATTTTACAGAGTTTACCTTTCTCATCAACATGAGATAGTGTGGTATTGGTGAAAGACAAGCAGGCCAATGGAACCAAAAAGAGAGTTCAGAATCCAAGCACATGTATATAGTCTACTGATTTTGACACATGCGCCATTTCAATTCAGTGAGTAAAAGAGAAGTCTTTCGACAAATTATGCTGGAACAATTGGACACTGAATGATAAAAAACCAAGTTGAATCCTTACGTCATACCATGTACAAAAATTAGCTTGAGATATATCATAATTTAAATGTAAAATTTAAATGTCTGTAGCTTTTAGAATAAAAAAATGTTTAATGAACTTGGAAGGGCAAAAAAAATTTAGATAGAATATGAAAAAGCCATAAAGGAAAAAAACAGACAAATCTGGTCTCATCAATAGTAAAATTTTTGCTCTTTGAAAGATACTGTTAAGACACTGAAAAGGTGCCAGGCACAGTGGCTCATGCCTGTAATCCCAGCACTTTGGGAAGTGGAGGCAAGAGATTGATTGCCTGAGTCGAGGGATTTGAGACCAGCCTGGGCATCTTAGTCAGACCTTGCTCTAAAATACATCAGAAAATTAGCCAGGCAAGGTGGTGTGTGCTTGTGGTTCCAGCTACTTGAATACTGAGGCAAAGGATTGCCTAAGCCCAGCAGGTCGAGGCTGTGGTGGCCGTGAGCGTGCCACTGCACTCCTCCAACCTGGGTGACAGAGTAAGACTCCCGACTCAAAAAAATTAAAAAATTAAAACTGAAAAGGCAAACTACAGATTGGCAGGGAATATTCACAATAAATATATCTGACAAAGCACTTGTGTTCAGATTATATAAAGAATGCCAGTGGAGCATAATAAAAAGGCAAGTTTTAAAAAGGGTGAAAGGCTTGCAGAGACACTCAACAATATAATAGGTACGAATATCCAATAAATACATAGAAAGGCATTCCACATCATTAGTGTTAGCTTATGTTTGGCTCAAAGCTGCCTCCTTGTGTGGCAAAATGTGGCAAATGCTCAAATATATTTCTTGTATGATTGAGTGAATGAATGCAGAAACACATAACTGCTTTGGGGTCAGCAGTTGGCCCCATGGCAATCACCTGGGATGACAAATTGTCTCCCACTAACCCTGTGGCAGAAAGAAAGCTGGTAGCAGTTAAAGGTATTTCCTTTTGAAAGTCAAGCTTTCTTTTAAAGACCCACCAGGCTGGTTTTGTTTGAAAAAGCCAAATGGGCTGAGGTGGAAGGATCGCCGGAGCCCAGCAGGTTGAGGTTGCGGTGGCCGGGAGCGGCCACTGCACTCTAGTCTGGGCGACAGAGTGAGACTCCAACTCAAAAAAAAAAAAAAAAAGAAAAAACCAAATGGCCAAAGACTGAGGCCTCTCATGGAAATGCAAAAGAGTAACTAACTCACAGACTTATCCAAAACCCCTCTTTTGAAGTTGATGGTTTACACCCTGCATTTTCTGGAAACCATTTGTTCTTTGGAAATCTGGTTTTGCTGAGTACAACCTTGTAAATTCCAAAGAAGAGGTGTAATCGCTCAACAGGAGCCCCTCCCTTACCTAAACAAAGGTATAAGAACCCTCATCTTCCGTTCTGCAGGGCTCGACCTGGAAGCATTAGCCTGTTGAGCCCGCCAGCGTAATAAAGTTGCCACTTCCTATAATAGTCTCGGTTTCACGACCTCTCTGTCTTCCCGCTATGCTTGTATATTTTGGGTTTGACTTAGAGGTTTCTCCATAACCTTTCACATAGTGGACTGTAGCCTAGCTAGATGTGTAAACAGACTGTTGCCTACTCTTATGCCAGTTACTCTTTCAGCCAATCAGAGGTGGCCAGCTTTTCAAAACAGGTTCATAAGACAAACACCAGGCTGCAGCCAATCCGGGTGTTTCTGTACCTCGTTTCTATTTTCTGTAGGTCACTTCCCTTCTTATGTCCACAAATTTTCCACATAGTTGTGCTGGAGTCTCTCTGAGCCTACTCTGGTTTGGTTGACTGTCAGATTGTGACTAGTTCTTTGCACAATTAAACTCTGTTAAATTTAATTTGTCTTAGGAGTTCTTATCTTATCATTAGTAATCAGGGAAATACAAATTAAAATCAAAAGAGATACCACTTTAAACCTACTAGAATGGCAAAAATTAAAAAGATGATAGTAAGTATGGGTGGGGTATGAGTGCCTGGATTTCTTTTTTTTTTTTTTTCTGAGTTGGAGTCTCACTCTGTTACCCAGACTGGAGTGCAGTGGCATGCTCCTGGCCACCACAGCCTCGACCTGCTGGTCTCCGGTGATCCTTCCGCCTCAGCCTTCCAAGTAGCTGGAACTACAGGTGCGCGCTAACACGCCCGGCTCATTTTTTGATTTATTGCAAAGATGAGGTCTCACCAATTGCCCAGGCGGGTCTTGAACCCGCGAGCTCAGGCAGTCCACTCACCTCAGCCTCCCAAAGCATGGGATTACAGGCTGAGCCACTGAGCCCGGCTTGCCTGGGTTTCTTATACGCTGCTGGTGGAAGTGTGAATGGAACAATTGCGGAAAACCTGGAAGTAGTAACGTTAAACGTTTACCAAACAGAATCTGGGGACCCCAGACTCAACGTGCAAAAGGAATAGTTAAGGCTGGGAAATGAGTCAAGTGAAAAGTAAACTGCCTTTCCTGTTTTCCCAACAAACAGCTATGGGGATAAGAGGAACCTCTATCTTCCCACATGCCTCCCTCATAAATTGCTCACAAGGAAGTTTCTTGTGGCCCCAAATCTTTCAGAATACATATCCATCCTATGACTAGCCCTAAAGCAGAGTTCTGTTAGATCTCACCCTGCAATGTAAATGAACAATTGACCTTCACAGATAGGGACAAGGACAAGACTAGAAACCATTCTGCCCACTCTGGACAAATGCATAATTGACTTCTTCCTCTATTTTTCCACAGGCTTATTTTATCTAATGTGAAATGTAGATTTACTGAGCATGAGAGGAATACATAATTGACTGCTTCTCTACCCTAGCTTTTCATAAGTAAAATGTAAGAACTAGGCCAGGCACAGTGGCTCACGCCTGTAATCCCAGCACTTTGGGAGGCAGAGGCAAGAGTATTACCTGAGCCCAGGGGTTTGAGACCAGTCTGGGCAACTTGGTGAAACCTCGTCTCTACAATAAATTAAAAAATTAGCCAGGTGTGGTGGCACACATCTGTGGCTCCAGCTACTTGGAAGGCTGAGGCAGAAGGATCACCTGAGCCCAGCAGGTCAAGGCTGCAGTGGCCGTGGGTGTGCCACTGCTCTCCAGCCTGGGTGACAGAGTAAGACTCTGGCTCAAAAAAAAAAAAGTGAGGACTAAACCTGAACTTATAGCCAAATTCCTAATAAGAAGTTTGGGGAGGATGGGCATGGTGACTCAAGCCTCTAATCCTAGCACTTTGAAAGGCCAAGACAAGATGATTCCCTGAGCCCAGAGGTTCAAGACCAGCCTGGGCAACTTGGTGAGACCTCATCTCTACAATAAATCAAAAACTTAGCTGGGCATGGTAGCATATGCCAGTAGTTCCAGCTACTTTGAAGGTTGAAGCAGAAGGATCACCGGAGCCCAGCAGGTCGAGGCTGCGGTGGCCATGAGCGTGCCACTGCACTCTAGCCTGGGCAACAGAGTGAGACTCCAACTCAAAATAAGTAAATAAATACATAGATAGATAGATAGATAGATAGATAGATAGATAGACAGACTTTGGGAGTTACTGCCTGATAGGGACTCCCCAAACAGGGTTTTATTACTCTGTTGTTTTCCATCCTGATAACATCACATAACAAACAAAGAAGGAAATCCAAGCATCTTATGACCCTGAAAAGCCATCTCTTTCAGATTACCAGATTCCCAGGAAGCCTCGTAATATAATTGTCTAGCCTCTCTGAAGTCTGTCACTTACAGCAGTGATCCCCAACCCTTTTGGCTTCAGGAACTGGTTTCACAGAAGACAATTTTTCCAGGGACTGGGGTGGGGGAGTAGTTTGGGGATGGTTCAAGAGCATAACATTTGTGTGCACTATATAATGAAACAATTGTACAATGCACCATTAAAAAAAAGAGGGCCAGATGGTAGGGGTAAATGAAGTGATGGGCAGGCCACGCACAGACTAAAATAAGTGTTGGATTCTGACTTAAAGCCTGCCGCCAGAGGCAGCTGTACAACTGAAGGACATCGACTCACTTGCCACTCACTGATGAGGTTTTGATATGAGTCTGCGAGCAATTGATTGATGGTGGTCTCTGTGCAGCCAAACCTCACTGCTCATGCTAATCTGTATCTGCAGCCGCTTCCCAGTGCTAGCATCATCGCCTCAGCTCCACCTCAGATCATCAGGCATTAGATTCTCCTAAGGAGTGTGCAATCTAGATCTCACGCATGCTCAGTTCACAGTAGGGTTTGCGCTCCTATGAGGATCTAATGCTGCCCCTGATCTGACAGGAGGAGGAGCTCAGGTCGTAATGCCTGTAATGGGGAGTAGCTATAAGTACTGAGGAAGCTTCTTTGCTCACTTGCCTACCAGTTGGGAGTTGGGACTGCTGACATAGAAACCTTCATCCAGCCGGGCTCAGTGGCTCAGCCTGTAGTCCCGCGCCTTTGGGAGGCTGAGGTGAGTGGATTGCCTGAGCCCGCGGGTTTGAGACCTGCCTGGGCAGTGAGACCTCATCTCTACAATAAATCAAAAAATCAGCCGGGCATGGTAGCGCATGCCTGTAATTCCAGGCTACTTGGAAGGCCGAGGCGGAAGGATCGCCAAGCCCAGCAGGTCGAGGCTGTGGTGGCCAGGAGCAGCCACTGCACTCCAGTCTGGGCAACAGAGTGAAACTCCAACTCAAAAAAAAAAAAGCCTTCATCTACACATCCGCAAGCCTGAAGTCTTTATCTCAGCAAAACCGTAACTTAATCTACATATCAACAGACCTGGAGTTTTTAACCTCCTTCTCTTAACAAAGCATCTCCTCTACTGATTTCCCAAATCCTGAGATACGAACTGCAAAGGTCAGGCCGGTGACTCACATCTGTTGAAGCAGGGTCCCAGCAATTAAATAACAGGAGAAGTTTATTAGTCAAGGTTCTGTCAGCTGGCAACCACTTGCAGGAAGAGAATTCCAAGCAAGTCGGCCCTGAGCCGCTGCTCAGAGCTTTTTAAAGTAGTCCTAGCTTACATTTTAGTTAGCTAAAGTTAGAGGTAGACATTTTCCAGAGCTCTTATCACAATATTTTGCTGACATCAGCAAGCTAGCCAGTTTACAGAAGCAGATGTGCTAATTAGGCAGGTGTAGTGGGTAAGGATACAATTTATCTTGCAATGTTTACAGAGGAGAAACCTACAAAGAAAACCTCCAAGAAGGGAGTAACGTTTGTTTCAAGGCTGAAGTCATTTTTTTTATCTCCCCTTGTAATTTCAGGGACAGAGACTGCTTTTTTTTTTCTTTTACACTGTAATCCCAGCACTTTGGGAGGCTGAGAGCATTGCCCGAGCCCGCAGGTTCAATAGGCAATTTGGTGAGACCTTATCTCTACAATAAATCAAAAAATTAGCTGGGTGTGGTAGTACACGCCTGTAGTTCCAGCGACTCGAAAAGCTGAAGTGGAAGGATCACCTGAACCCAGCAGTTTGAGGCTGCTGTGGCTGTGAGCATGCCACTGCACTCCAGCCTAGGCAACAGAGTGAGACTCTAATTAAAAAAAAAAAAAAACTGCAAAATTTCGTGTCAAGAAATCTTTGAAACTCCCAAGCTCCTGTTTGTATTAAATATCCTTCCTTCCTGGACCAAACCAATGAAAATATCACATGTATTGATTTATAGTTGCTTATAACTTTCGTGTTCCTAAAGTTCCAGTCCAAATCACCAGTCTACCACAGTGGCTTAAGATCTCTAGTTTGGCTCAAGAATAAACCATCTTAAAATATTTTACAGAGTTTGGGATTTTTTCTTCAACAAATGTAAATTCACTGAGATAATTAAAGCCTTCACAAGCATGTAACTTTGGCTTCATTGCCTACCCTCTACCCTTTTTTTCTTTTTCTTCCTTCTCCTCCTTCCTACTCTTTCCTTTTTTTTTGGAATCAGAGTCTCACTCTGTTGCCCAGGTGGGAGTGCCCAGGCTGGAGTGCAGTGGCACGCTCATGGTCACTGCAGCCCCGACCTGCTGGGCTCGGGAGATCCTTCCACCTCAGCCTTCCAAGGAACTGGAACTTTAGGCACATGACACCGTGCCTGGCTAAATTTTTTATTTAGGGTAGAGATGAGATCTCGTCAAGTTGCTCAGACTGGTCTCGAACCCCTAGGCTCAGGCAATCCTCTCACATCGGCCTCCCAAAGTGCTGGGATTATAGGTATGAGCCACTGCTCCTGTCCCAAAGATTTCTTTTTTTCTTGAGTTGGAGTCTCACTCTGTTGCCCAGGCTGGAGTCCAGTGGCACACTCACAGCCACTGCAGCTTTGACCTGCTGGGTTTAGGCGATCCTTTCGCCTCAGCCTTCCAAGTGAACCACAGGTGTGCGACACCATGCCTGATTTTTTTTTTTTTTTTGTGGAGATGAGGTACTGCCAAGTTTCCCAGGCTGGTCTGAAACCCCTGGGCTCAGGCAATCCTCTCGCCTTCACCTCCCAAAATGCTGGGATTACAGGCTCCAGCCATCACACTTGGCCAAAGATTTCTTTATTGGCAATTAGTTAGCAAGAGTTATCTAAGGAATTTTGAAGGCATTAAGGGAAATGGGCAGCTTGAAGAATTATAAAGGAGTCAAGTTTCTTGATATGTAGATGAGAGCTCATGGGTAGCAGACTTCAGAAAGAACAGGTGGTAAGTGTCTTACAAGGTGCCTGAAAGCCAGGCACAGTGGCTCATGCCTGTAATCCCAGCACTTTGGGAGGTGAAGGCGAGAGGATTGCCTGAGTCCATAGGTTTGAAACCAGCCTTGGCAACGTGGCAAGACGTCTCCAAGAGACAGCTTTACAGGATCATAAAATACTTTGATTTCTTTCTTATTTGTTACGTGATGTCATGACAGAGTCAGGTTGGAAAGTAAACCACACTATACAGGGTTAATATAAAAACCTGCCTCCCCAAGACTCCTTAGTTAGGAATTTGGTGAGGTAAAGAAACAAGATCAGAATTTAGTCCTTGATATGGATGATACATGGGCCACATTTATATACAAACATATGATACAATCAGTTCCGCCTTGATAAAATTTTGAAACCTAAATGTCGTGTTTTGCTAGGGCTCCTGGAGCAGAATGCCATCTTGAAAGAAGGAGGCGAACATCCCTGTTTGGTTAGCCATCTACTTATTCTCAGAGACAGTTCTCAGATGTGTCTTTGCTTATTCATAAAGACATTGCACATCATGAGTACAGCAGTGATAAAATATTTATTCCCACCCAGAAAGTGTCTCCCGAACTTAACGTAGTAAGAGATTTTCTGAATCTGAGAACATTAAATATTAAAACCCATTTTTCTAGTTATACAGTGGCCTTCAATATCAAGAGCGCAGTACAATGTGACCATATGACTGTGTGTGTGCGTGTGAGAGACGGTCTTTGATTTTGCAAATGCAATTCAGGGCAGGCCCCACCTGCTCTTCTGCTTGCCTGGGAATCAGGTGTGGAAGCTGTGGGGTGCCCCCCTCAAGTCCTCCTCCTCCCTCTAAGTACTCTGCCCTGTCCTTGACCTGCATCCAGAACCACCTGGAGGCGGAGGCAGAGGCCGGGGAGGCGCCTCAGGGTCTCCCGCCTAGGGCTCCCATGAACTGGTAGACGGGCACAGCCCAAGAAACCTCATCCCCACTGGCTGAATCCTGATTGTTCTGCAGCAGAAAGTTTTTACGCTGACCCTGCCTGTCCCTCAGAGAGCAAGGGTGGTCTCCCTTTAAAGAGAAAGAGAAGCCGGGCTCACTGGCTCAGCCTGTAATCCCGCGCTTTGGGAGGCTGAGGTGAGTGGATTGCCTGAGCCCACGGGTTCGAGACCCACCTGGGCAACTTGGCGAGACCTCATCTCTACAATAAATCAAAAATCAGCCAGGCATGGTGGTGCACGCCTGTAGTTCCAGCTACTCGGAAGGCTGAGGCAGAAGGATCGCCGGAGCCCAGCAGGTCGAGGCTGTGGTGGTCAGGAGTGGCCACTGCACTCCAGTCTGGGCGACAGAGTAAGACTCCAACTCAAAAAAAAAAAAAAAGAGAAAGAGAATTTCACACAACACTTCACAAAATGTGTGAGATTTTCCTGACACTAACACGTGATTCTCCATTTCTCTCCAGACGCCACCCTGAAAGTCACCTCAACTGGGACCCTATCTGAGTTGGCAGCAGACCCCACCGCTTGAGGGCTCCGTCTCACAAGCCGCCTCCCATTCCCATGCCAGTCCCAAGTCACGGGTCCGGGTCACTCACGCTGCCGTCCAAGTGGGTCACGGCTCCCACACCCCCTCCCCAGGTTCAGTGATTTGCCACAGTGGCTCACAGAACTCAGGAAAACGTCACTTTTGCTTACAGGTTGATTACAAGGGATTTGGTGAAGGCAGAGCTGAGAAGTCAGATGTGCAGGCACGTGGGGTGAGGTCTGCAAAGGTCCTGAGTGCAGGAGCTTCTGTCCCCATGGAGTTGGGGTACACTACCCTCCCGGCACAGCCCAGGGGTTTTCTTGTTTTGACTTGGAGTCTCACTCTGCCACCCAGGCTGGAGTGCAGTGGCAGGCTCATGGCCACTGCAGCCTCGACCTGCCGGGCTCAGGAGATCCTTTTGCCTCAGTATCTCAAGTAGCTGGAACCACAGGCATGTGCCACCATGCCCAGCAGTTTTATTTATTGTAGAGACAAGGTCTTACCATGTTGCCCAGGCTGGTCTTGAACCCGTGGGCTCAGGCAGTCCTCTTGCCTCAGCCTCTCAAGGTGCTGGGATTACAGGCATGAGCAACCGTGCCCGGCTTAGCCCCGGGATTTTTACGGAGGCCTTGTCAAGCCAGGTGGGCATGATTGATCATTGACTCAATCGCCAGGCCCCTCACTTCCCTGGAGTACAGGGGTAAAGCTCCAGGCTTTTAATTGTGGCTTGGTTTTCCTGGTGACTCCCATCAGGAGCCACCCAATGTCCCTTCATTAGAACAAAAGATGCTCCTGGCACCCGGGAAATTCCAAGGGATTTAGGAACTCTATGTCAAGAACCAGGGGCAAAGACAGGACGTGAGAACAGAAGATGCTCCTCGCACCCCTGTGGCTCATGAAATCACACAGGTTTAAAAGCTCTGTGCCAAGAACCGGGGACAGAGACCAAACATTACAACAGAAGATGCTCATGAAATGATGAGGGCTTAGGAGCACTGTGCTGAGAGCTGGGGACAGGACCAAACCTATTTGTTTCCCACTGTGTCACTCATCTTGCCACAGGGAGACGGTGCTCTGTCTGGGCTCCCAGGTTCCACCCGCAAGGCCTGCTGAGGCTGCTGTGACAAGGCGCCACGGACAGGAGGCTTAAACGACAGGAATCTGTTGCCTCACAGCTCTGGAGGCCAGAAGTGCCAGACTGAGGTGTTGGGGGGCGGGGTCTTCCGAGGCCACCCTGCTTGCCGGAGATGGTTGTCTTCTCCTCGTATGTGTTTCTCTGTGTCCAAATGTCCCCTTAGAAGGACATTGTGACCTTATTTTAAACTGATCACCTCTGTACAGACCCTTTCTCCAAATAAGGTCACGATCTGGAGTTGGGGGATTAGGACTCCAGCATATTGATAGATGCGGCCGAAACTCAAGCTCTCTACAATGCTCTGCTGGTCACGTGGCTAATGTGTAGGTACTAACAACTCTGGATTTATAGACGTGAACTGGAGGGTGAGCAGAAACATTTTAGAAAGACCTCGAGTCCAGCTCTGCTCCCTGGATTCGAACTCAGAAATAAACTTCTTTTGACCAATTCCCTGCCCCTGGATTTCTCAGTATCAAGGGAGGACACCCGGAATGTCTGAGGTTATCATTACTCAGACCATAATAACCCCACTGGGGATGGGGGCACTCGAAAGAGGATCTCGTTTACACTGACCTGGATTCCTAGCTCCTCGGGACAGGTGAGGAGAAGACAGGGATGGGAGGTACGAGGGGAGAGGAAAAGTCCCGGCTCTCCCCAACCCTACCTCAGGAGAGCAGGGCACTGCTGTTCCCTAAGGAAGCTGGGGGACACAGAGTCCCTGGGAGTGGCATGCTGGCAAGTAGGCTCTCCAAGGAAAAACAAAATGAAATCCCTGATGGGAGAACTTGCAGATTTTCTTTGTGCAAATCTTCCCACCACAGTCATTTCAAATTGCCTAAGTGTGAACACCACCTTACAAGACTCCCGCACACCTAACAACCAGCGCATTAGAGCTCAGCCCCGGCTTGGTGACCCCTCCAGGAAGGTGGGCACCTGTGGGAGCACATCCCTGAAGACACTGGCAGCCCACCCACACTCTGGCTGCAAGGGCCTGTGCCCTTACTCTGCCCAGTGCGTGTCCAGCCCTGGCCGCCCTTCCCAGCTCTGGCTTTGCTCTGAGTTCGGTTGATGCTGGCACAGCTGCTCTGCCCTTGATGTGAGAATTCAAACGTGGAATCTGGGAAAGAGGGCTGAACTGGAAACCCCACCTCTGAGGAAAGCCTGAGCCTGTGCCCCTCAGGAGACTGTGGGTGTGGCCTACGTCAGAGGGTCCCTGGGCCGATGGGCCACGCGGCACTGATGGCTATAGGCTGAGTGCCCGGACACAGTCAGTGGAACCCCAGAACCCAGAGGGAGGGTGTGGCGAGTGTGCATGTGTGTACGTGTGAGAGTGTCAGCAGGGATGGACGAGTGTGTGTGCAAGGAGTGTGTGTTAGTGTGCGGTGCATGAACATGTGTGAGCGTGACCCTGAGTGTGTGAGTGTGCACGCATGTGTGCACACGTGGCCCTCTGCATGACCAGGGAGGCATAGAGGAACAGAACACCATGACCTCAGCATCTCAGGGACCCCAGTATCCCACGTCCTGAGTATCCCAGCATCCTGAGCACTCCCATCCCCCAGCATTCCCAGCTTCCCAGCATTCCAGTACCCCAGCATCCCAACTTCCTGTGAATTCCAGCATCCCAGCATCCAGCATCCTGAGCATCCCTGCATCTCAGCATCTCAGCATCCCAGCACTCCAGAATCTCTGGAACCCCAGCCTCCCAGAAATTCAGCTTCATGTGCATCCCCAGCATCCCGAACGCCGAGTGCATCTGAGCATCTCTAGCACCTGGAGCATCTCAAAAAAGTGATCCCACTGGCTTTGCCTCCTCCTGTGTGTCTCCTGGAACCTGTCTTCCCTGGGTTTTTCTTCAGTGGCCTTGTCCCTTTGACCTTTAAATGTGTTGATACACTCACGACAAGGAGTATGTTAAGAAAGCCCACAGGGACCTCCCTCCGCTGCCCTGCTCTGCCTGTCCCTCTCTATGGTCAGTCGGGTGGAACACAGGACGCCCAGTTAAAAGGGATATCAGATAATAAGTAACTTTTAGTATGAAGATGTGTAATTAATGTATGAAACTACTTCAAAGCCTATTCATTATTTGTCTGAAATTCAGATTTAACTTGGCTTCTCATATTTTTATTTGACAAATCTTCAGCCCTTAATAAAAGCTTGTACTTTCCTCTTCTGTGCATTCTGCAGACGCCCTATGCACAGGTGCCATGTACAAGCATATTATTTATTTTTGTTCACAGAAATGATAGACACATTGCACTTTGTTGTGCATCATGTTTTTCCACCTAACTATCCATCCATTCACTCAAAAATATGTATTCTGTAATCCCAGCACTTTGGGAGGCTGAGGCGAGTGGACTGCCCGAGCCCACAGGTTTGAGACCCACCCGGGCAACTTGGTGAGACCTCATCTCTACAATAAATCAAAAAAAAGTTCGCCGGGCATGGTAGCTCACACCTGTAGTTCTGGCTACTTGGAAGGCTGAGGTGGAAGGATGGCCGGAGCCCAGCAGGTTGAGGCTGCGGTGGCCGGGAGCGGCCACTGCACTCCAGTCTGGGTGACAGAGTGAGACTCCAACTCAAAAAAAAAAAGTATTGAAGGCTTCTAAGTGTTGGTATAGCAATGCATCACTTTAAACTAGGGTTTCTCAGCCTCAGCAATGCTGACATTTGGGGCCAGATAATCCTTGTCTGGATAACTGTCTATGCGTTGCAAGACGTTCAGCAGCATTCCTGGCCTTTACCCAGTAGATGCCAGGAGCACTGTCCCCACACCCTAGTCATGACCACCAAAATGCCCAGACATTACCAAATATCCTTTGTGTGGGGGGAGTGAGGGGGAAATATAATTCCTCTGGTGGAGAACCACTGCTAGATAGAAAGACACATAGATATGGCTATTATAGGGGAGTAAAAATCTTTTTCCTCTGCCCTCTCAGGTCCATTGTCTGCGGCCCTGCAAATAAAACTGACGAGAGACAGATTAACAGCATTAAAAAGACACACAAATGTTATTTGATGTCACTATTTTAATTTTTATGTGTAATAGGGGCCTTATAAAAAAGGAAGGGGCTGGGCTCAGTGGCTCAGCCTGTAATCCCAGCACTTTGGGAGGCCGAGGCAAGTGGATTGCTTGAGCTCAGGGGTTCGAGACCCACCCGGGCAACTTAGTGAGACCTCGTCTCTACAATAAATAAAAAATTAGCTGGGTATGGTAGCACACACCTGCAGTTCTGGCTACTTGGAAGGCTGAGGTGGAAGGATTCCCGGAGCTCAGCAGGTCGAGGCTGCAGTGGCCGGGAGCATGCCACTGTACTCCAGTCTGGGTGACACAGTGAGACTCCAACTCAAAAAAAAAAAGGGAGAGAAAACCCAAAGAAATGGTTAGGTAGGTGTGAGGGCTTATATATCATTTTAACAAAGGGTGATACATTCATGAATAGATGACAAGACAAAGAGAAAGCATTCAGGCTTCTAGGGGCAGTAATTGTAAGCAGGCAAACGTATGGGACACTAATAGAAGTCAAGAGTTATTTCAGTAAGGTGTGTTTATGCAGACTCAAGTTGTTGCTGTCTCTGGTGAGGCCACTGTATAGGAGATGGAAGGGAGAACCTTCACAAAGGGAGGTTTATGCACTGTTTTCAGACCGAAAGTGGGAGGCTGGAGACGGCCTTCTGCTTCTGCTGTTTCTCAGTTGCCTTCAGCGGAAAATAATCCTCGTGCCAAAGTGGTGCATTTCGAGGTTGCATAGTCTGATTTCTTGCACTGTCATCTGTGTCTGTTAGTCTGTCAAAGATTCTGCACATAGGATTGCTGAAGCAAAGCTCTATGCGTCCAAAATCTTGTAAACATTGTTGAATTTCTCTCCACAGATGATAGATCTATTTATGGTTCCATTGACAAGGAACAAGTGTGATTATTTCCTCCTACACTGTCTACAGGGTTATCCAACTTATTAAATATTGCCAGTGTAATAAAGGAATGTGATTTTTCATTGTAGTTTTAATTTGCATTTCTCTTGTTATAATTTAATTTAATTCTTTTGCTTGTCTCAACATTTTTTTTTATTTCCCTGCTAGTTATCACATCCTTACATATATATTTTTTTTTGAGTCAGAGTCTCACTTTGTCACCCAGCTGTAGTGCAGTGGCATGCTCATGGCCACCACAGCCTCGATCTGCTGGGCTCAGGCAATCCTTCCACCTCAGCCTTCCAAGTGGCTAGAACTACAGGTATGTGCTACCACACCCGGCTAACTTTCGGATGTATTGTAGAGACGTGGTCTCTCCATGTCGCTCAGGCTGGTCTTGAACACGTGGGTTCAGGCAGTCCTCTGGTCTCAGCCTCCCAAAGTGCTGGGATTATAGGCGGGAGCCACCGTGCCCAGCCACCTTTTTTTCTACTGGGTTCTAGGTAATGTTGGACTGATTTGTCACTTTATGCGTTAAGAAAATTATCATTTTGTGATATGGATTTAAAATTTTTTCTACACTTTGTTATTTTCTTTGATTTTGCTTTTTTAACAATTATGTGTAGTTGAATTTATCAGGCTGTCTCTATGTCCCCCTTAGAAAGACCCACCTGACTCCACAATGATAAACAAATCATGACCCCATGCTATCCTTCAGCCCTTGAGGGTTTCATTTCTGGTACTTGAGCTAATAAGCCAGGAGTTTGTTTAGGGGTGAGGAGCAAGTTCGTGGTGGTGCCCCTTCTCCCACACACTCTGCTCGTGTGTTGCGATCCACGTATCTCTCCAGGCAGCGACCCACCATGCCGCGGTGTAGTCCTGTTTAAAATATGCTTTTACATCTGCTATGCTCACATGATGCCTCTCTCCAACACTTTATCTGTCTGTCTGTCTGTCTGTCTATCTATCTATCTATAGAGACAGGGCTCTCAATGTTATCCAGATTGGTTTTGAACTCCTGGTCTCAAGCCATCTTCCTGCCTCAGCCTCTCAAAGTGCTGGAATTACAGGTGTGAGCCATCAAACGCAGCTCTTCAATACTTTTTAACTTTTTTTGCATGCTTATTTTAATGTAAATGCAGAGTCATCTGGTCTAGTAGTTTTTATAAAGCACAAAACACAAAACCAAAAACACAGTGTTGGCATTTTCACTGGGATTGTATTCAAGGTATAGACTGATTTAGAGAGAATTGATGTCTTTGAAACACTGTGTCTTCTGATGCAGAACAGCGGGTGGTTTTTCATTTGCTTTCTTTCGGTGTGCTTCTGTTTGCTAATGCTTTCCTTAGAATTTGTACCTCAATATTGATAAGTAAGGCTGTTTCACAATTTCTTTTAAACAAATAATGTGGAAGCTTGCCCTTTCTTTCTATGCTCTTGAACTAGTTTCTTAACATTGTAATTATGTGCTCCTTAAAGGTGTGCTAGAATTTGTGAACTGGACTTTTCTTTCTTGTTTGGAGCAGGTGTATATATATACAGATATGTGTGTGTGTATATCTACGTAAGCATACGTATGTATATATATATGTATTTCTGTAGGGATGGATGGATGTGAACATATGCATGTATGTGCGTGCATGCATGTATTTGCATATGTGTGCATGCATGTGCAAGTACATGTGCATATATTTATGTGTATGCATGTATGTGTATATATGTTTATGTGTGGATGTGTATCAGCACAAGTATTACGTGTATGTGTGTATGTATGCATGTGTGTGCATGTGTATACATGTGTGAGCACGTGTGTATTTGTGCAGATATGTATGCAGGTATATGTGTGTATAAGCACATGTATGTGTGTGCATTTGTGTGGATGTGCTTGTGTGTGTATATGTATGTAAGCACATGTGTGCATGCATGTGTATTTGTGTGGATGCGTGTGAAAAAGCATTTATTTCATCCAGATTTTGATATGCATAGGGTTGCTGTGTTTTATAGCATTGAGTTTAATTTCTCATGCATCAAGTTCAAAGAATACTGCCTGTATTACAGCTACTCTTTGGAATTTATGGAGGTTTGCTTTAGGCTTAGACATACAATCAGTTTTTGTAATTGTCCCATGGGCACTTGAAAGCCGTGTGATATATATCCATTAAACCATGTTATGGATTATACCATGTAGGCCTCTGTATCCTCACCTGTTTTTAACCTACTAAAGTATTTCTGTTTCTCTTTGAACGCCTGTCGGCTTTATTGTTCTCGGCAGGTGCTGATTCTGTCTTTGGTGCGTAGGTATTTGCTAGAGCTCTGCTGTGGGTTGTGACCTTGGTCATCACTGAGTGCCCATCTTGGTCTTGGTCAGTGCTTGTTGCTTTGAAGCCCACGTTGGTTTTGAGGATCACAAACCCTGCTTTCTCTTATTCCCTTGCTATTTCTTTATTGTGGTATAATATAATTTACATGCCATGACATGCACAGCTCTTAAGTGTTGCATTCTGATGACAATCGAATCCTCCTGGTCATCCACACTCCTCTAAGGATGAGAACTGTCTTGTCACCCCACAGAGACCCCGTGCCCTTCCCAGCCTGCCCCACCCTTCCCTAGAGCACCTCTGCTCTGATCTCTGCCACTGCAGATCAGTGTTGCCTGTTGGAGGGCTTCCCATAAATAACAGCTTTCATTCTATGTGACAAGAGCGATTTCGCCCAAGTCATTGAGTTGGGATGGGCCTGAAGCATCTCCTCGGGGCTCAGTGGCACCACTCTTACATATGAGAACTCAAGCTCCACTCTGCCCACTCTTGTAGGGAAACATCTCTGGCAGCCCGACATGTCTGTGCATTGGGAGGTGGCAAGGGCCACCTTTTCCTGTAAAAAAAATGAGTGTGGCATGAACAGAAAGGGAAACACACACTGAAGGTTGTCCCAGGCCTGTGGGCTTTTGGCTCGTCAGGTAATCAGAAAACACTGCGTTTAACTCATTTCAAATGGATCTCATGGCCTCCAAGAGCATGTGTGGGCCTGGGGGTCAGTTCACACAGCAGGAACAGCCGAGAGCCCACTCAGCTACAAACGTGGCAAGTCTCAGAGTGGCCACACACCCAAGGGTCCCTGGCTTCCCAGTGCTGATTTTTTTTCCCAGTCCAAGTATCAGCATCCCCATAGCCTCTGCTGGACCTGCTCTGCTTCCTGCACTGGACCCTCCTAGAAATTCCCCTTCCCGCAACTGGTGCCCTTTGAGAACTGAGCAGCAGCATGGCTTTGCTTAAGCCAGAGGAAAAAATCTCTAAGTGGAAACCAGACACCACTCAGAGGGAGCTGGAAATTTCATTTAGAATGGAAGCATTTGCAAAGGCCCTGAAATCCCATGAATGGGGGCTGCTGACTTTGTTTCTCTCCTCCCTTGCCCCTCCCTGGGGCATGCAGTCGGGGCAGAGTGCAGGAGGGGGTGGGGGTGCAGGCACTGCAGAATGGGGGCGGGGCCAGGAGAGCCCGAAAACTCCAGTCCTGCAAGAAGAAAGCAGACCCCCTCCAGTGAGCCAGGACGCTCCAGAGCTGGAGGTAGGCCCCGTGAGGGGAGTGAGAACCTGCGTCTCTTCAGTTCAGGGGTGGCACGGAATCTTCCCCACTTATCCACAGTTGTAGACCCTCCTCACTTCCATTTTGAACATCCTGATTTGTCTTGGAAACCGCATTGCCTCCTGGTTTTACAGTCACTCGCACAGAACTGTGCTAAGTATTATCTGAAGAGTGTTTTCATTTTCACTGTTTGTGCTTTGTCTCTCCTTCCCAGCTCCAATTTTGTGCATGGACTTTATCTTTAGTTCCTTTTCTATTCAAATATTAGACAGCTTAACAGTTTATTTGTGTTTTGTTTTTTTTCTTCTTTCCTTTTCTTCACAAGCGCTCCGACAAGATAGTGAGTCAGTAGGCATTATGGGTTCTGCCCAGACCCACCGGGGCCACCGGTCAGAGGGCCGGGACCCAGGCCTGGCGGGGAATGAGGCAGCGAGGGAGCAGAAGCCCAGCTCAGGGGCAGGTTGTGCGGAAGCACTTGCTTCTTCTTGCCTCCACAGGTCTCCGGCTGGTTGTTGTTCATGCACTTGACCCTGTAAGCATGAAACCTGGCAGAGCGGCCGGGGGCCAGCCGGGTTGGCCTATCTGAGGAGAGACTGGCCCACCTTCCTCGTCACCTCCCCGGCAGAGCAGGAGCCCTGCAGGTCCAGGATCCGCCTTCCTCCCCACCAAAGAGCTGTGGATACCCAGGAAGATCCCCCCACGTGAGAACGGGCCGAGCTGCTCCCTCGTGGCTTGCTAGGAGGGGGTTGCTGTTGTACCTGGCATGTGCCAGAGACTCAGGAGGCCGGTAAAGCCCCGCTGAGCTGGGGAGCTGGAGGCAGGAACTCCAAGCAGGCCTCCTGAGACGGGAAGGGCACGCTTCACTTCTTGGGCTGTCCCGAGGAGGAAGGGGGAGCAATCGTTAGGCAAGCTGGGAGTTCCTGGTCAAGTCCTGGCTGTCTGGGGAGGCTGTAGGGTGTGTCAGAGTTTTGAGTTTTGTTAACACAGAGGTCTGGTGTTGTCTGTGCGTCTCCCAGAGTGGTGGTGGTGTTTTTTGAGTCGGGATCTCCCACCGTGGCTCAGACCGGAGTGCAGTGGCGTGATCATGGCTCACAGTTGCCTCGACCTCCCGGGCTCAAGCAATCTTTCCACTTGAGCTTCCCCAGTAGCTGAGACCACAGGTGTGCGACACCACACCCAGATCATTTTTCTGTAGGGACAAGGTCGCACTATGTTGCCCAGGCTGGTCTCAAACTTCTGGGCTCAAGCAATCCTCTCGCTTTGGTCTCCCAAGTGCTAGGATTAGAGGCGTGAGCTACCACTCCAAGTCTGTCTCTGAGTTTTTGAGGGTCCCTTCAGGATACATGCAGCTGGGTGGGCTCCCTCTCAGGCACTTTATTATTTTATTTGTTTATTTATTTATTTTGAGTCAGAGTCTCACTCTGTCACCAGGCTGGTGCAGGGGCACGCTCACAGTCACCGCAGCCTCAACCTCTGGGCTCTGGCGATCCTTCTGCCTCAGCCTTCCAAGTAGCTGGAACTACAGGTGCATGCCACCACACCTGGCTAATCTTTTGATTTATTGTAGAAACAAGATCTTGCCAAGTTCCCCGGGCTGGTCTTGAACCCCTGGGCTCAGGCAATCCACTTGCCTCCGCCTCCCAAAGTGCTGGGATTATGGGCATGAGCCACTGTGCGTGGCTTCTCAGGCATTTGAATCAGTGATATCACACTCATCTGGAGTCTCACTCGTGAACTTCCAGGAGTGGAGGTTCTGTCATCGGGTTCCTTGCATCTGGCCTGACATTGGGGGGACCAGTTTGCTCCTTCCCCCTGAGCTTGGTCCTGACCATTGCAAGCAGAACAAGCCATGCATGGGGATGAGGGGACACAACAGCCCAGCCTGGAAGATGGTACTGGATCTGATGGAAACAGCACCAGGTGGGGACTGGCGAGGCGCCAGAGGGCACCCTGTGTCTTTGCCTGCTTCCGACAGGGGTCAGTGCCAGGGTCACCAGAATCTCCATTCCAGGTTACCTTCACCACTGCTAGAAGCTGGTGGCACGCAGCGGGGACTCTAGTTCAGCGTCGATGCACCCTCCTTGCCAGTTCCTTTCCTCGGGGTCATTGTGTTCCATTTTGGGTGCTGTAGACTTTCCCACTGTGGCTGCATCGCTCTCCCTGTAACATCTTCCACCTCTGGGAGCCGACAGCGCCTCCTCCGCTGGCCTCTGCCCCCCGCCATGGCCCCATCACACACTGTGGCTGGGTCCCTGCCCCCATACAGGGCTCCGGAGGGTGGACGCTGGGTCTGGGTCCCCCTGCCCACCTCAGCATGGCAGCCAGTAGTGCTCAGGAGGTGTGAGGTGGCTGGCTGGCACCGTGCAGACCCTCATCGCTCCCCATGAACGTCATTCTCCCGTCCACGAGCCCTCCGGATCCTTTTGGTGGCCTGTCCAGAGCCTGGCCCAGGCATCCATCGAGGTCTGCAGTGCTCACTGCTTGCTTCCAGCTCTGCTTCCCACTGAGCACAAGTCCAGGGATGAGACCCTATGTTCTGGGTTAGGGAAACTGCTCTGTGAGAGGTGGGTGACTCTGGACTGTGGTTACTTCAGGGGTCAGGGGAGGCCCCTGTCCAGAGCTGAAGTTCCGTCCCCGAAGGTCTCTGGCTGGCGAGAAGATAGGAAAGCCTGGCACGTCTGGGCCGCGAAGAGGGCTGCCCAGTGGCAGAGAGGTGGCTCTTTGTGCGAGGGAAGCTTTGAGTGTAGTCAAGGAAATAAGAGGAGCCCCGTGAGACCACTAGACAGGTGCCAAGGGCCGAGAGAATTCGCACGCATCAAACTTCTGGATTCACACGAAGTCCCTGGTCACTGCCACTGTATGTTCAAGTCATTCATTGCACGAACTTCACAGGCTGTTCTGACTCGAGCGGGAGCTCTCTGGAAGGGTGTGGACTTGTTTTTGTTTTACACTACATCTGCTACCCCTAATTCCTGGTAAAGACAGAGAATTCGCCGGGCTCGGTGGCTCAGCCTGTAATCTCACGCCTTTGGGAGGCTGAGGTGAGTGGATTGCCTGAGCCTGTGGGTTCGAGACCCGCCTGGGCAGCGAGACCTCATCTCTACAAAAAATCAGCCGGGCATGGTAGCACATGCCTATAATTCCAGCTACTTGGAAGGCTGAGGCGGAAGGATCGCCAGAGCCCAGCAGGTCGAGGCTGCGGTGGCCAGGAGGGGCCACTGCACTCCAGTCTGGGTGACAGAGTGAGACTCCAACTCAAAAAAAAAAAAGAGAATTCAAGCACGAGCCTTCATGCTCACTCATTCTTTCCCCACGCAGAGACCAGTGTTTTGTGAATACGATCTCCACCGCCACTGTGGGTCTTGTCAGATGGGCAGAAAGTGACGCCCACACATTTAAACCCATGCAGCTCTTCCAGGATTGTGTCTGTCGTCTGAATAGTTCCCAACTTCTGGTCCTGCCCAGAAATGGTCTGGGGACTTGGTCTGAGACAGGCAGGGGCTGGGACAGGGTTTGCCTGGGGCGGGAGGCATTCCCACTCAGCTGAGGCCCATGAGCAGCTGAGGCCACTGATCCAAGCTACGCGGAGGGCTAAACTCCAGGCCAGGACCCAGGACCCAGGGGCCAGGAGGGACGAGGGCCAAGCTCGTCTCAGGGCTATAGCTGTCGGCAGGTATGGTGGGTGCAGACACATAGGCAGACGCACAGGGTCATTGCATCTCTCCCAGGATATGCTGGAGAGATGCAAGTCTTTGGGTGGTGAAGGCATGCTGCCAGTCATGGTGCGGGGGAGTTGGCCAGGAACTGTGAGGGACACATCCTCTTCCTTGGGGGAGACAGTGCCTAGGAGCTGACAGGTGAAGGCCCTCAGGGATTGAGTGTGGGGCTGCCTCAGTGACCCCAGCCCTGAAGAGTCTGAACCTGGCCTCAAGGCCGCAGGCATGTGACGCCCCGGACACACAACTTGAGAGTCAGTGCTGCAAGTTGCTGGTTACCCAACTGGGGGCAGACACCAAGTTACACTCTGGGGTGGGGTCTTTCCTCTCCCCCTAAGTGGGCACAATCCCCAGGTCGGCACACCCAGAAACAATGGCCTGGAAGCAGCCTCAGGCCCTGCTGGCCAGGCCCGATGCACCCTCTGGCCCTACCTCTGGGGACAGAACCCCAAGTGGTGGGAGAGGCAGAGGCTGGATTCTGCTGCCCTGTGACTGGACCCAGGGCTCTGCTCCCATCAGGGGCCTGAGGATGTTGCTTCTCTCCTGAGCCTGCCTCTAGAGCTCAGACTTATTTCCTTGTGATTTTTGTTTTTTATGGAGACTTTTCAGGGGTCGGTCTGACTTTCCCTAAAGCCCGGACCTGGAGAGCACATTTGTCAGCTGGGCTGAGGGGCTGGAGTTGGCTTCTTGGCTCTCAGTCATCAGCGGCTTAATGTTTTCTATATAAAGTTTGACAAATGAACCTCTGCGAAACAGCTGATCCCGTTCGTATTATCTGGGGGTGACTTGGGGGCTCATTCCCTAAGACAGGGGCTAGCAGTGTGGCCTGCAGGACCCCAAGGCTCCAAGGCGAGGGGCTCACCTGTCTCCCCACCCCCAGACAGGGCTCAGGGACTCAGCCCTAAAATGACAGAGGACGTCTGTGTAGCTTGGCCATTACCCCTGAAGGAAAAGGGCACGAGAGACCGGGAATATCTCCAGTGTCTTCTTCCTAGAACCACATGAGATGCATGGCCAGAGAACAAGGCGGGAAGGCTGCCCCCGAGCTGGGGGTCTGGTGGGAGAGGGAGTCTCCAGCAGGCTGCCAGCCACTGCAAATCCCAGTGACATGGCGGCCTCAGTTCACCCGAGGGGGACAGAAACGTTCACCTCGGCAGATGTCCAAACCGATGAAAAGCAAAATAGCAAATAGCAGCAGACCAACTGACCGGCCAAGCTAGCCAACGGAAAAAAAACACCTGGTTAAATTTGAATGCCAAATAAACAGTGAATTTTTTTAAGTATGTGTCATAAAATATTGCACTTGAGACAGGAGATAGCTAGAGAAAGCCTAGGCAGACAGGCGAGTCCTCTGGCAACAATGTTGCCAACTCCCAGCACGCCTCTCAGGCTCAGCATTTGTAAACAAGCTCCCTGCAAGCCTCTCAGGCTAAAGCTTAAGTACTCACAGCTGGGATAGAAAAGCAACCATCAGCTTGCCGTTAGGTCCCTACCTTAATACTGACAATCAGAAGAGCTACAGCTCACAGCTAGTGCTAGCCAATGGGCTTGGACTTCGGCCTATATAAGCACCAGGTTTTCTGCCCCAGATGGGCAATGCCAGAGGATCCTTTCCCAGCATGGGCACTCCTCTGTCCTCTTAATAAATCCTGCTTTCTCGCTTTCTGGCCATCCGTGTCCCTCATTCTTCCTGGGCATGAGACAAGAACCTCGGCCCTGACAGAGCTACGACCTGAAGAGCTGCAGGAGATCGTCAAAGCCGGCTGAACCTGGAGGGCTGCGGGAAGAGGGCGAGACTCCGAAACTGAGACGCCTCGGGGGCTAGGCTGGCCGGGCCACCGAACCAGCAACACTCTCAGGGCCCGGCTGGCAAGCCAGCCCGGTAGAGCCAGCACTCCGGGGCTAGGCTTGCCGGCCCACCGAGGTGCAACACTCTCAGGGCTTGACTTGCCGGCCCATTGGAGCTGACGCTTCCGGGGCTAGGCTTACCAGCTCCTCCACAACCCTCTCTCGAAGCCCAGACTGACCTGAAAAATCTGCATCACACTGACCTAAATATCACCCAGATCATACCTAAACTAACAAAGAGATTGATTATTTTCCGGAAATTCAAGTTTAACTAGCCATTCTGTATTTTATCTGAAAACCCTATCTCGAACCTTTAAACCAAGAATTTTATATGCAGCTATGCTGTCTTTCCACATACCTGCAAGAACTCAGGAAATAGGGACCCTAAGAGCTGGGTTTCAGAAAAAGTTCCTGGAAGGCAAATCTCGGCCGGACCCACAGAGCATTTATGACAGAGAGCTAGGAGGAGAGCTGAGCTAAGGCTGTGGCAACTCTGGGGAGTAGGACTGCAGGACAGATGCCGAGATTAACGAGGACAAGAAGGAACTCACTTAAGTCCCAACAGCTGTGAAGGGAGAGGAAGGAAAAGAAGGCGGAAAGCAAATCTTAAAAATATTATCATTTATAGTTGATGTATCAGATTTTAAAAATAAGAATATTTAGATGTGTAGAATAGACCCTAGACAAATTAAGAAAGATACTAACAAGTGAGCTGGTGGGCAGGGAGGTGGTGAGAGGAAGCACAAGCCTGCTAGTTTTGCCCTTGGAGGTGGTGGATGGTGGGAAGTATGTGTATTAGGGAATGGAAGTATATTCTAGAAAACTAATTATGCAGCAAGGCGCAGGAAGAGCCTTTCCGTGGAAAGCAAATCCTCCACTGTCTCAGAACAGTTGCACAAACCACAGCATAGAAATTGTTATCACACACCAGGAGTTTGATCGGGGTCCTATTGCTCATCTCACAGAAAGCTGGCCACTGAGACAGGAGGAAGGCTTTTCATTGGGTGATACCAGCAGAGGAGAACAGGAAGGGTAAGGAAGAGGGGTTGGTAGACAGGAACTTAAAAGGAGCCTGGCATCTCATTATCTGGATGGGAGCAACCTAGTGTTTTCAGTTTCTTATACTACAGGCCTGATACTGCTATATTTCCTGAGAAAGGAACTCAAGTGAGACACATGTAGGTTTCAAGCTTTAAGATCAGGAAGGTCAATTCCTATTATGGCATTAAAACCAAACACACATGGCCGGGCTCGGTGGCTCAGCCTGCAATCCCAGCACTTTGGGAGGCTGAGGAGAGTGGACTGCCTGAGCCCGCGGGCTCGAGACCTGCCTGGGCAACTTGGCAAGACCTCATCTCCACAATAAATCAAAAAAATTAGCCCGGCGTGGTAACGCGTGCCTGTAGTTCCAGCTACTTGGAAGGCTGAGGCTGAAGGATCGCCGAAGCCCAGCAGGTCGAGGCTGCGGTGGTAGGGAGCGTGCCACTGCACTCCAGTCTGGGCGATGGAGTGAGACTCCAACTCAAAAAAAAAGCAAAAATCAAACAAACAAAACTCCTAAATGATGAAACAAAAGGAAACATTGATAGTATGAATGTTAACTTTTAAAAATAGTACAGTGTATGAGTTTGGAGGAGAGGAAACTTTATTTCTTATTAGGGGTGACAGCCGGCAAGGTGGCCATCTGGCAGGCTGGGAAGCATGCCTCAGGCCAAAACTAGAGACAGGCACTTTGAAGGAAGAGGGCTTGGGTAGGAGCTTTATGCAGAACAGGTTGGCTAAACATACAGGAGGAGCTATGAATATTCACGCAGGTGGTCCTGATGCCTGTGTACTGAACAAACATGCAGGTAGCCTAGTCTCCGCCCACGTTCACTTTTGAGTGGAGACTTAGCATTCAAATAGTCTTTTTAGGACATGAAGTTGTGTGAGTGTATAATCTCTGTGAACCCACCAGTGGTCTCTTATCAGGAGCAAGTTAACGAAACCAGTCTCTTGACCTGTTGAAGCTGCAGTTGTGGCTGCTGGAATAGGGGATCATTAGTCAGCAGCTGGAGGTGGATAAGCTGCGAATTGTTATAATGTTGCTTACCTCAAGGCGGGTTCTGACAGTTAGAACATAGTTTATTCTTTAAGTGTAGGGGTGTGTGACTTTCCCCTTTCCTGGCGTGGCCTTAGGTCCTGCTTATGATTTCGTATCTTATTGCTACAAAGACTCTGCTCTGTCCGTCTCATGATCGCTATTTTAACATGGATGCTGGTCACTGTGTCTAAACTACAAAAGGAAGGGGGTATAATGAGGCTGTATGACCTGTCCGGTCATGGTTGGGAATGAAGTTTTTAAGGTTTTTTGGGCGGGTTTCCCTGGCCGCAAGGGCATCTCTTCAGTAGGTGAGGAGTTTAGGATTGTATTTTTAGTTGACATGTACAGATCAAAGGCCAAGGATCATCAATGTGATCCTCACATGTCAAAAAAGAAACCCCCAACAATGCCATAAAAGAATGCACAAGTGACGCTCAGACGGCATGAACTGCTGAGCAGGGGATTAGGAGGGTCCATGCTCCAGGACAGGGAGCGGGACACGGTCAGACAGGGGCCCTTGGGGCTGAGCTCTCCAGAGGAAGGGGCCAACCATGGAAGACAGGGCTTTGTGGATGTTTCCTCTTTAAGTTCCCTACAGGTCCTTTGGAACAGTCTGGTCCTTTCACAGGCCTGGGAGTCACAGCTCCAAGGCCTAACATTTATTGGGCACCAACTGTGTGCTTCCCCTGCCACTCTCACAAGGGTGTCTGAGTTAACGACTGTCACTTTACCTCTTTTTCCTCAGAAAGCTGAGCTTCAGGCTTGTGCAAGGCCAGAGTCAGAACAGGGCGAGGCAGGGCTTAAACCAGGCTCTGCGCCCTTGGATGAATAGGAGTTTGCCAGCTCACACTTGAGGGTGGCCGCTGAGGGGAACCTTGGGTCTGGCCATTCTGCGGGAGGCCGGAACCGAGGCCAGCCCAGGGCTAGCCTCAGAAAGAGCTGGCACTGGGACTGGGGAGGGGGCCTCCCAGCACAGCCGCCCCCCACCCAGGTTAGCACCTGCTGCGCTAGAGCCAGAAGCCAGTCCACGGGGCAGGGTCAGCGAATTTGCCCAGAGCTGCATCAGCTCTCGGCCCTGGGAGACAGCTGGGTCTTTGCGGTGACTCGGCCCTGACTGTCCTCCTCGCCCAGAGTCCCCTGCTGGGTGACCATGATGGATTTCAGCGGCTCCTTCAGCAGCAGGCATCGGCTTGCTCCGTCCTCAGAAGGGGAAATGGATACACCTGCGTCTGGAACATGGTCTTATTATACCAGTTTGGGTCCATGATAAGAAAAAAAACAACTCCCATGCCGGGCTCAGTGGCTCAGCCTGTAATCTCGCGCCTTTGGGAGGCTGAGGTGAGTGGATTGCCTGAGCCTGCGGGTTCAAGACCAGCCTGGACAGGCGAGACCTCATCTCTACAATAAATCAAAAACTCAGCCGGGCGTGGTAGTGCACGCCTGTAATTCTGGCTACTCGGAAGGCTGAGGCGGAAGGATCGCCAGAGCCCAGCAGGTCGAGGCTGCAGTCCCTGGGCTCCTCCGCCTCACTCTCCCCTTCCCTGGGGGGACTCCTGTCTGCTCCATGCTCCCCTTGCCCCTTGGGGGCTCCCGTTTGCCCTTCCCTCCTCTCCCCTGCAGGGCTCCTGTCTGCTGCACCTGCTGCCAGCTGGGCCTGTCCTGCCCTCGGGTCCACCTTTGGCCTACCACCGTGTTTAAACGTGGCCTCCCTCAGGGGCTCCCTGTTCCCCTCCTCTGCTTGCCTTGTGGTAACACCGACGCTGAGGGTTCCTTGTGGGGTTGCTGCTGCCATCTTTCTGTAAGAGGCTAAGTTTGTCTGGTTCTGGGGCCCCACTCCCCGAGAGCAGGTACTCGATGAACGTCTGTGGAACAATGGGCATTCTCGAGGTCTCCAGCACTTTAGCCTCAGGAGGAGAGAAGGTCCCAGCCTGGACTTGCTGGCAGTGTCCCCCATTCTGCTGAGATCCAGACACTGGGGCAGGGCAAAATTAGAGGCCTGACCAGGCAGAGGCCCTGTGGGTGGGGCATGGCCTGAGGGGTGGGGGCTACCCCTGCCACATGCCCTGTGCGTCCCCAGAGCAGTGTCTGCTGGGCCAGCACCCGGTCTGTGGGTCTGACAGACACTCGGGCCTCTCCACTGACTGAGCGGGACCCAGGAGGAAGCGGGAGGCCTGGGACACCCTGGCCTATAAGGGGTCCCCCCGGGTAGGGACATTGGGGTGACATGCCTGGCTCTGGGCCTCCTAAGGGTGAATTGCCTGCCTGGCCCCGATGGTGGGTCCCATCGATTGATCACACCAAGACTGACCTACCTGGTGGTGACCGGAGTCATGGTTCTGGGCGATTGGAATTCTTGCTGGAAGTGCTGTGGCCCACGTGCTCTGGCCTGAGCCCCAGCCCTTAGCGCACAGCTGAGCGCAGGCCCTGACTGTCTCCAGGGCCGGGCCAGATGCTGGTCAGTTCTTTTGACTCTAGTCGACAACCACTTAAAGGCCTGGTGAGAGCCAGAGCTCTAGTTCACACCCATTTAACAGCCTGGTGAGAGCCATGTGGAATTGATTTGTGGTTGAGATGTACGATTAGAGTGAAAACACGCATAAGAAGGAAGACACGAGCCCTTGTTTTCACTCACAGGTCTGCAAAATCGCCCCCATAACACTCTATATCGAGTCCCCAGCATCCCTTTCCGTCCAGGGGAGGATTCACGTCACCTCCCTCAGGTGCCTGTGGCCACGAACGTGCTTTTAGGAGATGCGGAATGGGCGGTGTGCCGCAGGAGAGGGTCCTTTAGTCACAGGCGAGGTGGGGCTGCCTCCACAGAAGTGTTCCAGTGAGGCTGATGAGGGCCTGGGTGCCAGGGTCTTATCCGCTCACGGGTAGCACCTTCTTCAGAGCCAGGGGTCAGTCACTGGCCACCCTCAGAGGCCACACCCAGCGCAAGCCCCAGGCGGCCACAGTCCACTGGCCTGGAAGACTGAGTAGAGGAAGGGCCGCGCTTCCTAAAGCGGCTTCCTCGAAGCAGCTGGGCCCGGCTGGGGCTGACGCCTGGGTTTCTTCATGGGTTCTGATCCTCCGGGCTCCAGCGGGACGAAGAACCTGAATTGTGGTGGCCCCTATCAGCGTCTGCAGCCACCTGTTGGGGAACTAGCTTGAAAGTGCTGCGGTCTTAGCCCCCGGGGTTGAGGGGACCGGTGAGAGCCGGGCCTGAATGCCGCCTGGGGGATGCCTGAGGTTCTTCCTTCTCCCCAACCACTGCCAAGGGCCCATCGCCTTCTGCCATCAGGAGATGAGCTTGCCTCCAGTTTTTCCACAAACAGGCATAGCCCCACATGCAGCATTCAGGGGAAGACAGAACCCTGTCTTCGGGGCTCAGGACCCTGTGTCCGCTGTAAGCTGGTGGCAGGTCTAGCTTGTCACTTCTTTACTAAGTGACCTCAGACTGCTACATCAACCACTGGGCCCGAGTTTCTCCATCCATAGATCCAAGAACCCACCTGTGTTAGGGTTGGGGTTTTTGGGGGGGCGATGGAAGGAGCACCCCTACCAGACCCCACTCATAGCTCCACTGGTAATGAGGGCTGTAGCAGGGGGACCCCACCTGCACTGAGGCTGTGGGAAAGAGGCCCCATCTGTACTGGGAGTTGTGGTAGGTGGGCCCAAACCTGCACTGGGGGTGGTGGCAGGGAGACCCCCACTGGTTGGGGCTGCTGTGACGTAGGTGAGGGATTGGCTGAGGGGGTGCCCAGAGCCTGTGTGTGACGGGCACTCAGGACCTGGCGCCGGGAGGACGCTGGGACATCTAAGCCTCTGGGTTCGCCTCTCCTGCTCTGACCCTGAGGCTCTGACCCCGGAGGACGCCTGTGTGGCTCGCTTTAGCGCTTGACTCTTGGAACTGGACAGGGTGTCGGGGCGATGGCCCTCCTTGCTGTCAGGGAGGAGTGCTGTAGGCCTGCTGCTGCCAGGCCCAGGCTGCACCCTCCTCAGGCGTCTTGCCTGGAAGCGCCTCTCTCTGCTCCTCTGGCTCACAGGCTGCTGTTGACAGGCCTGTCCTATCCTCCTCCAAGCGTCAGGACACAGCAGGCAGCTTTCAATGCAAGACTAGTTGGCTGCGGCAGGATGCGGTGCTTTGAGAGAAAATGTCACAGTTCTACCGGTGAAGTCAGAGACTAAACTGAGATGCTGGTGGTGACTTCATTGCCTTTGCATGCAGGCAGGCGACTGGACATGTGCTGCCATCAACCCCGGCAGGACAGTTTGGAAAGCAAGTGGGTGGACTAGGAGCCACGCTCCTGAGCCCCCATGTCGCCGTGAGGGGGCACTTGTCAGGCTTCCCGGCTCGCCTTCCAGGAGGAGGCAGCCCTGACCTGGGGGAGCAGGAGAGGCTGCGGCTGAGTCCCGGGCTCTGCTGAAACAGCCACAGACTCCACCAGGCTCTCCGCAGCACTGGCCTGTCTCAGAATCCCCTCACAGCTGCTCTGGCAATCAGCCCTTCCAGGGAGACACCCTGTGGAGGCTGGAATCCCACTGTGCTCCCTGGCTCCGTCTTTGTGCTGCTGGAGAGACCCTGCACCAACCCTCACCCTGGACCAGTTCTGGATGAAATCCTTTTCACTGCTTTGTTCTTCATTGTGCTGCAAACGCTCTCACCACCCCATGCGGCACTCAGCCGGGGGCATGGGAGTGCCAGCTTCGGGCGAAGGCTTGCGTGGTGATGGGTCGTGGGTCCCCTGGGCTGTGGACAGTGAGGATGGACGTCGTTGCAGGAGTCAGGAGTCACAGCGCACGCCTGCAGGAGGAGGTGAGGGAAGTGACACGGCCGGGCCATCCTGGTCCCTTGAAAAGCACTCCTTCAGCAGACCCCGTGTTTCTGATTCTCCATCCTCTCCCTTTGCTCCCCTCTACCCAAACCCCCCGGGCGACATCCTGGTCTCCTCCCTCAGACCGAACAGCGGAGGCTAGAGCGAGCGTGGCCTGGGCCAGGACTCTCAGCCCGACACGCCTCAGCGCACCTGCAGCCCCACTTCCTCTCACTGCCCTGCTGGATGCTCTCCTTGGGGTCACCAGACGTGGGGGACACTGGTCCTCTTTCCTGGCTCATGTGGCTGTCAGTGTTCTGAAAAGGGGCAGCCCCTGCCCTCCTGTCCCAGTGGAGACTTGGGTTGGGCAAGTATAAGGTGGGATCTGACCAAGGCGACCCATCCTAGGAGACAGACTGTCCCTCACGGGTGAACCACCCTTTGCCCTTGACCTTTCTTTCGCTTCAGGTCCAGGCCTGGCCAAACTAGAGCTGGGAGGTGTGAAGACTGGGCACTTCTGACGTTGTCTCGTGAACCGAGGCCCCAGCTGGAAACTTCTCACTGACACGTTTTGGGGTCTGGGCAAGACCGTGTTCTGGCTGTGCTAACCCTGATCCCGCAGGCACCAGTGCCGTGTCGGTGGATGCCAAGGCCGTGTCTCTCCTCCCTGGCCACTCACTGATCCTCTGGTGGCCAGGGGTGGGCTCTCTCTCGGGCACAAACCTGCCAGCACCTTCTGGGGATCATTAGTCCCAGGAGTGATTTCTTATAGTTATCATATGGGGGGGTTCCTCCTCTTCCTCCTTCTGGCTCACACAAGGTACAGTGTCTACTTCTCTCTCTTTTTTTCTTTTGAGTTGGAGTCTCACTCTGTTGCCCAGACTGGAGTCTAGTAGCCGCTCCCGGCCACCGCAGCCTTGACCTGCTGGTCTCCAGCGATCCTTCCGCTCAGCCTTCCAAGTAGCTGGAACTACAGGCGCTCGCTACCATGCCCGGCTGATTTTTGATTTATTGTAGAGATGAGGTCTCACCAAGTCGCCCAGGTGGGTCTTGAACCTGCGGGTTCAGGCCATCCACTCACCTCGGCCTCCCAAAGCGCTGGGATTGCTGGCTGAGCCACTGAGCCCGGCTACTTGTCTCTTGATATGGCACAGAAGGGGCTGCCTGCTCTGTGGCCCCCAAAGCTCAGCCCCTGCCCATGAGATTCGGGTCGGCCAGAACCCCTGTGTCCTTGCTGTCCCTGGAATGGGTGATGTAGAGAGCATGTTCTGCATGCTGGCAGGGCCAGACAGACCGTGCCCCTGTGAGCTGCCCCTACCAAGGCTGGTGGGCGCCCAGGGACAAGACTGTGGCCTCCTGCTTGGGGGCGGGGGGTTCAGGAAGCACCCCTGCCTTGTCTCCCAGGGACCCAGCCGGACTGCGCTCGAGGCCCACTGACCTACTTCTTGAGGCTCCTGGGCCACCATCCTTCCCTCTGTGCTTCTCCCACCCTCCTGCCAGTGCCCTCAAGATTCCTTCCCCAGCAAGCAGCCCCCTGGGCCCGAGGCTGGGGCCCTCCCACGCCAAAGGTCCCTCCCGCAAATGGGTGCCACCTGGAGCAGGTCTGGCTTGGTGTCCAAGGTCCTCCGCCCCCACACGCAGGTATGACCTGAGGAGACGATCGCTCCCTGCCAGCCACCTGACAAGGCTGCCGTGCGGGGTGAAGGAGTTGGGGACACAGCTGTGCCGTACGTGGCTGCCACAGCCCCCACCCACACATAGCTGGAGGGTCACCGCCTGGGCTCACCGGTGGCAAGGGCTTGTCCTGGAATTCTGCTCTCATGTGACTGAGAATATGTTCTCGCCTCACACTGCCAGGAAAGGAAAAATCCTGAAGTCAGTGTGGGAGAGACACCCGGGAGGGGTCTTCTCAAGGCAGGGAGCCACTTGCTAGAGATATGACAGCTCCTAGCAAACTCTGTTCCTCTCTCTCAAGTGACCAAGGAAGGGCCTCTGGGCCCCAACCACATCTCACAGGGATGCCCCAAATGGCCACTTTCAGGGAACGAGCACGGCCCATGCATGAATTCAGACTTAAGCCAGAGGGCTTGCGGGCGGACAGCAGGGCCTAGGGAGACATTTGCTCTATCTACAAGGTAACAACAAACCAAGCTAGGACACTGGGCTCAGATCTGCCCGGGAGACAGAGGGGAAGCAGAAAATACCGGCTTCCAACTTGGATCCAGAGCTTTTATTTTTAAGCTTTAAAAAGGCAGAAGAGAGGAAGTCACCAGTTAATGATGTCAGGAAATGTCTTGGCAAATTCAGAAATGTTCTGACTGAGATTGGCTTTAATTATATTTCTGAAGGCGCAAGCAAGAACGAGGGGCCGAAGCTAAATGAAGCAAGCCCGGGATATCAAAAGCTCTGCCTGACCCACCCACACCTCCTGCCTGTTCCCTGGGACCCTCTTTCTAGGTAAGACCAGCCTGGCCGTGGCACGAGAGGCTCTTGTCCATATCGCTCTTCCTCCTGCGGACGTTGGGCTTGTGTGAGAGTCTGTGAGTCTGAATGTGTGTGAGCGCGAGAGCGTCTGTGATAGTGTGAGTGTATGTGTGAGAGTGACGCAACCACTGCTGCACATGCGTGTACCGAGCGAGTCCTGTCCCACCATCTCCCAGGTAGGTGAGCTGGAGGTCCCTTCCCTGCCAGAGCAGCCTGGAGGCCACCTTGGAACGAGGCCAGTTCTCAACAAGTCGCCAGAATGAAGGAAACCAGGAAGGATTCATCTTGGTCAGTGGCTTCCTTCTGAGAGGGACCTGGGATGCCATCATTTGAGGCATGCCTTGGTCCGGTGACTGGAAGATGTCACTGTGAATATGTCTCTTTCCTCAGTGACCTGGAAAGCGAAACGAGCTCCTGCATGAGGGTGAAACAAATGACACTAAGAGGGCCAAGGGAGGAAGGGGGCCATCTCCCAGTCCCAGCTCCCTGTGGCCTTAGCATTGCCATCTGAGGAAGCCTCTTATTATTTGCTGAGAGCTTTCTTGAGAGAATGAAAAATTAAGCATCGGTAGTTTGCTTTGTGTTTCATTATTTATGAAGCTAGTGACTTATTTTTCTTTCGGCAAGGAGTTTCCTGTCTTTTCCAAGAAAAAGAAAAGGGGGGGCAAGAATAACAGCCCTGGTATTTTGAGCTATTGAAATTAACATTTAAATGACCTCCCCATCCCAAGGGAAACAGAGTGAAGGTGTTTCCAAATGCTGATTGGTAGAAAACGAAAAAATGCAAGAGGTCTTTGCTGTTCATTTTATAAACATAATTTTTGTTCGAACGACTCCCGTAAGTTGACTCTGAGTCTGATTTGCTTCCGGGGTTTTATCTCCACAGTAGACACCTGGGCTTGCCAGTTGGTCGTACCTTCCTCTCTCCATCCCTCTGCCAGCATTTTCTGGCACCTGTCTGCATCAGCGGGGTGCCTCGAATCCTCACAGGGAGCAGCCCGGTGGGTGCAGGAAGAGGGAGGCAGGGCTGCCCCCTCCAAGGGAGCTGAGAGGGCTCAGAGACACTTGGCCCCAGGTCCCTCCCCAGCCCTGCCTGCTCACTCCCCTGGCTGCTCCTTGCAGCGTCCCTTAAGCCACGGGGTCATAACACGTTGCACCTGATTTTGAATCAGAAGAATGGAAGAGTGACCACGGGCACTGGTGGCCCATGGGCATTGGTTTCCTGCAGCTGCAACAACAACTGACCCCAGACTGGGTGGCTTGAAATAAGACATTTATCCTCTCTTGGTCCTGGAGGCCAGAGTCTGAAGTCCAGGTATGGGCAGGGCTGTGCTCCTGCAGAGAGTTTGAGGGGAGGAACCTTTCTTCTGGTCCTTGGTGGAGGCCATGTTGCCCCAATTCCTGCCTCTATCACTGTGAGTCTGTCTCCTGTGTTCCCTGTGTCTCTCTGGGTCTCAAATTTTCCTCTCCTTGGTCTCCTAGGGACTACAGTTATGGGGTTTAGCGTGGGCCCAACCTAAATCCAAGAGGAGCTCATCTTGAGAACCTCAACTTAATTTCGTCTGCAAAGAGCTTCTTTCCAGATAGGTCACATTAGAGGGCCTGGGGGCTAGGACTTGGACACACCCTTTTGGGTGACACAGTTCAACCGAGATGCCTCGTGGCTGTGGGTAGAGAGCAAGAACTTCAGTGTTGCTAAGGTCTTAACCCAAGCTTTGTTCAAGTTGCTGGGAGGAAGGACCCTGAGCTGCAAGAGAGCGGCAGCAAGATGGTGGTATGGGAGAATGTTCCCCAGGGATACCTTAAGCATCCAGACCTGCAGCTGCAGATGAGGAGGGGGCTGGCGACATCTGCCCTCTCGGCCTGGGAAGGGTCAAGCAGTCCTGGGAACCCGGCTGCGATGACTGCTCTGCTTCTGAGCCCACATCAAGCACATGGTTTGCCCTGCAGCTACCTTGCTGTGCTCAGAGGATCCGCTCCACCGTAAGGTCAGAAAGAGCCCTAGCTTTCGACTCTGTCCCACATTGCCTCCAGTCCTGTATTTGAAGTTGTCTGCCTACTCGCTCTCTCTCCTTAGCTCACATATAAAGCCCCCCCTCACCACACCTACTCTTGGGCCAAGCATGATTCTAGAGCTAGACCAACTGTGGGAGATTAAATAGTCATGGTTTCTATATTTGCAGTGGACAGGCAGTTTTGGGGGAAGCAAGTGAATGACACCTAAAACAAGTAATGACGAAAATACTTATTTCTTGCGATTGTGTTGTGAGGAGGTTGGCAAAGGACCAGTGCAGGCTCAAGTGCATGGCCTCAGGTTCTGCCCTCGCCTGACACTGGATGTACCAAGGTGGCAGCACCATTCCCCTCTTCCCCTGTCGCCAGGCATGGTTCATGGGGTGTCACCAGCTACGCACATCCCTCTGCCGTGGGTGCAGGCCTGAGCAACTGCCAGAGCCATGCCATGAAGACACAGGTGTCCATCATGTTGAGTCTTTGGAGATTCTAATCCAGCAGGTCTGGGATGAGCTACGGTGATGGTTTCTTAGAACCTAACATTTCGATGTAATTTCAAACATATACAAAAGTTGCAGGAAATCTGCAAGAAACTGCCATTACACCCTTAAGCAAATGTACCAACTGTTTACAGTTGCCCCCCATGCCATCCTACCAGTCTCCTCATGCACATATGTGTGAGTGTGCCCTGACCTGAATCACTTTGACAGTCAGCTGAAAGACATTCTGCAACTTTACTGCTCAATACTTCAGTGTGTATTCCCTAACCACAGTATAGTTATCGAATCAGGAAAGTTAATGCCAAGGAAACATCTAATCCAGAGCCCCTACTCAAATTTCACCAATTGGGCCTAACTGTCCTTTTAAATAGTTACTTTTTCCAATCCAGGATCACATACCCATTCGATCTTCATATTCTTAGCGTCCTTTAATCTTGAACAGTTTTTAGCCCTTATTTATATTTCCTGACTTTGACATTTTTGTAGAGTAGAGGTCAACTATTTTGTAGAATGCCCCTCAATTTGAGTTGACATTCAGACTTTCCACTTTATTCTAAGACAGCTTTAGTAAATTGTGTTTTTCAAAGAGTTTTCCCGTTTCATCTTAGGTATCATATTCCTGGCATAAAATTATTTGTCATATTCCCTGGTTCCCTCTTAATAATTACAGAATCTTTTACACTTTCTCTTGCATTTCTGATATTGGTAGTTTATGCCTTCTCTATATTGTTATGCCGTTGGCATTTTTTTCTTTCTTTACTTTTCTGTTTTTGAGTCTTAATCTCACTCTGTCACTCAGTTGAAGTACAGTGGCACACTCATGGCCACCGCAGACTCCATTTGCTGGGCTCAGGCGATCCTTTAGCTTCAGCCTTCCGAGTAGCTGGAACTCCAGCATGTGCCACCACGGCCAGGTAATTTTTTGATTTATTGTAGAGACAAGGTCTTGCCAAGTTTCCCAGGTTGGTCTCGAATCCGTGGGCTCAGGCAATCCTCTCATCTCTGCCTCCAAAAGTGCTGGGATTACAAGAGTGTGCCACCACGCCCAGCTATCCTATTGGTCTTGATATAGGAATATATCAGGATTATATTAATCTTTTTAAAGTACCAAATGTTGGATTTGTCAGTTGGCCCTTTTTTTTCTGCCTTCTGTGTTATTGATTTCTGTTCTTATTTTTCATATTTCCTTAATTTTACTTATTTTTGTTTAAATTTACTCAGTTTCCCTGCTGTAGAAACTTAGGTTATTGGTGTAATAGTTCATTTTATGTGTCAGTTGGATCGGGTTATGGATTGCCCGGAGGATAACTAGTGAAGCGTTATTCTGGGTGTGTCTGTGAGGGTGTTTCTGGAAGAGATCAGCATTTGAATGGGCCTGAATAGAACAGCAGGGTGAAGGGAAGGCAAGTTCTCTCCTTCTGCTTAAGCTGGAACATTCATCTTCGTCTGCCCTCAAACACTGGCCTCAGTGGTTCTTGGGGCTTCCGATTTGACCTGAATTATACCACGGGCTCTTCTTGGTCTCCAGCTTTCAGATGGTGGCTCATGGGCCTGCTCAGTCTCCATAATTCTGTGAGCCAGTCCTACAACATATATATTTTATGTCCGTCTTCTGTCTTTCTATCATCTAACTGTTGTATTTGTAATGTTTATCTGGAGGACCCTGACTAAAACAATTGATTTTGAATTTTTATTCTTTAAGGCAGTCAAAGTAAAATGCAACATAAAAGAAACTTGCCTTCACTATCGATTTCAAATATTTCATAGTCTTTCTTTTTATTTCTTTTTTGACCCACAGGTTATTCGAAAGTATTTTGTTGCTTTGTATAACTGCCAAATATGTAGCAGAGCCAGTGGTTTTTCTAAATATCTTAGTGGCATAGATTTTTAATTAATTTCAACGTGATCAGAGGACACACTGTATAATTTTTTTTTTTTTTTGAGTCAGAGTCTCACTCTGTTGTCCAGGCTGGAGTGCAGTGGCACACTCATGGCCACCGCAGCCTTGACCTGCTGGGCTGGCTCAGGTGATCCTTCTGCCTCAGCCTTTCAAGTAGCTGGAATTATAGGACTGCATCACCACACCTGGCTAATTTTTTAATTTATTGTAGCGATGAGGTCTTGCCAAGTTGCCCAGGTTGGTCTTGAACCCATGAGCTCAGGCAATCCTCTCACCTGGGCCTCCCACAGTGCTGGGATTATAGTCGTGAGCCACTGCGCCCAGCCGTATAATTTCAATGTTTTGAAATTTGTTGAAACTAGATTTTTGGCTCAATAGATCAGCTATTTTGGCAAGAGTTCGGTGTGCACATGAGAAGAACGTGTATTCTGCAAATAATGGGTGACGTGGGATCTATGAGTGCCAGTATGCCCCAACGAGGAAAATTCACCTAACACACTAGTAATATTGAATCTTCTTTTACGTAAGAAAATGCTCTAATATCTATACATCTTTTACCCCTTTTATTATTGCTTAATCTTAAGATATTATAGGCTTCATATACTGTAACTATATTGTTTTAAAATGCATTAGATTGTGAACCTAATAACAGAAACCTAAAATTCCTTATATCTAAGAAAGTATTCAAGAACTTCTAACTCATGCTCCCATATATAAAAACATGGCTTTCTTAACTTTTTTTTTAAAGTTGGAGTCTCCCTCTGTCGCCCAGGCTGGAGTGCAGTGGCATGCTCACGGTCATCCCAGCATTGACCTGCTGGGCCTTGGTGATCTTTCTGCCTCAGCCTTCCAAATAGCTGGAACTACAGGCATGCGCTACCACGCCTGGCTAATTTTTGATTTATTGTAGAGATGAGGTCTCACCACGTTGCCCAGGCTGGTCTCAAACCTGCAGGCTCGGGCAATCTCACCTCTGCCTCCCGAGGTGCTGGGATTATACACTGAGTCACCAAGCCCAGCTGGCTTTCTTAACTTTTAAAAGATAGTACTTACCCATTGGTCTTAGGAACAAAAACTTGGTATGATGCCAAATAAAAGTAATATATCTATTCTTCTCCTTCACTCTATTATCACTGATGCTCTTGATTTTTTTCCTGCTATCATAACCTCTATTAACATGTATAAAAATGACACCTACCCAAACTATGTGAAAAATTCCATTGCATGTGCATATTTAGCTAGCCTTGTCCCAATAACTATATTTATATACTCAGGCCAGGAAGTAATCATCTCAAACTGACATTGCGTAACTATCCAAACCCTAAAACTTTCATTGAACTTCAAATTAAATTATTTCTCTATTCTCTTTATGCCGGTAGCACTTTTTGTCACAAGATCTATTACAGAATTTTCAATATGATATGTACACTCAGACCCCAACATTAATCACTTTTTCAAATATCCACTTTTGTTCCTCATGACAATATTAAGCTTAGTGACCGCTAATAATCTATTTCAATTATTCATTGGGTAAGAAGGTGTGGTAATTACATCCTTTCTGCTCAATGGGTGATGAGAGAGAAAAACCGATGCCAACACAGCAGCCCTCCCTGCTTTTCATCCTCTTGTTCTATCTATTAGTAAGAGTGTTAAAATAGCCAACTGTGATTATGAATTTGTGTATTTATCCTTTTAATTCTGTCGGTTATTGCAGTATGTATTTTGAAGTGTTGTGTGTGTGTGTGTGTGTGTGTCAGAGACTCACTCTATCACCCAGGCTGGAGTGCAGCGGCACGCTCGTGACCACCTCTATAATTGCATTGGGGACATTGGATTCATCCTAGCAATGGCATGATTCTTGATATAGTCTAATACATGATAATTTCAACATATATTTATCCCCAATTCTAACTCTAATACCCTCCCATTAACAGGCATCTTGTTAGCAGCAGCAGGCACGTCTGCCCAAGTCAGTCTCCACCTGTGACTTCCATCAGCCACAGAAGGTCCAATACCCGTTTCTGCTCTGCTCCACTCCAGCCCCATGGTATTCTCCAGCGTATTTGATTCTACCCTTTGCCATAAACTAACAAAATAATTCAGTCCTCTATACCATGGCCTAGGTGCCATGAGGCCACTATTTACAGCAATTTGTGCATTAACACAAAATGACTTCAAAAAAATCGCCTCATTCTACACTTCCAGCCAACTAGGCCTCATAATCGTCGTCGCTGGCATCACCCAACTCCACCGAGCTTTTCTTCATATCTTTACCCATGCCTTTTTAAAAGCTATATACTGTTTATGTGCTCTGGATCTATTATCCATAATCCAAATGACGAACAAGCTATTTGAAAAATAGGGGGACTGTCCAGGTCTATACCCTTTACTTCCTCTTCATTAATTGTTGGAAACCTCGCACTCACAGGCATGCCTTTCCTCACAGGATTCTATTCTGTGAACTTTACCATCAAAACCGCTAACACGCTGTATACCAACACCTGAGTCCTCTTAATTACACTAATTGCCACCTCCCTAGCGGTTGTATACAGTACCTGGTTCATCTTCTTTGCGTTCTTGGGACAGCCTCGTTTTTTAACTCTAATGCTATTAATGAAAACAAGCCCCTCCTCATTAACTCAATTAAACACCTATCAGTTGGCAGGATCTTTGCCAGATTCCTTATCTCTAATAATATCATTCCTATAACTACCCCTCCCAGATAACCATACCCCCATACCTAAAACTCCCAGCACTTGTTACTATTTTAAGCTTCACATTAGCAGTATAACTTAACCTTATTACACACAACCTCAAACTAAATGAACCCTCACAAACTCATAAATTTTCTAATTTACTAGGATTCTTCTCAATTATAGTACACCACTTATACCCATACTTAAATCTGAATGGAATGCAAGTCAAAATACTGCATCCTTGCCTTATTTGACCTGAAAAAAACTATACCAAGAAACATAACTCAGACCCAAATATCTGATTCGATTGTTTCCTTTAACCAAACAGGATTAATTAAATTATATTTTCAGTCTTTCCTTATTTCTCTGGTACTAGCTATTTATCTGATGCCCTAATTCCCACAAGTAATCTCAATCATGATAAAAATACCAACAAACATAGATCAGCCAGCCACCACCATCAGTCAACTTCTGTAACTATATAAAGCCACTACACCCATTGAATCTTCACAAAGAAGACCAATCTCTTCACCCTCAAAAACAAACCAATCCTCTAAATTCTTAAAATCAAATGCGATTTCCACTCCTTCATACCCTGATATTCATAGAAGTATAAGCAACACTAACATCATACCTACTAACAACACCCCTCAAATAAAAACATTCGCAGTGGCAAGTTTCAGTATATTCTTCAGTAGATAAAGCTGTAGTGTACCCCCAAACCACTAACATCCCACCCAGGTAAATGAAAAACACCATCAGGCCCATAACTGCCCTACCAAAGTTCAACACAATTCCACATCCCACTCCCCCACTAATAATTAACTCTAAGCTCCTGTAAATAGGTGACGGTTTTGAAGAAAACCCTATAAAACCTATAACAAAAATTATACTTAAAAAAATTATAGTATATGTCATAATTCACCCATGGGGTCAAACCATGACTAATGACACTAAAAATCGTTGTAATTCAACTATGAGAACCTTAATGACAAATATCCGAAACAAACCATCCAGTTATCAAAATCATGAACCACTCATTCATTGATCTCCCAGCACCCTCAAACATTTCAGCATGATGAAGCTTTGACTTCCTCCTAAGAATCTGCATGGCCCTACAGAATGTTACAGAATTATTCCTAGCCATGCATGATAATCTGTTATAATAACTGCATTCTCCTCCATGACACACATTGGTTGAGATGTCAGTTATGGCTGATTATCCCATACATAAATGCTAACAGAGCATCCATATTTTTTATCTGCTTGTTTATGCACATGGGACAGGGTTTACATTATGGATCTTACGCTTTCCTAGAGACATGAAACATTGGCATTGCCCCATTATTTGCAGTTATAGCAACAGCATTCATACATCGGAAAAGGGTAGTACTGTTTGGACCTATATCCTTACTGCTTTTTCATCCTCTTGTTCCGTCTATTAGTAAGCGTGTTAAACTATCCACTGTGATTATGAATTTGTCTATTTATCCTTTTGATTCTGTCAGTTATTGCTGTTTGTATTTTGAAGTGTGGTGTGTGTGTGTGCGCGCGCATGTGTGCCTCACTCTGTCACTCAGGCTGGAGTGCAGTGCACACTCACGGCCACCACAGCCTCAACCTGCTGGGCTCAGGAGATCCTTCGGCTTCTGCCTTCCAAGTAGCTAGAACTACAGGCCCAGGCCGCCATGCCCGGCTAATTTTTTGATTTATTGTGGAGAAGAGGTCTCTCCATGTTGCCCAGGCTGGTCTTGAACCCTCAGGCTCCAGTAATCCTCTCGCCTCTGCCTCCCAAGGTGCTGGGATTACAGGTGTGAGCCACTGCACCTGGCTGAAGTGTTTTTATTAGGTACACATACCTTTATGATTCTTATGTGTTACTCACAAACTGACCCTTTATCTCTGCTAATACTCCTTGTCTTAAATCTGTCTTGTCTGGTGTTAATAGACTTTAGTTTTCTAATGTTTTTATTGGCATTGTGGGTCTTTTTTCATCTTTTTG
Organism: Cephalopachus bancanus; assembly: GCA_027257055.1. Taxonomy (NCBI): domain Eukaryota; kingdom Metazoa; phylum Chordata; class Mammalia; order Primates; family Tarsiidae; genus Cephalopachus; species Cephalopachus bancanus. Next base: position 448,353 of record JAPVLO010000729.1, on the reverse strand, counting down.
CTTTCTTACTGTGTTACATTGTATTTAAAATATGTATTTTATAAATAGCACTTAAAAAGCAGTTGGGTTTTGCTTTTTTAGTTTTTAAAGTGTCGTCTGATAACGTCTACCTTTTCAGTGGAGGAATTAGTGCATTTATATTTAAAGTAATAATTGATAGGGTTGGATTTATGTCTGTCATTCTGTTATTTGTTTCCTTTGCATCCCTTCTATTTTCAGTTCCCTGTTCCTTTTCTCCTGCCTTTTAAGAAGTTAATTGAATGCAATTTGATTATCCTAGTGCCTTTTCACCTCAGCTTCTTTGCAGTTATTTTAATGTCTGTTCTCAGAATTAGAATATACATCTTTAACTTTTCAGTCTATTTAGAGTTCACATTGAACCACTTCACCTCAAATGTAAGGATTTTGAAGCAGTGTAACTTCATTTATCACCCTTGCCTTTTGTGCCTTGTTGTTCTGTGTATTTTGAATTGACATACATCATGAGCTTCAAAATACAGTGCTATCATTTTTATTTCATTTTTTTTTTAATTTTCATTTATTTATTTTTTGAGTTGGAATCTCACTCTGTTTTCCAGACTGGAGTGCAGTGGCACGCTCCTGGCCACCGCAGCCTCAACCTGCTGGGCTCCAGCCATCTTTCCACCTCAGCCTTCCAAGTAGCCGGATCTACAGGCGTGCACTACCATGCCCGGCTAATTTTTGATTTATTGTAGAAACGAGTTCTCGTCAAGTTGCCTGGGCTGGTCTTGAACCCGCGGGCTCAGCCAATTCACTCACCTCGGCCTACCAAAGTGCTGGGATTATAGGCTGAGTCACTGACCCCGGCCTATCATTTTCATTTTAAATAATCATATGTCTTTTAAGGAATTGAAACAGTAAAAAATATAATCTTTTACATTTACTCATATCTTTTCCACTTCTGGTGTGCTTCATGTCAATTTTGAAGATGCAATTACCACCTGGCTTCAATTCCTTAAAGGCAGTTTCCCTGAAAACTGTCTTTACCATATCTTACAGAGCAGGTCTGCTGGACACAAATTCTGTAACTATTTACTTTTCTAAAAATATTTTTATTTTCCTCTATTTTTAAAAGGATATATTTACCAGACATAGAACTTTAGACTGGAAATTTCTTTCCTTTATCACTTCAAAGCTATTCTATTTCCTGATGGGAAGTCAGCCATCATTTGTATCACCGTTCTCCCTTGTGCAATTTGTCACTTTACACTGACTGCTTTAAAGATTTTCTCTTTATTTGTGGTCTTTAGAAGTTTGACCATGATGTGTCTCGGCGTGGTTTCTTTGTATTTATTCTGCTTTGAACTTGCTGGGCTTTTTGGATCTGAAAAATGCGTTTTCATCAAATTCAGGAAAAATTTGGCCATTATTTCTTCAACAAATTTTTCACCTCATTGTCTTTCTCCTCTGCTTCTGGGACTCCAAATACACATACGTTAGACCATTTATATTGTTGAACTCTATTCATTTTTGAAAATTATCTCTTTGTTCTTCAGACTGGATGATTACTATTGATTTTGTGATTCAGAGCTGCTGCTGTGTCACTGGGGAAACCAGACATGCAGGGACATGGGCTAGGTGGCAGTGGGGGGTCCAGTCATGGTGGTGACCAAGCCCCACTCAGGACCGGCTCACCCAGGGGGCCTGTGGGTTCCCCTTCCAACTGCCACCTGAGGCTACAGCTCTTTGCTACAGAAGTGCCAGAGTGCAGTCCATGCTGGTCCCTCTTGGCATCCAAGTGAGCAGTGAGCAGTGAACCGTGAACTGTTCCACCTGCTGCATGTGGCGACTTTAAGCACACCCTTCTCACCCTTCCCACTGGGCCTCAGCCCCCAGAAACCCAGGCTCCTCTGTCAGAGGGAGGGGGCCCACTTAGCCCGCATGACATCACTGAGGCTGCCCCAGGCAGGGGCTAGGTACCCTCAGAACGGGGCACACTAGAGTGCCAGCACTGGCACCGGGCCTTATCAGGGCAGGCCAATGCTTGTGGTGTCCACTGGTGCCCAAAGTCTTCCTCCGTCCTCAGATGGAGGGGGTGCCCGCTAAGAACTGCCCGACTCCTTTGCATGTGCAGTGCATCCAGGGTCAGGATGTCTCTCCCCATTAGCTGTGTTGAATTGGGAGCAACAGAACTCAGCCGTCACCCTGAGTTAGATGGACGCTCCCCTTGATGAATTCACTTCAGTGAGGCGAGTATACCCTGTGCTGACTCAAAGGCTCTGCTCAGGGGGCCCTAGCCAGTAGAATGGCCCCTCTGGATGGCCAACCAGGCAACTCTGCCTGTAGTAGGTACTGCCTATTGCCAGGTGGTGATCCAGGGCAGGTCCAGCCCTGTCTGTGCTGACCTGGGCCACCGGAGACTCTCTCTCTCTCTCTCTCCCCCTCTTTGGAGGTTTGCCTTAGATTTAGTAAACACACTGGCCTGTATTATGTAAGCCCCTCTTGCAGCCTAGGCAGATGCAGCTAAAAATAAAACTTGTCAGGTGTTATTACCTTCCAGTCTCCTCAAAGTTGAGTTGTCTAATCTCAGGGCTATTTCAAGCCATTACCAGCAGCAGCATTTACATTCGGGGTCATGGACCAGGCTGTCCATAGCGGAGGAGCAAGGACACCCCACCCGGCTGCTTGGGAGACCGGCCCTTCTCAGCCTCTTTCTCCACCTTCCCCTCGGCTCTGGCGGCCGAGGAAGATTCAGAAACACCCAGAGGCTTTAGACATGAACAAGTCAGGACTAGACACAGGGTAAGGTTTTGTGCCCTAGACAGTGAGACTGGGCACTGACCGGGGATCTGCCCAGGCTACCCCGGCATGGTAGGCTACAAGGAAGGGTGCAGAGACCTGTCTGTCACGTGCGTGGAATGTATAACCTGGTGGTGCCATCTCTGCACCCCTGAAAGGAGCAAGAGGAGGCTAAGAACTGGTAGAGCTGAGCAGCTGCCTGAGGGCACATCCTGGGGGAAGGAGCCCAGCTGTGGATCTGCTGAAGGCAGAATCATGTCACCCAAGAGTGCCCGAGGCGTGAAGATCAGCTTGCACAGGACAGAGGCTCCGTCGGGGAAGGCACAAGATTCTGCAGCACCTGCAGAGTTAGGCAGGGGCTCTGCAGAGCCTCTGGAGCGGGAGGCAGCCAGTCCATTCGTTCCCTGTCCTCTTCCAGTGAGCTCCTAGGGAAGCAACCTAGGGAGGTTGGCTAGGAGCTAGGGAGCCCTGTGTCACCCGGCCACAAATCCACCAGGAGCACAGGCCGCGAGGGAGCCAGGTGCCAGATATTTATTCGGGTCAAGGCTCAGGGGAGGAGGAGGGTCACCCACAGAGCTTCAGCCCCCTGGGTCCCTGCATGCCCAGCCCCGGGAGAGCCCGACCTTGGTGAACCGACTCTGCTGGGCAGGCGGGGCTCTCAGCCCCGACTCTCAGGTGGCCAGAGGCAGCCAAACATAAGAGACATGCAGTTTGTTTCCTGCTGTCGCTTTAAAGGAGAGCCGGCCAGGCTCGGTGACTCAGCCTGTAATCCCAACACTTTGGGAGGCCGAGGCGAGTGGATTGCCTGAGCTCGCGGGTTCGAGTCCCACCTGGGCAACTTGGCGAGACCTCCTCTCTACAACAAATCAAAAGAATTAGCCGGGCGTGGTGGTTCATGCCTGTAGTTCCGGCTCCTTGGAAGGCTGAGGCAGAAGGATCACTGGAGCCCAGCAGGTCGAGTCTGCAGTGGCTGGGAGCGTGCCACTGCACTCCAGTCTGGGTGATGGAGTGAGACGCCAATTCAAAACAATAAGTAAATAATAAATAAGCAAATAAAGGAGAGCCAGAGCCACAATCCCCAGCGACACTTCCTCAAATGCCCTTTCCTCGGCCTCTCAGCGGGCAGCCGTCCCCAGTGGCCCTTCTCTCTCCCAGGAGACTCGGCGCTCCTCCGGACTCCAGGCCCCTCTCCCTGGCCCTCCCCCCACCACGTGTTTCGGAGGTACGGGCCGAGGATTGGTATTCCTTCCAAGGAGCCTCGACTCAGGCAGCACGAAAGGGCCCACTGTGACTGTCTGGGGAGTCATTTTAGGCACGGGGAGCCTGAAGTCTCTCCCCGTCAGGTCTGTCCTCCTCCTTGCAGTGAGCTCTTCTGCCCTCGCGTCTCAGGCCTGGCAGGATCTTGGGGGCGGGGGCTGGGGACAAGCATCGTCCCCATGACCCGAGCCCCCTTGCGTAATCCACACATTAACAGTGTCTCCTTCCCAGGCGAGTCTCGTGGCCACTGAATGCGGCCCGCTCCTTTGCAGATGCCAAACACCACTTGCCGAAGCCAGCTTGCTCTTCTCACGTGTCTAGGAAGACGGCCGGAGAAGGTCACAAGTCACGTGGGAAACGGGGTTGCTTGTGAGAGTCAGGACTGACATGGCGGCACAGCTATACTGGGACCCCGAGCCAGCGTCCTCCTTTCACCTTTGACCCAGCGGTGCTCTGTCATCACTGGCTTCTTCCCTCGCCCTGGCCACACACACCTGCTGTGGCCTCCGGGGGGGTACCCAGCTGTCCACCTGTGGGCCCAGCCAATAGTAGTTTCCTTGTGGGAATGGGGAGCAGCCTGCCCTGGAGTGAGGCGTAAGCCACCCACAGAGAACGATGTCAGGCCCTAGACGGCTCAGCTCCAGCAGGGGCAGACGAGGCGGGAACGGGGCTTGGAGCTGTGCCCACTGGGGGTGGACAGACTCCCCTGGGCAGCCAGCATCGCAGCCTTGGTGCAGAGGGTGCCTCCGTTCTTGCCCCTGCACAGGGTCCATCTTCCCTGACATACGCAAAGCCAAGCAGCCCCGTCCTGCCTCAATGCTGTGGGTATCAGCCATGCCCCCAAGGCCTTGACCCAGGAGACCTGGCAAACGCCAGTACAGATGAACAGCCCTATGAGGGTGGAGCAGTCCCAGCCCCTCGGCCCTTTCTGCTGGCCAAGGCTGCCCTGAGTGCCACCCGGCAGCGTCTGGACAGGCAGCTCTCCCTGGGGGATTTACGTCTAGCTCTGTGGACGCATGCAAGGGGCTGATGACTATCGTGGCGTCTGGAGGAAATAGACACATCCCAGCGGCGAGCGACTGTGTGGCCTTCTTTAGAGGGCAGCCTGCCCTCCTCGGGTTCTCCTGGCCAGAGGCCAGACCGCAGGCCTGCCAGTGGGGCAACCAAAGGACAGCTGGATCCTCTGGCTCCAGCCGGGCAGCACCTTCTCTGTGGCTTCCTGAGTCTACCTGCTTCCCAGGCTCCCGTCGCTACGGGGATGAAGGTCTCCCTCTCTGGAGAGAGAGTTTTGAATACCGAGGCTCTGGTGTAGCAAGGACCAGTGTCCTGTGTTGCCAGTTTGCAGCCCAGGACCGGTGGGCTCGGAGGCAGGGGCTGCAGCCAGAGTCTCTGCCTGAAAAGACTGACCCCTGGGGCCGGACTGAGGAGCTGGACTGACTGGGGGTGGGAACCCTGGCCACCACTGTAGAAAGCATCCTCGCCTGACCACTTCCAAAGTCCCATTGCTCCTTGTCCCTGTCCTCCCTGGAAGAAAACACATTTGCCTGGAGCTCCTCAGGGTTACCTGACCCCAGGATCTCCACGGTCCTGGCCTTCTCTTCTTAAACTATGGCATATAAACCTTGAGAGCATATCACTACCAGAAAATGGAGTGTTCCTGTATAGATTTAATGTTATGTTACCTGCATGAACTATAATTATTATATCATAAAACACACACAAAAACAGAGATGAGAAAGATTAAAATAAGTATAAATAGTTTGCTTATGCCCAGTGACTTGCCCTGTGCTTTGGAGTCTGCATGTGCAAAACATAAAATGAAATCACATTTTCTTACTTTCCTCTTCTGGGCCTGAACAGTGGCAGTAGTAAGCTTCTGAGAGCTTGACTTTTCCTGCTCTTTGGAGACACACAGAAAGATTCCACATCTGTTGTTAATATAATTCTTCAGGTAGCTTGAGGAATGTTTTCCAGTGAAATGTAAATCACTTATCTGGGAATCATATTTTTGAAAAATCAAAGCAAATTGCAAGACCGAAGTGTCATTTGTCTTGAAAATTGGAACACTTGTGATAAGATTGTTTCTGCTAGTTATTGTTGGTTTTCCAATTACAGGTTGAAAAATGTCAACCGTCTTCTAAAACTGCCATTCAGCTTTGTTATTAAGCAAATGAAAACTGTGCTTACGTGTCGTGGGCCTGTCTCGGCCCTCCTTTGTCAGGGGTGAGTTTGGAAATGGGTTCAGCAGCAGCAGGGGTAGTAAGGAGGGCGCTTTCGGGGTGAAAACGCTGTAGAGTGAGGGTCTCTGAAGCTCGGCTCACGTTGCTGTGTTAAGCCCCTCCCAGGTGGAGATGCTCTGGCTATCCCAGCCTCACGCTCGGGAGGCAGGACTTTGCCTCTGGAATCCAGAAGCAGCAGCCTCGGTTACCTGAGTATTATTTTTTTTTTTTTTTTTTGAGTTGGAGTCTCACTCTGTTGCCCAGACTGGAGTGCAGTGGCCACTCCCGGCCACCGCAGCCTCGACCTGCTGGGCTCCGGCGATCCTTCCGCCTCAGCCTTCCGAGTAGCCGGAATTACAGGCACGCGCTACCACGCCCGGCTGATTTTTTTATTTATTGTAGCGATGAGGTCTCACTGTCCAGGCGGGTCTCGAACCCGCAGACTCAGGCAATCCACTCACCTCAGCCTCCCAAAGACGTGGGATTATAGGCTGAGCCACCAAGCCTGGCTACCTGAATATTCTGTGCAGAGCCGAGGTGCTGGCCGCGCTGGTGTGGAGTGTGGTGACCTGCAGGCACAGGCCAGACAAGGGCCGGACAGCTCAGCAGATGGTGGCCAGACCCAGGTGACTTTTGAAGCCTCTGACACCTACCTGAGGCCTTAGCTGTGTCAGTCCCTCCCAAGGGTGATGGGATGAGCCACCCACTCGTCTCCGGGCTTCCAGGCCACCTGAGCAAAGCAAGATGCTCCTGGAGCAGCTCCTCCCTAGGCTTCTCCAAAACTCATCCCTGGGCTTCAGAGGATAACTAGGCCCCAGAGGCCACATACACTTAAATTCCTCTGTGTCTGGACTGAGCCACGACCCACCCAGGAGCCTCCGTGGATCAGCTGACCTGACCCCTGTACTCACCCTGGGTCCCTCTGGGGTGCTCAGCCTTCAGGGACGTGGTGTGGTTATTGGAGATGTGTTCTTACCGAGCCTTGCGGTGGCTGCCCTGGGGTGCCCGGCTGCATCCCGTGCCACTCTCCGTGGAACCCCTCCACAGCTCGTCAAGAGAACACTACATGTCTGAGGCTTCTCTGCTGGAGACCCGGCCCAGCCCAACCAAACACATGAGTGAGGGAAAGCCCCAAGGCTCTGGGGGGAATCCCAGCTGCAGAAAATTAGTCCTCGGTGCTTTAAGAATGTTTTAAGAATTGTTAACCCCCATCATGACCCAGAACTGCAAAACGCTATCACTCACCTATAAAGTTGCTTGCTGTAGCTGAGTTAAGACGAGAACAAACAGCCTGGGTGCATTTGCCTACATTTCCTGAGCTCTTGACGGTTGGAGGGACTGGCCCAGGGCCTGGGAGTCCATCTTCTTGGCTCAGCCCTTGGGAGATAGTGCAGGGACTCAGCTTCAATGCTACAGTTTCTCCCACGGTGCTGGCTCCTCCTGCACCCAGCTGCAACCAGAAGCTTGGCCAAACCAGCATGTGACTCTGGCTCCAGGCAGCTCAGGGGTCTCCTCTGGCCTGTTCCCATGGCTTCCATCCTTCCATTCCAAAAAGCCTTCGATTATAGTTCTGCAAAATGAGTAACTGCAAAGGGGGAAATTAATTAGATTGTGGTTCTAGTTCTTATTAGGGCCCATTGGAGAACAGTGTGATTTATGAGTTCCCATTCCCCAAGCCTCCTCCTCTAGACACAAATTCTGAGACATCGAGGGCCCAGGTGCCTTCCCAGGTGCCGTGGATCCCCGAGGTCTTTGCACTCTGGTGGAGGCCCGGGCAGTGGCCTGCGACAGCCCCCGAGGAATCGGCGTATTGACTGGTGGGCTGCAGCTGGGGCTGCAGCTGCCAGAAACAGCCTTGGTTCCAACAACCGTCTGCGGTCGGCCCTGCAGTTGTACTGGCACAGAATTCTCCAAAAATAAGCTTGGCCCGGAAGTAAGTTCGGGTGGCTCTCAGACATGTATTAGTCAGAATGAAACAGAAAATAAAGAAGAAAGTCCACCCTCTGCAAACCTGATTTAGGACGGGACCTGGCCAGAAGTGAGACGGACCAAGAGGTTGTTCCAGATCCAGCCTGCAAAAGAGCCTCGGCTCCATCCTGCCCTTCCTCCTTCCCAGCCAGGAGAGCTGGGGAAATAGGCCAAGAGAAGTTATTCATGTGCCCAAGGAGTCGGGAGCTGATGGATCGACCCCAAACCAGGGGGCTGGCTCTAGGGGCCCTGGGCTGACTCAGGAGGTGTCCCTGAGCCCTGATGTGCAGCCACCACCCAGTGAGAGGACACTGCTCACCACAGCAAAGCCGTGGCCCTGTCCTGTCCAGGGAATCACCGTTGAGCAGGATGGACCAAGGGCACAAAACAACTTTCGGGGCAAGTGGGAAGTCGGCCATTGCTCCTGGACACAGGCATGGCTTTGCTGTTTTTGTTTTGGATCAACAGGAAACATGAACTTGGCTAAAGGAGCAAATAATGCGCAGGCTCACAACCAAAAGCTCCCGGTCACCACCCGAAGGCAGAAACTCCTGACCACACTGTCCATGGCGCTTCTAGTGGTCTCACTGTGACGAGAAGGATACTCTCACTTTTTCCTGACACGTCAAGTTAGGCAGTGGCTGGCAGTCTTCTGCTAGGCTGGATGAGGACTTAAGTCACCCCAGTGTTTCTCTCTCCCTCCTCTCTGCATGGCATCATCCTAACCTTGGTCCACTCCTGGCGACCCCAAAACCCTCCAAATGCATTTGTGTCCCCACTTCTAGGCTGTGCTCTGCATCCATTGGTGAGAAGAGTTGAGGCCCTAGCCGGCCTTCACCTGCTCTCCCTTCCTCGCTCCTGCTTGGGGGCAGCAGATGCTGACTGTGCTCACCAGGAACTCACTGCTCGCAGTATGGCGCCCAGGCCAGCAGCACCTGCAGCCTGAGAACCTGCCGGTAGTGCAGGGTTCAACAGCCACTCCAGCCCCTCCCTTGCAGGAAGATCCCTAACCAGCCAGGACTCAGGCTCAGTCCTGGTTGGCCTGAGCTGCCCTGTGGGGTGGATTCAGGGGTATGCATGTGACCACGTTTCTAGCCAGTGGGATGGGATCGGGGTCTGCTAGCAGGCTTCCAGAAAAGGCTCCTTTAATAGGAACAGCATCGGGCTTATGCCAGACACCAAGCCACCCAAAGGATGGTAGTACTGAAGGCCAGGCCACTGATATGCAGAGGACAGTCTCCTCGCTGCTTATGCAGGTGGATTAGAGCTCGGCAGCTCACAGCAGAAACACTCAGTAACACCTGACATCTCCAGCTCAGTCTTCAGGGTTTGTCTCAAGGTTCATTCTATGAGTTGAAAAACCAACAAATCAGTGACATTTCCAGACTAAGTTCCTGAAGCAGGGCCAAACCGGGAGCTGTGAAAAGGCTGTTTCCAGCATCCCCCCCATGACACCTCATGGAGGACGACCCCAGGCCAAGTTCAAAGTGAGTGGCCAAAGCTTTTGTTCAGGTGTGTGTTGGCCCACATCTCTCTCACACACAAATTGTGTTCTCCTTGGAATTTCTGGTTTACTTTTTTCCCTCTTGCATTCTGTACTTTCACGATATCTCCCTCATGTCTCTCCTTCCTCATCCCTCATTCTCAGGGATGCCTCCCGATGCCCTTTCTCCACGTTCTGCCCGGACAGGACACCCTCCACGGATGTTCTGCGCCCTGGGATAGAGCCGCTGCCTCCACATTCATGTCTGCCCTTGCTGTGCTGGGGAGCACCTTCGCGTAACTTTCTAAGGAATGGTGCCGACTCGCTGAGGCCTTGAATGACTGAAGTATCTTTATTCTCCCTGGCTGATGGTTTTAGTGAGCATAAACTTCTAGGTTGTAAACCAGGTTTCCTCAGAACTGGGAAGGCATTTCTCCATGATCTGATAGCATCCAGTGTGGTTGAGGAGAAGTCTGGTATCAGTCTGTTTCTGATTCCCATGAGGGGACTCAAAGGTCCAGCCAGAAAGGTGGGCCCCCTCTTGTCACAATCCTCAGAAGATTCTTCCACTCTCTGAAGCCCTTTACCCTGCTTCTTGAAACGACTTTTCTGTCTACCTTCCATCTTCCAGGAATTTGTTGAGCTCTTTTGTCTGTGGAGGGCAGTTCTGTTTTTATTATGGCTGGTTAATTCCTTTCTGCTCCTTAATTGTCATCTAATGGGGTTTCATGAGAAGAGGAGAGAGGAAGTACCTGTGGTTTTACCTTCTTTCCTGGATTTCAACAGGTAAGCCGTGTCCTCTAGGGAAAGACGAGATTCAGGGGAGTGGGGAAAGTCTGTGCAAAGACAAGAGGACCCAGAGCTGGCCCCAGGAGCCAGTGCAGGGAAGTCAAGAGTGGTGGGACCAAGTTAAAAAATGGGGCAGAGCAAGAAGACCGGGCGCTCTAGCTCGGCTAGTTTATTACCTTAGCTGAGACGTGTTTAAGCAAATCATCAGCATTTCTTTTCATTGAGGTCTTTTCATTGCCCAGGGTGGAGTGTCATCACACCCATCTAATGCCGTCTGTGCTCTCAATGACCCGATGCAACAGAGACAGAGGTCAACCAGGCCCAGGGACTGCTGAACTCAGGCTGCAAGTCCACTGTCCCAAGTGGCCAGACACAGGACCCAGGGGGTTCTCCTCACTCCGGCGGCAACAGACTCACAAAGCACTCTGGTTTTCTAGGTGAAAGCCACTCTCAGGAAGCAGAGACCACTTGCTTCTGTGGTGTGTATTCTGAGGTTCTGTTGTGAGAGAGGTTTCTAGAACCAGAAATAATCTTGCTGTGTGTGCTCATCCACATACCCCACAGCTCACAGAAACAGATTTTCTTAATCTGAAAATTGTGTGGAAAGTATAAATTACAAATGTTTTAAACTATTTTTTTCCTCTCTCTTTGTAACTCAATTTTATGTCTGTAAAGTAAAACACACACACATCCCTCCTGCTATCGATCACCTGTAGAATTCCAAAATGATGAAATAAGTCAGTCATCACAACCCAATTGCTAAGCCAGCACCTCCTTTCCGAGTTTTTATGTCTCCTTGGGGCCAGCACCTTCCTGTCAGCAGGGAGCCCCTCTCACTGTTCCCCACAGAGGTGCTCGCCTGTCACCAGTCAGAAGAGGTCTGGGGCCTGAGCTCTCTGGGCACATGGTGTGTGTTCTTCTCTCCAAGGTCTGGTTCAGTCATTCCCAAAAAAGCCCCCCCAGAGGTCCTCTGGTTACAGGTGTCAGGTTTGTGTCCCAGCTGGACACCAGAAGCAGGGACCCGAGGCATGGAAGGTACCCCCTGGCCAGGAGGTGGTCTCACTATTCACTGGGGAGAAATGAGTTACAAATATGGAAAAGGAAGAGGGGTATTGGTATGAACCTAGGCATCCAGTATACAGATACAGACATGGAAACAGATACGGGTGTACAAATATATGTATATGGTACATAAGTATACACACATGTATACATACACATACACACATACAGGGGATGCCAAAAAATATATGCACATTTTAGGAGATGTTATCAGCCAGGCGGTGGCTCAGCCTGTAATCCCGTGCCTTAGGAGGCTGAGGTGAGTGGATTGCCTGAGCCTGTGGGTTCGAGACCCGCCTGGGCAACTTGGCGAGACCTCATCTCTACAACAAATAAAAAATCAGCCGGGCGTGGTAGCGCACGCCTGTAGTTCTAGCTACTTGGAAGGCTGAGGTGGAAGGATTGCCGGAGCCCAGCAGGTCGAGGCTGCGGTGGCCAGGAGCGGCCACTGCCCTCCAGTCTGGGCGACAGAGTGAGACTCCAACTAAAAAAAAAAAGAGATGTTATCTATGTGTTACTTTTCAAAGCTGAATTCCATTACGGCAGCAATGTGTAGTATGACATCTGCTCAACTGTGCTTCTTTGCCCGTCCTGCCCGCCGTATGGTGATGCTAGTTTTCATTTGAGTCATGCCATCTTTTGAGTGAATGTCATACTGAAAATGTGTATACTTTTTTGGTACCCCCTGTACAAACACACATACACACACATACACATATACACACGTATATACACAAACATGTACACACATACTTCCGGGCTCTGACCCCTGAAAGGGCCTACAAACAGTGCTACCCCAGCAGCAAAAAGCCCAACCAGTGCTCAGACCTTGGTTTTAACACCCTTCTCCACTGGGAGCAGGGCTCCCTGGACAACTGGTTGGTTCCAGGGCCAGGGCAGAAAAAGCACAAGATAAACCTATTTTATTCCCATCCAGAAAGTTAAGAATGTACTAAGGAACTGAGTAGGGGAAGGGCATGTCCAAAGAACACAGACGCTAACCTGAGCCTCCCTACCTTCAGCCACACCTGGGATGATATCAGCATTCAAGCAATAATAATAGCAATGGATTGGAGCTCTTTGAGTAAACAGGATGCTATGAGTTCACACTGATAAAAATAAAGGAGTGAACGAATAAAAGAGAAGGAAAAGCTGCCCCTTGCAGCGAAATTCCAACTAATAAATGTATGAGGAACAAAGACATAAGAATGATGCCATTTAGCGACAATTCTGAAAACGGTAACTTGGGCAAGAATCATCAGTAAGTGCTAAATCTGGCAGGTGAAACTTTGGTCAACAGGTCATCTACCTAGTCTCAAAGTAGCTCCCTGCAAAACAGGAATTAATTGTGCTTTAATTAATTTAATAAAACAATTGTGTGCCATATGAACTAGCTTTTTTGTGGTTGCTGTAACAAACTAGCACACACTGAGTGGCTTAAAATGACACCACACACACATACCATTGGATATCTTTGAAGGTCAGAAGCCTGAGGTGGGACCCGGTTGTCTGGACCAAGGTCCTCCTGGAGGTTCTAATGGAGGATCCACCGCTCTCAAATCCCTTGCTTTGTGGCCCCTTCCTCAACCTTCAAAACCAGTGGTGTGGCATCTTCAAATCTCTCTGTGACTCTGCTCCTCCTGCCTCCAAGTTCCACTTGGAAGAACTCTTGTGATCACATTAGACCTGCCTAGGTGAACTCAGGACAATCTCCTCCCTTAAAATCAGTAGATTGGGCCAGGCGTGGTGGATCGAGCCTGTAATCCCAGCACTTTGGGAGGCAGGAGGAGAGAGGATTGCCTGAGCTCAGGGGTTTGAGACCAGCCTGCACAACTTGGTGAGACCTCGTCTTTACAATAAATCAAAAAATAAGCCAACCATGGTAGTGCATGCCTGTAGTTCCAGCTGCTTGGAGGGCTGAGGTGGAAGGATCACCTGAGCCCAGCAGGTTGAGGCTGCAGTGGCCGTGAGTATGCCACTGCACTCCAGCCTGGGCAACAGAGTGAGATTATGACTCAAAAAAAAAAAAAAAAAAGACCAGCAGATTGTAACCTTACCTCCATCTACAATCTTAATCCCACTTCACCTCAAAACCTCACTTATTCCCAGGATTAGTGTGTGGATGTCTTCATAGAGCTGTGATTTTCTGCCAGCCACCACACTCACAAAGCTGCTTTCACGACGGTGAGACCTGGCGGATGCCCTCTTGACCCGTGGTCAGAGGCGTCGTCGCCAGCCAAAGGCAAGATCAGCCTGGTGTGTGTCCTGATGCACTGCGCTGAGAACAGCCCAGGGTGACGCCTGTGGAGTTCTGCCAAAACGCACATCAGAAGAAGATACCAGACAACTTGAAGGACACTGCGTGAAGCAACTGGCCTGTCCAGGTCGCGAAGACACGGAGAGCCTGGGGAGCGGCTTCGGACCAGAGTCACGTGACGACTGAGCACCACACGTGATGCTGAGCCTGGTCCTGACCCTTTGAGGAAATCGCAGGGACAGCTGGTGAGACCTGAGTAGGGCCCATGGGGTGGATATTGAATTGGACCAGCGCTGACTTCCTGGTGCTGGTGGTTGTGCTGCTTTACATGCAGGGTGTCTTTCTCTCAGAAAATACGCACTGAAGAATTTGGGAGTAACGGGATTTGGCTGCATCTGTAATTAATCCTCAAGTGGAATACAAAGGTGAACACCGCAGGAATCTGGGTAAAGGAATGAAGGAGCTCTGTCTACTAACTCTGCAACCTCCATGTGAGCTTTATGAATTCAGATGGGCAGTTCTGAACTGAAATCTGAGCCTCTGCCCACCAAGAGGAGACAGTCTGCAGTTTTGGCCCAACCAAGGGAGTTGCCTGCAAAACATCAACATTCTTTGGAGAACTATGACAGAATCTAGAATCTACACAACTTAAAATTCACCATGTTCAGGATACAATCCAGGATTATTCATTACATGGAAAACCAAGAAAACATGACATTTTCTCAAGAGAAAAGACAACTGAAACTAATCTTAAGATGAATCAGAAGTTGGGGTAATCAGAAAAAGACTTTAAAACAGCTGTTATGACCCTGCTTAATCAGATAAAGGAAAATATGTATAAAGAAATTATGGGAAAACTCAGCAAAGAAAATGAAAATATTGCAATATGGAAACTTCAGATAAAAAGTGAAAAGAAGCCGGGCTCGGTGGCTCAGCCTGTAATCCCACACCTTTGGAAGGCTGAGGTGAGTGGATTGCCTGAGCCTGCGGGTTCGAGACCCGCCTGGGCAGCGAGACCTCATTTCTACAATAAATCAAAAAATCAGCCAGGCGTGGTAGCGCACACCTATAGTACCGGCTACTTGGAAGGCTGAGGCAGAAGGATCGCCGGAGCCCAGTGGGTCGAGGCTGCGGTGGCCGGGAGCAGCCACTGCACTCCACTCTGGGCGACCGAGTGAGACTCCAACTCAAAAAAAAAAAAAAAAGTGAAAAGAAAAGTGCACGCTGAGGGAAATGACCCCACTTATAAACAGCCTGTGTCAGGACAGGGGCTCTGTGAGTGTACTCGCTGATTTGATCATCCAAACATTTCTTTGTTGAAATGTTTATTGATGCTGACATCATAGCAAAGAAAGACAAGCAGATGACACAGACATCCTGATGGAGTTTTTCTTGACCGAAAATTAAGAACCTGAATGTGCTCAAGCCTCGTCCTGACTGGCGATTGCAGAGATGCCAAGGACCCAGGACAGGCTGCAGGACTCCTGGGGAACACAGTCAGAACTCCACAGCACAGACAACTTCATGACTTTGACTAATTGCAGGGAAAAGCAGGAATGGAGAGGAACTATAGGTCAAAAGAGGCTTAGAAGACAAGCACCTTGTGTAGAATATTTCAATTCAGAGTCAAACAAATGAACCTTACTTAAAGCAGCAAAAGAAAACAATACGATAAAATCAGACTTGGGAGGTGATTAGAAATATGGATTCTTACTGGGCTTTTAAGGATCTGGAGGATTTACTGCTGCTCATTTTGGGCGTGAAAATGCTATTGTGGTTCTATATCTAAAAAAGAGTCCATATCCTTTAGAGAAACATCCTGAAATATTGACAGATGAAATTAAATCACGTCTGGAATTTACTTAAAAATAATCCAGTTGAAAGCCTGTCTTAGCTTGTCTCCTGTGCTAAAACAGAAGGCCGCAAACTGGGAAATTCATGAAGAAAAGACATTTGTTTTTCACAGTTCTGGGGGTTGGGAATTCCAAGAGCATGGCACCAGCATCTGGGAGGGCTGGCCCCGGTGGGGGCTGAAAGGTGGGAGCAGTGCGAGTTGGGGCAGGCACAGGGGCCGAACTTGCTTTGTGACCACACACTCCTATGCAAACACACCAGTCCCCTCATACTAGGCCCCACCTCCCAACACTGTTGTACTGGGGATTAAGCTTCCCACACACAAGTTTTGGGGACAAATTCATCTTAACAGGCTGATAGAGAATATGAACCTCATTGCTTAATGTTGAAGCTGGTGATGTTCTGTGCATTCCTCATACAACCTGCTCTACTGGACATGCAAAAATTGCTTCAATCAACACATTAAAAAGAATAGAGGGATACATCTGGGGTGGTGTGTGATCAGAAGTGAGGGTTCTTAATCCATGGGTTTCTGGGGTGCTTTCTTTTAGCATCAAAATCCCAAGTAGGTTCACGACACACCTGGGCAACTTGGCGAGACCTCATCTCTACAATAAATGAAAAATTAGCCGGCGTGGTAGCCCACGCCTGTAGTTCCGGCTACTTGGAAGGCTGAGGCAGAAGGATAACCGGAGCCCAGCAGGTCGAGGCTCCAGTGACCGGGAGCAGCCACTGCACTCCAGTCTGGTTGACAGAGTGAGACTCCAACTCAAAAAAAAAAATCTCAAGTAAAGGAAAACGTCTATGTTCCCCAATCCTCTGGCAGACAGGTGAGGGTGGCATGGGGTGTGCCTGGCATCTGTGGATGGCCCTGGCTTACCCAGAGGTTGTGCTGAGTGGAGATGTTGTATTGCAGATGTGGTTTGAGCCCAAGTTTGCTCGCGAAAGTTTCCTCACCTGTGGGCTGGGAAAAACTACCCCAGCCCCTTCATGGACCTTGCAGGGTCCATGTGAGAAACCAGGGGGTGGTGGCAGGTGACAAGTACATTATTGTCAGTTTTCCTGGCAGCTTTCAGACGTCGGTGTCAATAAATTGCACATGTGCCAGGGTCTTCTTCACCTGTTGTCCCTCTCTGACATTTCTGTGATGTTTCCACTAATAGGGAAATTTTCTGCAAGAAAGCTGGGTTTTTTTGTGATCTTTCCTTGGTTGATTTTTCAATTCTTTTTGTTTATTGACCTTTTTATTCTAATTAATTTAGGGTCTACAAGTTAGCAGTGATACAATTTGATATTTTGACATTGCATGGCTTCATTTCAGAGAATACATTCATGATCAATCTTCCTAATGAAGATGCATCACCCTGAATGGATGCCAGTTCTGTAAACTCTTAGGGACTTTAATGGTCAGGACTGATGGGCAGTCAGGGCTGAGATTCTGGTTGCTGGGCTTATGATGAGCTCCACTGAGAGCTGATCTTTCCCAGGGCCCACATATGCTTTCAACCCAGTCCGTTCCATGGCCTAAGGCATCATGCCGCACAGGACCTGCAAACCCACCTGTCCTGGACTCCGATATCCTCCAGACAAAGGTGTGTCTTCATGGCATCTGTCACCTGACTTTGTGTCTGGAATTCCTACTATTGATAATCACCACAGGGAGCATGGCATGAACAGGGGAAGGAGCTCACCAGACTCTGTGGAGTGCAGGTCTCCAGGACAGCATGTGTAGGGACAAACATGAGGGAGGTCTGAGGGCACAAGGCAGATGAGGGAGAAACGAGAGCCTGCAGCTCTCTGCAGCAGTGTGGGCTCCAGTGGGTAGTTGCCGGCCACCTTTTGCGCTGCATGCACCAAAAACAGAATTGCCAGCATTTGGATTTAACAGCTCCACCTCCCTGCAGCCTCCTTATACACTTCAGAGGTGATCAGAGACACTTCAAGCCACCTTATTGGATTTCCACTTGCTACCAGTCCCAAGTGACACTGCTTTTCTAGGAACAAAGTCAACAGTGGCGTATGGCATAAAAGGAAATTCAAAAGTTCTGCCTCCAACATGGAGGACCAAGTACCTAACAAAGGAAGGCTTTTTAGGCAAGAAGTATCACCCCAGGAAAAAATTCAAAAGAGGTACCCTGAGGGCTCTAGAGCAGGAGAAAACACAGGCAGGTTTTGGAGGGAGTCAGAACTGAAAGAAGCAGTTGGTACTCATGGGTCTCCTGTTTTGTGACTTTGCCATAAGCACCACATAGCTAGGAAGACGCTGGTAGAAAGCGTCTCTGGGGTAGAGGAAACAGTGAAGGAACCTGAGGCAGCCAATCTGCCAGAGTGTGAGTATGTGTGCGAATCCTGGAAAGGAGAAAGCCAGAGAAGAGGGAGAGCATATTCTTGTGATAGTCTGCTCATCTCTGGCTAACCCCTGAGTTATGCCAAACGGGCAGTTCTGAACTGAAATCTGAGCCTCTGCCCACCAAGAGGAGACAGAGTCTGCAGTTTTGGCCCAACCAAGGAAGTTGCCTGCAAAAAAAAAACATCAACATTCTTTGGAGAACTATGACAGAATCTAGAATCTACACAACTTAAAATTCACCATGTTCAGGATACAATCCAGGATTATTTATTACATGGAAACCCAAGAAAACATGACATTTTCTCAAGAGAAAAGACAACTGAAACTAATCTTAAGATGAACCAGAAGTTGGGGCTATCAGAAAAAGACTTTAAAACAGCCATTATGACCCTGCTTAATCAGATAAAGGAAAATATATATAAAGAAATTATGGGAAAACTCAGCAAAGAAAATGAAACTATTGCAACATGGAAACTTCAGAATTGGAAGATTTAATAGCTGTATTAAAATTATGAAATGGACTTAATAGTAAAATGGAAATGATAGGGAAAAATGTCAATGACTTGACAAATCAACAGAAACAATCTGATCTGAAGAAGAGATAGATAAAATAATTAAAAAGGAGAGATCAGAACAGTGTTTCAAGGAACTGTGGAACTATATCCATCAGTGCGACGTATGAGTAACTGGAATAAGAAGGTGAGAATAGAATGATGGAGGCAGAAAAAATTTTGGAGTAAATAATGAAAAGTGGAACAATATTCTTAAATTGTTTTTTTTTTTTAGTTAGAGTCTCACTCTGTTGTCCAGGCTGGAGTGCAGTGGCACACTCACGGTCACCCCAGTGTCAACCTGCTGGACTCTGGTGATCCTTCTGCCTCAGCCGTTCAAGTAGCAGGGACTACAGGCCTGTGCTACAATGCCTGGCTAAGTTTTTTTTTTTTTTTTTTTTAATTGTAGAGACGAGGGTCTCGTCGAGTTGCCCGGGCTGGTCTCAAACCTACAGGCTCAGGCAATCCACTTGCCTCAGCCTCCCAAAGTACTGGGATTACAGGCTGAGCCACCAGGTCCAGCTTAAAATTGTTAAAGAAATAAAAGTTAGTCCAGAATTCTATATGCAGCAGGGATATTTTTCAAGCATGAAAATAAATACATTTTGAGATAAAGAAAAATGAGAATTTGTCACCAGTTGAATTGTACTGTAGAAATGCTACAAAAAGCACTTCAATCTGAACTAAAGTGATACCAGAGGGAAACTCAGATATTTCAGAACAAATGAAGAGTATTGGAAATAGAAAATATTTGCATAAGTTAAATAATTTTTTCCTCTTAATTTCGTCAAAAACATATAGCTGTGTAAGCAAAAAATTAGCATGGTATCTTGCAGATTTATTATGTATATAAACAAATCATATATGACAATACAAAAGTGGAGATGGAAAAAATAACCATATATGATTGCAAGGTTTCTACCTTTTTTGTGAAGCTTTGCATATTAAGTAGACTGTAAAAAGTGAAGAGTGTAGATAGTAACCTCTAAATCAATGGTTAAAATAACAAAAATGATGGAAAGAAATTTTGTTAAAAGTCAACAGAAAGTTAAAATAGAACTCTAAAAAAAAATCAAAATATTCAGAGAAGAAAGGAAAGTAGGAACAAAAAATAAAAAGCAACAGTAACAACAATAAAAGCATACAAACACAAAACAGGTAATAAAGTGGAGAACAAAATTCAACCATGTCAATAATTACATTAAATGCTAATGGAGTAAACATGCCTACTAAAAAGGCAGACATTATCAAAATGGATTTTTAAAAAAAAAAACCCAAGTATATGTTGTCTCTAAAAGAGATGCACTTTAAGCATAAAGACATAAATAAATTGAAGTGGTTAGCTGGAAAAAGATACAGCATGACGACTAGAACTAGGAACATGGAGTGGCTGCATTTTATCTCACCGGAGAGACGGACAGCCTTCATTACAGAGAGTATGATTGAAGATAAAGAGGGATGTCCCCCACATAATCAAGTTTGGGCAGTTTATCTGGAAGACAATATAATCATAAATGCTTTTGTTCCTAAAATAGAGTTTTGAAATACATGAAGCTGGCCAGGCTGGGTGACTCAGCCTGTAGTCCCAGCACTTTGGAAGGTCGAGGTGAGTGGATTGCCTGAGCCTGAGTGTTCCAGACCCACCTGGGCAACTTGGCAAGACCTCTTCTCTACATTTAAAAAAAAAAATTAGCCGGACGTGGTAGCACATTCCTGTAGTTCCAGCTACTTGGAAGCCTGAGGCGGAAGGATCTCTGGAGCCTAGCAAGTTGAGGCTGCAGTGGCTGGGAGTGTGCCACTGCACTCCAGTCTGGGCGACAGAGTAAGACTCCAACTCAAAAAAAAAAAAAAAATCATGAAGCAAAAGGGACAAAATCAAAGAGAGAAACAGATATTCCACAATTGTTGTAGGGGATTTGAATACCTCTCTACCAGCAACTGATAGAACAATTACACAAAAAAATACTAAACACAGAGAGAGTCTGACACATGTCATCAACCATCATGGCCCAGTTGATATTTAGAAACACTGCACCCAACAACTGCAAAACATACATTGTTTGAAGCGCCCATGGCAAGGCCACTAGGCTAGGTCATATACTTGGCCATATAACAAGTTTCAATAATTTTAAAAGGATTGAAGCTGGGCATGGTGGCTCATACCTATAATCCTAGCACTTTGGGAGGCCGAGGTGAGAGAATTGCCTAAACCCATGAGTTCAAGACCAGTCTGGGCAACTTGGTGAGATCTCGTCTCTACAATAAATCAAAAAATTAGCCCGGCATGGTGGCTGTAGTTCCAGCTACTTGGAAGGCTGAGGCAGAAGGATCACCTGAGCCCAGTCGTCGAGTGTGCCACTGCACTCCAGCCTGGGCAACAGAGTGAGACTCTGACTCAAAAATAAATAAATAAATAAAAGAAGTGGAAGCATTTAGAATAGGTTTTCTGACCATAATGAAATTAAATTAGAAGTTAGCAATAAGACACCCAGGAAAATCACAAATATTTGGAAATAAACAGCACACTTTTAAATAACCCATTGATTAGACAAAAAATCAAAAAGAAAATTAGAAAATATACTAAATGTGATACTGAAAACAGCACACTAAAATGAGTGAAATGCAGCCAAAGCAGCGCTAAGAGAAAAATGTGTGGTTGTGAGTGCCTATATTAGAAAAATCACAGAGATAGAAGACCAGTGACCACTTCAAGAAGACAGATAAAGAAAGTAAATGCAGGAGACGAGAAACATCCTGAGCAGATCGTTTGACAGACATTCTGGCAGGGCAGAGGTGGGACAAGGGGTCAGACAGTCTGGGTTTAGACTACTGGGCTCCATGTGGAGGGGTGGGACTTAACCTCTCCAAGCCTCGGTGTTGCCAGCTGTGAAATGGGACAGTGAGAGTGGCCCTCCAGTGGGTGGACAGCAACTCTGCAGGGAAGGTGCCGAGTGGCACAAAAACCACAAGAAACCTGGATGTGCAGCTGGGGTTGTGATTGGCGGCTGCTGTCCTTTCATGATGAGCATCTGTGATTTTGAGCACCTGAACCGGCTGAAGGGAAGAAGCTTGTTGGGGAAGGACTCTGGGTAGGTCACAACTGGGGGAGGGCTGTGGGGAGGAGCCACCCTGGGGCAGCAGAGTCTCCTCCTGCCTCTCCCGTCTCTCCTCATCCTCTCCCCACAGGCTGGGAGCCCAAGAGATGCCTCGTGCGCGTCAGGGATCCCGAAATAAGGGGCCCGCTCCCTCCAGTAGACATGGTGCGGCTGCTGGCCACCCCTTGCCTGTCACTGCTGGGGTTGGGGACAGCAAGGGTCTGGGTCTGGCAGTGTCCCTGGCCTCCCGACAGTAGCCGAGTCACAACCAGGGGCCTGGGGCAGGCGAGTGTCCCTGAGCGCTGGGGGCAGGTCTGCAGAGGACAGCGGGGCAGGTTTTCAAACAAGGGGCGAGGCACCTGTATCACAGGGCAAAAAAGCATGTCCTGAAGGTCGCCGCTGTTTTCCTTGGGGACAAGACCATGGTGCTTCACAGAGCCTCCTGCCTGGGTGAGTGAGGGGCAACTGGGGATGGCAGCGGCCTGTCCAAAGGTAAACGTATGAGGCCTCAGGTGTTCGCCTACGATTTAGGCCAGAGGCATATGTGAGTTCAGGCAGAGGCTTCGACAAGATATTTTGAAAATGCTTTGCTTAGCTGTCCCCACCGTGTGACAGCATTCTCACCACAAGATTGCGGTGGTCACCTGTGAGCCAGAGGTCACTCTGAGGACCAGCCAGGACACAGTGTGGAGCCCCCTGGATGGTGGGAAGAAGCTCCATGTGGGTGTCCACCAGACACAGCGAGTCGCAGGCTCTTCTGCCCCTGCTGAGCTTGAACTTTTGTCCTCGGTCCTGCACCATGGCAGCACGGATCCAGGTCTTGCGAGTTGGACGTGATCATGCTGGAAGCTAATTTTGTTTCCGGTTGGGGCAGTGGCTCCCCTGGACATGGCCTGATGATACTCAGCATCCACCCAAGCCTCCTGTTGTGAAATGACGTCTCCGTGGCAGGGACTCTGGGTGGACTGAGTGGACTCATGTGAGGGGTGGGCAGTGGTTCAGCCTCTGCCAAGGATTGGGAGGCAGCAGTGTGAACTGGCAGTTGGGTTGGCATGGCCCCCTTCTCCAGCATCCCAAACCTAGGTCTCCCCCAGCATGAGTTCACCTCCCAGGGCATGCCCCCTTGGAGAAGACCCCGGCACGTGCCCCCTCCTGGTGGTACCTGCTGACTGGGGAGGCATCCATGGCTATGCCACTGTGCACCCAGGAAGGTGTCGGCTTCTGACCTTTTCCCATGATGAAGATGTCATGGAAAAGGTTACTGTATAGATCATTAAAAAAAAAAACCCAACCTGTCAGCTTCTGAAAGGAATTGCAACTCAGAAAGGTATACATATATAATTCACCAGAGTTTTATTGCTGAACTTTATTGAACCGTTTTCTTAGATTTCTGAAGACAAATTTTGCCATTAGTGGCAGCAACCATGGAGCAGGAAGACACAACCTCTGCCCCTTCTATAAAAGTACAAGTGATTGGGTTAAAAATAGCCTCCAAGTGTACCTCTTGTGACCCAGATACCTCAACATGCATTTCCCTTGTCAAGAATGACGGTGTGAGGAGAGGCTTCCTGACATGTGGGTGAAAGCTGGCCAGCTCCCCTGGCCTCTCCCTGTTTGGTGGCCAGTCAGGGCCAGCAGACTGCCCTGCAGATCCCCTCTGAGAGGACCTGGGGAAATGTCCTTCTTTGTCGTCATGGTTCCTTACCTTCGCAGGCAAGAGCCGCAGGGAGCTCCAGGCCTGGGACCCAGACCTACTCTGCCGCTTGGTCACACGGAGGGTGAGGGAAGCGAAATCCTCTCCTTAGAAAGTCGTTTCTGGCCGGCCTCAGTGGCTCAGCCTGTCATCCCAGCACTTTGGGAGGCTGAGGTGAGTGGATTGCCTGAGCCCGCGGGTTCGAGACCCTCCTGGGCCACTTGATAAGACCTCATCTCTACAATAAATCAAAAATCAGCCGGGTGTGGTAGCGCGCACCTGTAGTTCCAGCTACTTGGAAGGCTGAGACGGAAGGATCACCAGAGCCCAGCAGGCGAGGCTGCGATGGCTGGGAGCGGCCACTGCACTCCAGTCTGGGCGACAGAGTGAGACTCCAACTCAAAAAAAAAAAACAAAAAACCGTTTCTTTCCAGTTCAGACTGTTGTGGCTATCTATGGCTCCCGTGGGCAGCCTCTTGGAGTCAAATTGTACCACTTTCACGAGGAATGAGTCAGGCCAAGTCTAGTACTTGTCTGTTTTCAGGGTAATTTCATGTTTTGCTTTTGGTTTGTTTTTCTACATTCAGAGAAATATGTATACCAAGCTGAACTGCTTTCTGTGGAGATTTAAGACTTTTTAAAATCTTGATGGTTGTGGAGGATACCTGTATGGCCTAGAATGACTTCTGTTTGTCATGAACTTGAACCTACCTCTCCACACTCTTTCTAGAGTCACACTGGGCCCTTACAACCAACAGGTTCTCTAATAATAGCCCAACTTCTAAAGGGCAAGGGCACACTCCCCGGAGTACAGGCTTTGACCCAGCCTCAAACGTCAAAGGATGCCTTTCAATTTCCTTTTTTATTAAGATGTTCAGCACTTGAAAACTGACCACAAGAAGTTGCCTGATTGCTGACGATCGTGGGAAGAAACGAGTATGGACTGAAATTCACACCAGAGAGACACTCTCCAGGGAGGACCCACCCAAGTTGTGACCACCGTTGGTGTTGTGTGCCTGAGTGCACAGAGGAGATTTGGAAGCTTCTGGAAGGTGGCATGGGACAGGGGGCCTGGCTGGGCAGGAGCAGGCCATACTGCTATGCATACCCGAGGCTCAGTACTCGTGAGCTGTAAACAAGTGTCTGGTCCAAGCCGGGCAGTTCTAGGTACAACCAACAGTGGGGTTCACAGGTGTCAACAGCAAAGGATAAATTTTTCATCCTTTCCAAGAGGGATTAGGTCTTCTGGGTCATCTCCAGGCAGGATGAGAACGGCCCTTGGCTTGGCTTTGCCATGGGTGCCCCGTTCCACCAGGGACACCCCTGAGCTCTTTGGTGAGGCTAACCACCATGGACTGAATCCCCCGCGTGTGATGCCAGGGCTCCAGCTTTGAGACCACAGCTCGTTCCAGCTCCTCTGGATAAGGCATGTGCCACTCACTCCTAACAAAGTTCCCCCGCCCCCATTGCTGAGTGGGCACAGACACCCTTTGTGCCATCAGAGATGGGCGGAAGAAAACAAAACAGAACAGAGTGGCTAGGAGAGTAATGGGGAAGCAGACAATGTTGCAAGCCATTTTTTGGAAGCCTGGCAACATGGCGTAGGTCTCTCTAGCAGCCCCTTTTGTCAGATCTCTTATAAAGCGAGTTCTCATCTTGCCCCTGGAGAGGGGACGTGTAGCCCCTTGTCACAGCCTGGCACCTCAGCCTCCCTGGGGTTTTGGGAAGGACTTCTCACCCCATGGACGGGCTACCCCAGGCCAAAGACAACAGTGCTGTAAACAGACCTTGGCAGACGGGTCTGGCACACAGGGCACCTTCTGTTTCCTGAGGCCAGGTCTCAGGCCTTTCTGCCTCTTCTCCTTGGTGATGAACAGCAGAACTACCTCTTGAAAAGAGACTTGGATTTTTGGTGTTGAAAACACTGTGGAAATAAAAGGAAGAAATAAACATTTTTACTGTCAAAACTTGTCTTCATTCTTGCAAGAATTTGAGGAGAACCACAGATCCATGAAATAGCATTTTCTTCACCCTAAGCAGCCCCACCCCATTTCAAAATCCACTTGGGAGCCTGCCAACGCCCTCAGCACGGGCTTCTGCCAGCTTCTGAGGTACTTGGGCGGCCCCTGTCCTCATGGCATGTGTGTGAGCTGAGGGGAGGATTCCCTGGGACAGTGGCAGCTTCTCTATGATGTGGGCTGAGGAGGCTGTGCTCTTTGGGCCCACTCTCTGAGTGGGTGAAAGATGGGCATAGCTGGGCTCGGTGGCTCAGCCTGTAGTCCCAGCACTTTGGGAGCCCTAGGCGAGTGGACCCGTTACTCTCCTAGCAACTCGGTGAGACCTCGTGTCCACAATAAATCAAAAATTAGCCGGGCGTGGTAGCGTGCGCCTGTAGTCCCGGCTGCTTGGAAGGCTGAGGCAGAAGAATCACCAGAGCCCAGCAGGTTGAGGCTGCAGTGGCTGTTTCTAGCCTGGACGACAGAGTGAATCCAACTCAAAAAAAAAAGAGAGAGAGAGTTATGGCTTCAAGAGTATCTGCACGGTAAATATTTGTATACCTAACCCTGAAAAGTACCCCACAATTTTAAAATAAAAAAAATTTTAAAGTTTAAAAAAAAAAAGAAAGATGGGCATAAACACTGTTGAATTTCACAGTGTGTTAGCTACCAGGAAGTGCATCAGGTCATCAATAAATGCTTCAAAAAACCTCAGGGGATGGATTGAATTTTGAATTCCCTCCTGAGTCCTCCCTTCCAGAGGAACTGACCTTAGCAAGTGTTCACAGGGGCTACTTTCTTATCGGACATGAGGCTCTCTCTGGGGATCTCATGGTTCAAGTTCACTCTGGTGGTGACCACACTCATGTGCCCAGAGGCTTGTCCCCTGATGCACCAAGACAGAGGGTCTGGTCCTGGCAGGGCAGAGAAGGGAAGGGCTTCTCAGGGGACTCAGAGCCTCTGGCTCGGGCCAACCACTGACTCTGTTTTGCTTTTGTATGTCCTAAGTTCTGGATGAGATTTTGTTCAGGAAAATCAAGGCACTTCTGCTTAAAAGGAAAAGGAAAGAAGAAAAAATGGGGAAACCACTGGCTCAAAGTGTACTTTGCTATTCAGGCTGCTGAGAAGGACTAGGATAGGAGGGCTTTGTGGGTCTCCACATATGCCTTCATGCAGAGCTCTCTTTTTAAGACAATGGTGGGCAGATGAGAGGTTTGGAAAAAAATCACATGATGCCAACAGCTAAATGGAAAATAACGTCTTTTCATTTATCTTCCTTCACAAAATAAATTGTTTTTCTGTTCCATCTTTTTTTTTTTGCGTTGGAGTCTCACTCTGTCATCCAGACTGGAGGGCAGTGGCATGCTCCCGGCCACCTCAGCCTCGACCTGCTGGGCTCCGGCAATCCTTCTGCCTCAGCCTTCCAAGGAGCTAGAACTACAGGCACCCGCTAGCACACTAATTTTTTTGATTTATTGTAGAGATGAGGTCTCACCAAGTGGCCCAGGTGGGTCTCGAACCCGCGGACTCAGGCAATCCACTCACCTCGGCCTCCCAAAGTGCTGAGATTGCAGGCTGAGCCACCAAGCCCGGCTCCATCTTGTTTTTAACTTCAGCATTTTTCAGTTCACAGTTATTCAGTGTGGGGAGTCACCAACCAGTGATGATGGTGGTGATGGTGGTGATGGTGATGATAGTGGTGGTAATGGTGGCAGCAATGGCAGCGGACACAGTGGTGGCTGACGCTTCCTGAGAACACCCTACATGCTAGGCTGTGTGATCGGCACTTTGCAGCACTCCCTATATCTGAATTTTTAAAGGCTGACATGGAGGTAGGCTTCTAGCTTTGCTCCAGAGCAGATTTTACCCACCATGGGTTAGGTTCTGGGCTGCCACCATTCAGCAGCTGTGCAGTCTTGGAAAGCTACAGAGACCCTGAGCCTCGGTGTCCTCATGGCCTCAGCAGTGTGGGCGCTCAGTGGTGTTCTTCCTGGGGACCTCAGTCCTCCGGGCTCGGGGCACCTCTCCCCTCCTCTGGTCGCCCCTCTCATGTGTCCATGTGGAGTTACTTCTTGGGGAGGAGAGCCTGAGAGCTCCTTCTGGAGCAGTGCACCCCCAGTGGCTGGACCCCAGGTGAGATTCCTGCCTGGAGGGGGCAGTGTGCAACCCACAGCGCCTGCAGGCGCATGAGGGCCAGCGACTGGCTTGGGCCACAGCAGGCCTGAAGGCACAAACTCTGCATGTGGGAGGCAGGGCCTAGAGGGGAGGGCGAGGGCTGCGTCCTCTCCAGGCAGGGGGTGAGGGCAGTGTCCTCGTTAGGTGGGAGGGGAGGGCGGCATTCTCCCCAGGCGGGAGGGAAGGGAAGCATCCTCTCTAGCAGGAGGGCGTGGCCACTGTCCTCTCCACGTGGGAAGCACCTTGGCTGGTGACCTGTCTCTGTTGGGCGTGTAGCAGAGCCTGAGCTGCTCACGAGTCAATCACCAGAGCACAATAGGGCTTTGTGCCGATCCTTGCACCCTGCCTGCCGGTTTCTTCTCGGGGTTCCTAACTGTCTGAATCTCAGCAAACGAGGGCGCCGCAGGAGGGAGGCTTCCTCCGTTTGGTCCCCCCAGGGCTGAGCCTCCCAAGGGCCTTCCTTTGGGTTGAAACCTCCTGGGTCCCATGGGCTCAGTAAGATCCTGAGAGGCTGCCCCCAGTGCCTGAGTGCCTCCCGCTGTCTGGAGTCTGGACCGCTTAGTTTTAGGGGCAAAGAGATGGACAGAACTGTTCAGGCAAAGCTGGTCTGTGGGCGAGGCTTGAGAGTCTGATGGCGGTGGTGTTGAGGCACCTTCCTTGCAACGGAGCTGACCGGTAATGGTGGATGACATGGTGGAGGCGAGAGCCCCTCCAGGGTGAGGGACGCACAGGCCCCTGTGGGGCAGTGCCGGGGTGGAGACGGTGCCGCGGGGACAAGCGGCAGCTGTGGGCTAGCGGAGTGGGGGAGGTGCCGGGCCCACAGCCCCGCTCTGCAGCTGCGCCACCGGCCCTCTCCGTCCCAGGGTGTCCGTGGCGGCAGCATGTCGCCATCTGCCTTTTGCCCTAACTGGGTTGAGCGCTTGTCCTCGCCTCCCTCCACAGTGTGCGTGCACCAGGTGCGGTGCTCAGGGTGTGGCCGAGAGTGGCCCTTGTCCACCTGCAGGGGGTGGCCTCGGTCATGCGGTGTCTCCACACTCCTCCTCCGCCGCTTTCCTTCGTCCATTTTTACAGTCCTTTGAGTCTCCAAGGTGGGATTTGAACCAGACAACCCCAAGGAGCGCAAACCCGGCTTCATGTCCTGAAACGAGCTCCCAGGTGGTGGGGAGGTGGCGGCTGCTTTGGGCAGAGGCTCTGACCCAGGGGACCACTGTCCGCCATGATCCTGCTGAGTTTTTAGCCCTGGGAGTCGACACTCGAAAAGCATGCTTCTCCCACATCCACAGGGATGTCCCACACGCCTGTCTGCAGCTGGACTCTTGGTGGGAGGGGCTGGAAGCCTTGGGGTCAGGTTTCAAGCGATGACATCTACCAGCCAGCTCAGAGGCCTGCATGAGCAGGAGGGATGGGAAGTGAACTGAAGCTTGGAGGAGAGGCTGGGGCATGCAGGAGGAGCAGAGAGGCGAGGCTCCTCTGGTGTGGGCTCCTGAGAGAAGCCATCGACCGCACCTGAGCTATACCCGCCTCAGAGGAGTTTGGCTGGGAGCATCTCAGAAACAGCATGAAGGACTGTGCCTGAGCTCTCACTGCCCGGCTCAGGGCAGCCTGGGGCAGGGGCTGCTCTCGGCTGGGAGCATCCTAGGGAGGCTGGGCGGGGCAGCAAGACACCTACGTTCCGCCTATCTCTGCCACCACTCGAGGCTGTCCTCCCACCTACAGGATGAGAGGTTTAGACCAGCTACTTTCTCGTGAAGAACCTCTGCGAGCTGGGATTTAGAGCAGACGTGGGGCAAGAGAAGGACCCTAGTGGGAGCAGGAAACGTACCATTTGTTTTCCGCCTCCCAGTTTGCTCAGAACTGTCCTGCTGTTAGCCTTGAGAGCCCCACAGACCATCTGCACTCCTAAGCGGCTAGCTGGAGACCGGAGGCCACCCCTGGCCCTCTGCCAGCCGTCAGGGTTTTGTCAAAGTGCAGTTGCAGGCAAAGATGACAACATCACACACAAGTGCCAGCCTGCAGGTTGTGTGACTGCTTTGGCTTAGGCTGTCTGCTTGCTTCTGTCATTCTGTGTGTCGGAATGACACCTTTAGATGAGCTGGCTCCTGCAAGGATAGCTTTACAAACAATGCTGTGAATGGCTTCACAGCTTTCAAGGTAAAAATGCTAAAATTAGTCATTTAAACCGTGATTGTGGACTAATATGGTATATTTTTCTGAACCTTCAGGGGAGTGTTATTGCTCCTGATGCATTTTATTGCAATTGGTACCAGAAGACGGGAGGGAGGAGTGGGTGTCTCCCCATTTTCTGTATTTAAGACTGTGGGACTTGGTGGGAGCCGTGAGGGGGCGTGGCAGGACCGCACAGGGCCTGGTGGCGTTGAGCCGTGAGCTCTTGAGGCATGAGGTCCTCACCGCAGCCTGGAATAAAGCCCCACGGAAGCCGTTCACAGGCTGCACTCCTGAGAGTAGACGAGCCACTCCAAGGCTGCTAGCATGGAGAATGGAGAGGCAGACGCATAATAAAGAGGCACATTGACATGATTAATCTAATGGGCACAGGAGGATCTGAGGCCCCGCCTTTCTTTCGGAGTCTCCTGCACTGCTGCTGTAAGCAAAGCTGCTCCTTTGTGCTTCCTAAACCAGGGTCTGCAGATGCTCTCTGTAAAGGGCTTGGTGGTCAATGTTTGTGCCTTCCTGGACCATAGATTTGTGTCTAGCTACCCAGCCCTGTGCCTTAGGACAAAGGCACACGGTATCTAAGTGCCAGCAAATCTTTATTTCCAAGCCGCACTGGGTCTCAGCCATGCTCTGTCTTCCTGGAGCAGGCTGGCCTACTGCCTGGTCCTGAGTGGTGCATCTGTGTCCACCTGAAGCTTACCTCCCCCACTGGTCAGCCAGCCCCTCAGCAAGCACGGAAACCACAGCAAAATGTAGCCGACCCCTTCCTAGGATCAGTTTTCAAGAGTGAACAGCAGCCTAGGAAAGTCCCCTCTTTCCGGGGCTGGTCCTGGGTCCTCCTCCTATTATGAGCAGTTTCATTCTGCTCACAATCTGGCACCCGTGGCTCTGGCCTGCCCCGGCCCTGTCAGTTGGAGTGAGAGTCGGCTGCTGTGAAGTCACATCCTGTCAGCCCCGCCCCACCCCCACGGTCCCCACCGGGTCAACTAAGAGTTGTCCTTGGTTCCCCCTCCCTCCTCTCCCACCTTCGGGTGGGGTGGTGGCATTCATGGTGTCATGACCACAAGGCTGTGCTACTGGCTGGGCCAGACTGAGGACAACCGTGGACACTCACCTTCTCTCTATGAACTTGGCGTTCATATTCGTTCCCGGCCTGCGACCGCATCTCCAGCTGAGTGGCCAAAAGCAAGGTGAAATATTCCGGAAAATGATTGTCAGTGTGTGATCCTAATAGTCGCTCTCTGATATTTGAAAAACAATTTTTTCTGCCGTGGAGCCTTGCGTCAAGCTAACTTGGGACTTGGGGAAAGAGCTCATTAGGCACCGAAGGAGAGTGATGGGTTCTCTTTCCAGCTCCTTCCAGAAGGTAGCTCCAGCACTAGAAATGAAGGGAGAGGACCTCAGAGCCAGGGAAGACCAGACCCCAAGGTGCACAGGAGCAGAGTTTGAGGCTGGGCCCAGGCCAGGGAGAGCGGAGAAGGGCGTTGCCCAGGCTGGAGTGAGCATCAGGGACTCACCGTGCCCTCATGCTTCAGAATGTAGCGGGCCTGTGGCAATGGTTCAAGACCACACAGGTCCTTGGGGCCTCAGAGGGGCTTGAGCACGTGCAGTGTCAGTGTCTCCATGACCCCCGTGTGTTTTGTCCTTCACGTTCCTCAGGACACTTGGGGCTCCGGAGGACAGGTGGCCTGATGGCCAGAGCAGAGGTTGGCATCCAGCCCCTAGGGCAGATCCAGCAATGCCTGCACGGCCGGTGGGTTCCTTTACTTCTTTGAGATCCACTTGTCACCATTAGATGGGTATGACAGCCAGAGGCCTCTGTCGGTGACCCTCATGCAGGATCATAGGCTGGCTGGAAGCTACCTCGGCTGGCCTGCCCAGGGCCTTGTCGGTGAGTGTAGTGAGTAGGTCTTAACCAGGGCTGCACCTCGGTACCCATGGACCCTTCTCAAGTCCTGTGGTTGATTTTGCCCTTCCAGGAACTCCAGGGACAGGGAGACATAGCTCCCTCGGGGCGGGGGTTGCTGTTTACCCCAAGCAGAACCTGAGAATGGAGGTTTGGGACCAGCAGCTTCCTCTGGGTTCAGCTTCAGTGGGCACTGGGCTATCTGCCCTGGGGAGCCACATGGCACGTGAGGCTTGACCTGGCTCGGGGAGCAGGGCTGCTTTAGCCTCAGGTGTTGTAAACCAGAGAGTTCTTGGCCCCTCTGGTTTGAGCTCTGATAAGAGCGGATGACAAGCTGCATTTCGTTTCTGGGTAGAGGCAGCCACAGGAAGACGAGAACAAGGAAACCCCAGGGTGGGAGGGAGGTGAGTGGGGCTGTGGGGGCTCAAATTGCCCCTTCCCTGCTGGAAGACGCTGCTGTTCTCGTTCATTGTATCTCATTTTTATTCATCTTCAGAATCTAGGTGCTGCATTTATTTTTGGAGTTAATACAACCCTTGCAACAAAATATTTGAGCTTCCCAAATTATGGGAAGATGATCTTGGACACTCGTGCTGAAAGTGTTAGACTGGCTAAACCCTCACCGTGTAGGACTGAAGTATGACATGGAATTACATGACAACATCTGGCTTGGCAAAAGGTTAGCATTTCGGATTTAGAGTCTATCATACTCAGTGATCTATCACAGAAGCAAAGAGCAGAGTATCATATGTTCTCACTCATAAGCGGACCTTGAACAATTATCATAATGCCACAAGAAAGGGATTGGCAGTAGTGGGAAACTGCCAGGAGAGGAGGGAAGAGATTGGCAGTTGAGGGAAACTGCCAGAGGGGGGGAGGAGCACACCTCATCAACAAGGGCACCTGCACAATGAACATTTGTGCACCTAACCTTTAATTGTACCCCGCACCTTTAAAATAAAATAAAAAACAATTCTTTATATTAAACTTCTCCTGTTCAACTTTTTTTTTTTTTTTTGAGTTGGAGTCTCACTCCTTCATCCAGGCTGGAGTGCAGTGGCACGCTCACGGCCACCCCAGCATCGACCTTCAGGGCTCCAGCTATCCTTCCACCTCAGTCTTCCAAGTAGCCAGAACTACAGATGCGTGCTACCACGCCTGGCTATTTTTTATTTTATTGTAGAGATATGATCTCGTCAAAATGCCTGGACTGGTCTCGAACCCTCAGGCTCAGGCTAAAGGGCCAAGCTAATCTAACCTACTGTGTTCAGCCCTTCCTGACCTACGTGACACAGACCACCCTCACCCCATCCCCATGGCAACAGCTCCTGTGCTTACCTTCTCTCCGTGTAATGACATCAAACATACCACCACTCAATCACTTAGAGGACCTGCCCCCAACAAAGGAAAGATTTTAAAAGCATTCCACCTCAAACAGCCATGGTCATGTTTTTCTAAAAAGCTTTGGCCCCTTCACCAATCTTGGGGAGGTAGATTCCTCTTCTTTCTCTTTAATCTATTTTCTAAACAAACTATTTTCCCTAATCTAATTTCTGTGCAATTCTTTGCATCTTACCCGCAGCACCAGCCCACTGACCTAACATTTTTACTGACCCAACAACCTCCATCTAATTCCAGAACCTTTCAGCAACCTGAAAAGAAACCCCCTAACCATTAAGTAGTCACTCATATCCCTGGCCCCTCTGCCCTGATTAATACTAATCTGTTTGCTGTCTTTGTGGATTTGGCCTATTCTGGACATTTCATTTTCACTCTGTGACCTGTTGTATCTGAGCATGATGTTTCCAAGTTCCATCGATGTTATGGTATGTGTCAGTGCTTTATTCCTTTTTATTTGTCAAACAATACTCCACCCACGAATGGTCCACTTTGTGTTTCTTCATTCTCATCATTGATGGACACGGGGTGGTTCTACCCTTTGGCTACTGTGAGCAATGCTGCTGTAAACATTCACGTGCATGTTTTTGTGTAAGCACCTGTTTTCAGATGTGTTGGTTGTATTTCTGGGCGTGGAATT
This sequence comes from Cephalopachus bancanus, assembly GCA_027257055.1. Lineage (NCBI taxonomy): Eukaryota > Metazoa > Chordata > Mammalia > Primates > Tarsiidae > Cephalopachus > Cephalopachus bancanus. The sequence goes on along the minus strand of JAPVLO010000729.1, from coordinate 414,724 downwards.
GCTGGATTGTATGGTGACTTCTTGACGAACTCTCTCCTTTAGTCAAGTGATGGTGCGTGGTCAGGTGTCTGCGTAAGCCACCCAGGTTTGAGTTTGCTCTCGACATAAGTCCTTTCACGTGTCTTCTGGCATTAATGCCCAGTGTCAGAGCAGCGTGTGTCATTTGTTCGTGGACTGTCCTTTTGATGTGAAAATTCACATCACGTGAAAGCTTTATTAGCATTGCTGAACTATGAGGCAGATTAGGGAGGCAGGTTCTTTTAAATTTAAAAACATCTTGAGCTTGAGTGGTTTTGTATTTATAAAATAAATCATTGGGTAGCTTTTAAATTAAAAATCTTAGTAGACATTATTTCCAAGATGAACACGGTTAGGTGAGTCTTCAAAATAAAAAGTCCCTTCCTGGAGCACTTTTGGGTTAAAAATCAAAGCAGTGCATCTTTGGGGAAGGTAGTTATCTTTGCAGCAGAAATTCCCCGAGGCTGCGGTTGGCCTTGGCTGGCCTGGCAAGGCGGCCTCAATGTGCAGCCTTTTGCAGCCATGCCAGCCTGCAGGACACCCTTCTGCACACTTCTGCCTCGGTGCCTGAAGCTGGTTGGACTTTTTCTGTATTTATCTCCTCAAGGGAACAATGAAACAGGACTTCATTAAAATGCTTTCCCTGAGTTTTGGCCGTGGACACTTTTCCTGTAGCACAGTGTCTGGATTTTTTCCCGATATCATGGACTCCTACTCAAATTATATCCCTTTTTTTTTTTTTGAGTTGGAGTCTCACTCTGTCACCCAGACTGGAGTGCAGTGGCCGCTCCTGGCCACCGCAGCCTTGACCTGCTGGGCTCCGGCGATCCTTCCGCCTCAGCCTTCCAAGTAGCTGGAAAAACAGGCGCGCGCTACCACGCCCGGCTCATTTTTGATTTATTGTAGAGATGAGGTCTCGCCAAGTTGTCCAGGCAGGTCTCGAACCCACAGGCTCAGGCAATTCACTCACCTCAGCCTCCCAAAGCACGGGATTACAGGCTGAGCCACCGAGCCCAGCTATGTCTCCCTTTTTGATGCCTCTGCAGGTGTCCCTGGAAGTCCCACTTCTGTGAACAAGTGGCGCCTCTGGCCTGGAGCAGTTGAGGACCAATTGAGACTATTGAGGGAGTTTCTTCTCTTCCAAACTTGACTCTGAATAAGGCTCAGACAGGCGAGGGAAGATCCCTGCGACCTGCCCACGAGGGAGGTTCACCGTCTGGGGCCCTGGTGGGTCTTGAAGAGCCCGAGGACTGGTGGCCAAGGCTGAGGAGTAGCAGCCCCACCAACAGGCCACCTTGGTCCCCGGGAGACCAGAAGCATGCTGGGGGTTGACCCAGACTTGGCTGGCCAGGGTGTGGACAGTGAGTGCTAGCCTGTGTTGGCGATCCGCCCGTGTCTGTCACCACCTCCTGCAAGACCCAGAGGACTTCAGCTCTGACTTGGGCCTTGCGGGGAGAGCTTTGCCCTTGGAGACTGACCTGGAAACGGTAGCCAGACATGAGCTGTGGGGGGGGATTGTGGGGGTTAGAATCCCCGGGCATTGGTCATCTGGACCTGCAGCTCGGCATTAAAGGAGACCCCGGAGAAATGCCGTTTCTTGGAAGACTCCCTGTCCTGGAAGCTGCTGCTGTGTCTAAAACTCCTGATCAGTCGCTGGGCTCTTGTGGTCAGAGCGGGTCATGATGGGGGGGAAGGCCAACTTCTCCTGTGGGGGCCAGGAGCCCACAGAGGTGATGGTGGCCCACAGCAGGTGGCAGCCACCTGTGGATGGCCTGGCCTCTGTAGGATGTCCAGTTGCTGGGAACTGAGGGGGCACCATCTTGGAGTGGGATGAGCTGACTCCACAGGCTTCACTTTGAGCAACTGGGCATGTGAGAGAGCCCTTGCCCACATGGGTAAGTGGGTGGCTCAAGGCGCCCAGAGAGCCGGCAATGAAGTGGGGCCACGGAGGGTGTGCTGAGGGGGATGGGAGGGAGGGGCCGAGCGGGGGTGCAGGGGACAAGTCAAGGGTTTCCAGAGTCATCCTCACCATGATCTGTACCTGGAGAATCCCCCTCACCAGCCTGGGGTCAAGCTACAGCCCCTGCCTCCCAGTGTAGCCATCTGGTCTGCTTGAGCAGGTTCCCAGAACCTCAGAATCCCAGCGGCCCTGCTTGTGGCCTAGCCCTCTGAGCTCAAGAGCCCGGGCCTGGTTGAAGCAAGAGGCTGCTCGAGGCCACAGAGGAGTTCAGCTGGGCCTCCCAGAGGATGAGGAGCAGCCTAGGGTCTGACTGGACATCACTCAGCTCTTTCAGAGACCTCTGCCCGAAGGGTATGGATGCTGCAACCCTGGAGGTGCTGAGAACCCTCTCACCTGGTACCTGACACCACAGAGCGGTTCAAGCACTAAGATCAGTTTGAGGTCAACGGGGTCACCTTTGCAAATTCCGTGAGTCCTCCAAGAAGATGTGGATTCAGCAAATTACTGTGAGGAACACTGGGGAGTATTGCCTTGGCCCCTTCCCCGAGGATCCGGGAACAGGCCTGGGACTCACGGCTGAGGATCCAGAGACAGGGCAGGGACCCTCCCCTGAAGGCCTGGAGACAGGCTTGGAGGCCAGGTTTCAAGCCCGGTTGTTTTGTGGAAGGCCTCTGGGTTCAAGGGAAGACCCTGTGTTCAGGTGGCCATCGGGACAGAGTGCACAGGGTGGATGTCGATGATGCTTTGGCAGAGGGAAGCTCAGTGCTGAGCGGGGAGCCATCGCCTAGGAGGTCCTCAGGACCAGGCGGAGGCTGGCAGGTGCAGTGGGAAGGAAAACATCTCCTGGGGTTCCGGTTCCTCTTTGTTGAGGATGGTCTTCCCTGCGAGGTCCCAGGTAGGTGGAGGGGGGCGGGGTGGTGTTCTCGGTGTGAAGATGGAAGTCTGTCTGCCCGGGGATCACCACTCACAGTGACTTCACTCTCTCTGTAGCTTCCAAAGCCTTCTCTCCTTGACTGTTTAGCACTGCTATTCGCCAAGGCATTTTCGGTGCATATTAAGTTGAACTCTTGGAGCCTGGGGCTCTCCTGTCTGAAGATCATTATTTGAGAATTAATTTCTCTCTCTCTCTCTCTCTCTCTCTCTCTCTCTCTCTCTCTCTCTCTCTCCTTTAGGAATCAAAGCCAGCTGATCCACAGTGTCTCTGTTTTAGTCTTCTGTGCAAGGCCTGCTAGATGCTGCGTGTCTAGCTCAGAACATGGGAACTGATTCCAAGGAAATTACCGAAGACTGTCAGGGTACAATGCACTACTGGTGAGAACTGGTGCTTGAAAGGGGAACTTTAATGTGCTATTAAGTATAAATTCTTATAAATAGCACATTATGGCAAATTATACATGATAGCCACAAGGATCAGATCTTCATTGCTAATTCTAGAAAAGAAGTTTAAGAATCAGTTGTCTCTAGTCTCTTCCACTTGGACTTTAAGGAGACGTCTATCTGTAGCATCTCAAGATCCTGGAAGGGCCAGTGGCCCTGAACAAGGTGAGCATGAGAATCTCTGCTTCTGAAAACACGTGTCCGGAGGATGTGCCTTGTGCTGTCCTAGAGGTGGCAGGAGTTAGCCACCTCGGAGAAAGCAGAGATTTGTCTGTTTCATTGAGACCCTCGGTCGGAAGGGCCAGGCATCTCAGGGAGAGGACTGCCCTTCATAGTCCCCTGGGGGCAGCACTTTTTAAACTCAGGCCTGAGGAGACAGCAGCCCTGGACACCAAGCTGTGAACAAGCCCTGTTTGGATGCTGTCCTTGGCTTTGTCCTCAACCATCTCCAGCAGAAGCCTGGACCAGAATCCACCACAGCATCTTACCAGACTTGACAAGTCAGAGAAAGTTCTGTTTTGTTTTTAAAGAAATGGATCAGTGGGGTGCTATAGCTGTCATCCCATAATCCACATCCCCCTTCAAAGGCTATTCTTCAAGATATCGTTTAACTATCTAGCCAAATTATATGCAATAAACAAAATGCACATTTAACTAGAATCAGATGAAAACAGAGTGCACGAACAGATTTGAAAGCAGAATGAAAGCTAGGCATTTTGTAGTTGAAAAAGAAACACGCTATGTAATTATCATTCATTGAACAAGAGGAAAATGCCTAGGTTTTGAATCTAGTCATTATTACCAGGATTCAGTTGAAAAGAAGCTCATGTCACAGGAAGCAAGCCGGCCTGACCTCTGCTGATAGCTCACCTGGCCTCAGCACCATCTGACAGTGCAGGGCAGTGTGCAGGTGTGGCCATCAACTGCAGGATTCTGTAATCCATGAGCAGTGAATCTGGGTGCAGGGTGTGAGGAGCATCACTGGCAGCTGGGGGCACCTCACCCAGTGTTTGAGGCTGAATTTGAAGCCTGGTGCCTGAAGCCTGGAGGCACCGCCCTTCCCCTTTCTGTGTCCCCGAGTGGATCTGGTGGGTGGAGAATGATGATTCTGACCTTGGGAAGAAAGATTGTGGGAGGGGGGGTGGCATAGCGGGGTTCCTGCTGTTTTGAAGGACTGGTTCGTAGTGAATATTCATGTATCAATCAGCTTCAATGAGCTATAATTTGTGCACAATAAAATGCACATATTTTGATGGTACAGTTTGGTGAATTTTGGCAAATGCATAGACTGCTTTACCACCACAGTCAGGATATAGACTCGTTTCTTCACCCTCAAAGTTTTCTTTTTTTTTGAGTTGGAGTCTCACTCTGTCGCCCAGACTGGAGTGCAGTGGCCGCTCCCGGCCACCGCAGCCTCGACCTGCTGGGCTCCGGCGATCCTTCCGCCTCCGCCTTCCAAGTAGCTGGAATTACAGGCGCACGCTACCACGCCCGGCTGATTTTTTGATTTATTGTAGAGATGAGGTCTTGCTGCCCAGGTGGGTCTCGAACCCGCGGGCTCGGGCAATCCACTCACCTCAGCCTCCCAAAGGTGTGGGATGACAGGCTGAGCCACCGAGCCCGGCCCCCAACGTTTTCTTATGCACCTTTGAGGTGAATCTGCCCCCGCTTGGGCCCTGGCAGCTGCTGGTCTAGGGTCTGCTCTGCCGTATAGATCAGTCTTGTCTGTTGCAGGACTTTGCAGATGTGTGATCTCCTAGCTGGCTTCCTCCATTTGGCCCTTGAGGGTCACCAGAGGCCATGTGTGTATCCATGGTTGAGCGCCTTCGCTGATGAGCAGTGTCCGTTGGACAGATGTGCCACCAGTGGTGTATCCGTTCACCTTTTGAGGGACACGTGGACTCTTTTAGGTTTCCACCATGATGTATGAAGTTGCTCTACATATTTTTGTCTGAGTCTGTGTGAGAAAATGTTCTTTCCCTTGGATTCAAAACTAGAAGTGGAATGGGTAGACTGCGGGTAAATGCATATGCTTTAACTTTTTAAGAAACTGCCAAGTTGTTTTCCCAAGTGATTGTGCCACTTCACATTCCCTCCAGCAGAGAATAAGAGTTCCATTGCAGGCTGGGCGCGGTTGCTCAAGTCTGTAATCCCAGCACTTTGAGAGACCGAGGCAAGAGGATTGCCGGAGCCCAGGGGATCAAGACCAGCCCGGACAACTTGGCAAGACCTCAACTCTACAATAAATCAAAAAAATTAGCCGGCTGTGGTGGCACGTGCCTGTAGTTCCAGCTACCTGGAAGGCTAAGGAGGAAGGATCGCCTGAGTTCAGCAGTCCAGGTTGCGGTGGCTGTGAGTGTGCCATTGCACTCCAGCCCAGGCGACAGAGTGAGACTCCAATTAAAAAAAAAATAAAGAGTTTCATTCAATTGCCTCCTCACCCTCACCAACCCTAGACATGGTCAGTTTTTGTTTTGTAACTTTAGCCATTCTAGTAGGTAGATAGAGGTTTGCTGCTGATGTTGTTGTTGTTGTTTGAGTTGGAGTCTATTTGGATGCATTTTTATTGAGTTGTACGTCATCTTATTATTGAGTGATAAGAGTCTTTATACATCCTAGATACAAGCCTTTTGCCAGATACATGTATCACAAACATTTTCACCTGCTTAGTTGTTTATCTTTTTATTGTCTTGACAGTGTCTTTCAAAGAGCAAACATTTTTAATCGTGATAAAGTCTGATTGACCAATATTTTATTTTAAATAATTTTCTCATTGCTGATATTATTCTCTGGTGTTCCCCTCCATTTTTTTCTCCTGCTTAGTCTAGCTAGAGGTCTATCAATTTTACTGATGTTTTCAAAGAAGCAGACTTTGGTTTCGTCAATTTCCTCTATGGTTTTTCTGTTTCCTATTTTATTGATTTTTGCTCTAATCTTTATTACTTACTGTCATCTGCTTACTCTGGATTTGATTTGCTCTTTTCTTTTCTACCCTCTAATAGTGAAAGCTGAGGTAATTTACTTGAGACATTTCCCTCTTCTAATATGGGCATTTTCTGCTCTAAATATTCTTTCTACCTTTTTCGTGCTCTTCTCCCCAGGGCTCCCATTACACATATGCTTCTATGCTTGATGGTGTTCTGCCGGTCTCTGAGGCTCTGTTAATTTTTTTATTTTTTGTTTCCTGTTTCTCAAATTGGATAATGTCAATTGACTGATCTTCAAGGTTTCAGATGCTTTCTTCTGCCAGCTCAAATACTTGTCTTTTTCACTTTAGCTATTGTACCTTTCAACTCCATAATTTCTATTCGATTATTCCTCATAGTTTCAATCTCTTTATTGATATCTGCTTTGGTGAGACATTGGTATTATGATTTACTGTAGTGCATACTAAAAGTAATTGTTTTAAAGTCTTTGTCTAGCTAGTAAGTCCAACATCCAGGATCCCTGGGAACAGTTTCTATTGAGTGCTGCTTTTCCTGTGTTCGGCCATACTTTTTTTCGTTATTCACATTTTTAATGATTTTTTTTGTTGAAAACCTGACATTTTGAATACAATCAGTCCTCCGTGTCTGTGGGAAATTGGCTTCAGGGCCTCCTGTGGATACCAAAATTGGAAGATGGTCAAGTCCCTGATGGAAAATGGTGTAATATTTGCATGCTACCCACATCCCCCCATATACTTTAAATAATCTCTAGATTATCTGTACCTAAAACAGTGCAAATGCTCTGTAAATAGTTGTTATGCTGATACCAGTCCATGGCCCGTTCAGAACCGGGCCACACAGCAGGAGGTGAACGGCAGGGCGAGCCAGCGAGCAAGCTTCATCTGTGTTTACAGGCGTTCTCCCTCACTCACATGACCCCCTGAGCTCCGACTCTTGTCAGATCAGCGGCAGCATTAGATTCTCACAGGAGTACGGACCCGATTGTGAACTGAGCATGTGAGGGACCTAGGTTGCGTGCTCCTTATGAGAATCTAACGCCTGATTCTGAGGTGGAGCGGAGGCAGTGATGTCTCACACTGGGGAGCGACTGCAAATGCAGACTAACATTAGCAGTGGGGTTTAACTGCACAGAGACCCTCATAAATCAATTGCTCACAGACTCACATCAAAGCCCCATCAGCGAGTGGCAAGTGAGATGATGTACTTCAATTGTATAGCTGCATCTGGTGGCAGCCTTTAGTCAGAATCTGACACTTATTTTAGTCCCTGTGTGGTCCGCTATTATTTTATTTACCTTTTCCATCCATGCCTCTCTTTCTTTATGGTTAGTAGTACAATTATTTCATTATATAGCACAATGTAACAACAATAGAAATAAAGTGCACAATAAATGTTATGCACTTGAATTATCCCAAAAGAAGTTCGTGGAAAAATGGCTTTCCATGAAACCAGTCCCTAATGCCAAAAAAGGTTGGGGACTGCAGGCTTAGGGGATAATGATAGGAAAAGTCTGCACGTGTTCAGTACAGATGCAATTTTTTTCTGAATATTTTTGATCTGTGGTTGGTTGAATCGACACCTGTGGAACCCATGGATACAGAGGGCCAATTGCATTGTGATGTTGCAACTCTGGAAATTAGATTCGCTCCTCACCATAGTATTTGCTATCGTTTCTGCTTCTTGTTGTTGTAGTTGTTGCTTCTTGGATTTTGGAAGTTTGGGTAGTCATAGGGCACACCTTGCTTGTGTCCTGCCTGTCTTTCGGGGATTACTGTCCTTTGTCAGCTGACAACCAGGTGCTAAAAAATGTTTTTCATTCATCTGTCTGGCTTTTTGGTAGTTTCAGCTGGGAAAGCAATCCATTCTCTGCTCGGTCAAAGCAGAGATGCATACTCGGCCAGCTTGACCTGTGAAGCTGGGGGTAGCACCCATGTCTTTGAGGTAGCCCCATGCTGCCATCATTGCAGGTCAGAAAACTGTGGCATCTCAGGGGCGGGGCCATGAGAGAGGCATCTGTCGGGCCTAGCAGCCATACTCCTGTGGCTGCCCTCCCCTGTCATGCCCACTGCGGGTGTTCAGCTCTGTGAGACCATGGGCTCAGGGCTCTGGAGTGAGGAGTGGCCAGCCCTGTGCCTCTCTGGCCCCTTCTGCCCTCAGGGCAGGGCTCAGTGCTGAGTAGGTCCCAGCCTCCTGCTGCAGCATAGGGAGCCGTACCTAGGTTTCCTCTCCTTTCCCAGCCACCTTTCATCAGCTTCATGTTCTGAAGCTGCATCCACAGCCCTGTGGGGAGACAGTTATTTCCTGGGTTTGAATTCCCTGTCACAGCTGATTGCATTTCTGAGACCTCACACCGTGTTCCCGGTTGAGATGGATCAAGCTCACCGGAGCAGAGGAAGGCACACGCCTGTCTGTGCAGGCCGCTCTGAGACACCGCCGCTGAGTCTGAGAGTGGCTGGGGGACTCTTTTGTCCAGGTGACCCACCGGCAGCCTGTGAAAGCACCATGGCCCCTACTCTGCTGCTTCTGCAGCACGAGTGGATGTGGCAGGGGTCAGATAAAGCTTTTTTCAGAAGCTGGACATTCAAGCCTTTACCATGGAGCTGCCATTTTCTTCATTTGACTGAAGCAGAATATAGATAAGGCACATTGTAGTGGATTGTGTCTCCCAAAATTAGTGTCCAAATCTTAACCCTCGTCCCTGTGAATGTGACCATATTTGGAAATGGGGCCTTTGCAGATGTGATGAAGTTAAAGGTTTCAAGATGAGATCATCTGGGCTTTAGAGTGGGCCCTACACCCGATGACAAGTGTCCTTACGAGAAAAAAATCAAAGGGATGTTTGAGACTGAAAAGACAGAGGCAGAAGCCAGAGGGATGGAAAGCACGGAGAACCCCCAGGAGCCAGGGAGGCGGGAGGGCCCTTCTGGAGAGGCTTAGAGGGAGCGAGCCCCGTGGTACCCTAACTTCAGACATCTGGCTTCCAGAGCCTCCAGAGAACATGCCGGTGCTGTCGGAAGCCACCCATGCTGTGGTAATTTGTCTTGGCAGGCCAAGGAAGCCCACATGTGTGTGTTCCCAGGGCTGACAGGCATGTCGGTACTCTGCCTGAGGGTTCCGTCAGTTGAATAAATGTGTTTGCAGAAGCGTCTTTACCCAATTACATCCCCTCTCCAGTGATTTCTGTAAAATGTTTGCATTACCTTTCAATGCCACGAAAGTCCTCAAGAATCAGACAGGGGGTCAGCAGGGGGCTCCACTCTCGCCTGGCCCCGGGGCCTGCACCAGGCTCCTCCTGTCAGGGGAACGGCCTGCCGGCACCCCCACAAGGCCGGCGCTCCCTGGCACGCGTGCTTGGGCTTCCTGACCGCACTGTGGCCCTCTCTGCCCGGTCCCCTCTACGGTGCCACTTCGTTTTCATCTCCTCCTTGCACTCACCAGGAACGCTCTTTGCATGTTTCTCATCTGCCCTGTGTGCTGCCGTGGAAGTGACGAGGGACCCGGCAGGGCGCTCACCTCGTGTCTGCTCTGCCCGCAGGCCTGGCTGCAAGTCGCTGCCCTCAGCCTCTGATGGGTGAGGGGCTTCAGTCCAGAACCCCAGGGCAGCTCACCCAGCCCTTGTACTTGCTGGGGCCCCAGGAATGACCGGAACAGAGGCTGGTCCATACTGACAGTGTTCACCCAGGACAACCATCCTACCCGGGGATCTTCATTCTGACCTGGACCCAAAGAAAGATCTGTAGGAAAGAAACTACAAAGAAAGAAATGCCAAAAATGTGGGGGAAAGGCTGCAGATTCTTCTCATAAAAGTGGAGTGATTTATCCCGGTGAAAACACAGGCACAGATGGAGCCACGATGCCGGGAGTCCCTCACGTCCAACCTTGGTGGAGTCCACCCAGGTACTCTTTCAGAAGCTGGACACTCAAGTCCAAGCAAAGCTTGGCTGTCTCTGGAAATATTTCAGCTTGTGTGAGCTGCACCTCAACTCCCACAGCTCAGACAGGCCTAGCTTCTCAGTAAACATTTGAGTGAGCAGCCAGGCAAGTCCACAGGCAGGTCAGTGGAGCACCCAAGTCCTGGAAGGTCCCTCGGACGGTGGCTCCTTCCCATGTTCCTTGGGCAGAATGAGGGGTCTGGGGAGATGGGGAGACCCAGGCTGAGCCTCAGCTGATCTCAGGCTCCGTTGCATGCCGAGAGTGCCGCAGGCGGGAGAGGTCTCTTCTGACCCTTGGGGTCTTGCCCTTCCCATCACGGGAATCCCAACCAAAAGCCCGAACATGGGTTGCCTTTGGGGAACACAGGGCTCGGCGTTGGTGGGTGCCACACCTAAAAGGAGGACACAGAAAACTCCAGGCATGGCCTCCGGGAGGGCAGAGTGGAGGTCCAACCAGCCAGCTGGCATGTGGCTTTCTGTGTGCACACTTCTTCACTCCCAAGCTTTTATAAATCAGCAGCGCTTTGCGTAGAAGGAGACACAGGCACTTACAACAATTCTAGATGGAGAATTTCAGCCAAAACCACAGGCATCTCACCGGCGTTTGAGGAAAGTTGTCTGACTTTTTAAAGGGTTTGAGCGGCCTTCTTGGGATAGGGTTGGGCAGCATCGGGTGTCCCGGATTATGTCGTTTCTGTTACCTACCCTGTCCTGTCAACTGAGAACAGACCGTGGCTGTGCAGTCTCCCTGCTGTGGTCTGAATGTCTGTGCCCCCTCCCTGCAACTCACCTGTTGAAGACCTAGCCCTGAGGCGATGGTCTTAAGGGGTGGGGCCTTGGGAGTTTGATTAGACTGTGAGGTCAGAGCCTCCTGAATGGGATTGGGATAAAAAAGCCCTGGGAGCTTGCCTGCCCATCACATGAGGACACAGAGAAGGTGCCATCTGTGAGGAACAGGCTCTCACTGATACCCAAGCTGCTGTCACCCTGATCCCGGACTTCCCAGTTGCCAAAACTCTGAGAAGTAAATCTGTGGTTTCCAAGCCATCCAGTCTAACACATGCTGTTAAAGCAGCCCAAAGGGACTAGGTGCCTCCTCACTGCCCCATCTTCGAGTCCACCCTGGTGGTCGACACCCGGGGGTCGCAGCGACAGAGACACCTGCTGCGGGGCGTGGGGTGCAGCCTCGTCACCGCCACGGCCTCCGTGTCCTGCGAGAGTGAAGGAGGCCGCCCAGCTGTGGACGCCGCTCGGGAACCCACAGGGCGTTGCTCTGTCAGTTCCCTGGTCCAAGCAAGTCCCAACACCAGCCTGGGTCCAAAGCACCTTGCCACCACCTTACAAGGCTGTGTCCAGGGGTGTGGACAGGGCAGGGGAACTAACTGGGGACATCACCATGACTAGTGACATCCAGAGTTGGTAGAGAGCAATTTACTTCCCTGGAGTCAGCCGGATTCCTCTGACTTTTTAAAGCGTCCCTTTAAAACATTCCAGGTCTGTGGCTGGAAACCATGGCATGAAGGGCAGTTTGTTCACATTTCCTAGCTTCCTGCAGTGTCCGTGTTTCAATATATTTTCTGCCTGGCTTTCTGCACCTTCTAGAAACCCCAGAGCCTTTTGTGGTGACTCAGGTCTTGGGGGGACAGAGCATTCACGCTCTGCAGCATCTGGGCCAGGCCAGGCCACCTGCTATCGGCCTGGTCCCTGCATCTGGGTATGCGATTCCATGGGGGGAATGCAGGTGCATGTCAGCTGTCCACATGCTGCAGGGGTTTGGCCAGCCAAGAGTAGTTGGTAGAAGGTGGGCAGCAAGACTGAGGGGCACTCCCAGCTCACCAGCTGTTCTCAGCCCACAGCCAGGGCCAACCAATGACTCCCAAGAGCCAGCTGGGTCCTCAGTGCCTTCCCTGGGTGGCACAGTCCTACCCCATGCTTGTTGCGTGACCTATGTCTCCTGTGGGTGGGGCTTTTGCTGGGGGCTGAGCAGCACTTGCCCCGCTGCCAGGGCTCACCTGGGGCAGGACAGCTGGGGTAGGAAGTGAGGTAGGTCCCTCCTTTTTAGTCCCACTCGGGCCTCCTGGAGTCGCAAAGCACCACGTGCAGGCTCCACGGCAGAGGCAGGCTCAGAGGCAGGGGCAGCACGGAAGGGAGGACCGCACAAAGGGAGTGATGGAGGCAAAGCTGACGCGACTGTGAAGGGGAGAGGCGCTGGCCCACCTGGTCGTTGTTCTTCAGTTCTGTGTGATTTTTCAGTTTGAACCATCAGTGCCACAGACAGTGAACTCCTCAGACACCTTTGCCCTCTGAGGTCCACTTTCTCCTCAGGCCTCGGGACAGTATACAAACCCCAAAACCTCTGGTGCACCAGGCATGCATTTCCTGAGCCAGGTGCCCAGGCAGGTACGCCTGGAACGACTGGGACTTTGTGACGCGTTAAATCCTAGGACCTCCAATGACATATGGCTCAGAGGACGAGCAAAGGAATGGATGAATAGATGGTTGGGTGAGTGGATGAGTGGGTTGATGGATGGGTGGGTGGATGGATGGATGGAGGCAGGCTATTGGGGATAGATGGGTGGGTGAGGCCTGGTGGATGCCTGGGTGGGTGGATGGATAACTGGTGGGTAGATGGATGGTTGGGTAGGCGGGTGGGTAAGTAAATGGGTGAATGAATAGGTAGGTGGATGGATAGATATGTGAGGGGGTGGATGGATAGATGGATGGGTGGATAGATGGAGGGGTAGATAGGTGGACAGATGGATGGATGGGTGGATGAGTGGGTAGATGGATGAACGGAAACATGCATGGGTAGGTGGGAAGATGGATGGGGGTGTGGATGGGTGAATGGGCGAAGGGATGGGTGAAGAGATGGTTCAGTAAGTAGACGAGTAGATGAATGATTGGGCAGGCGAATGGGTGAATAAACAGGTAGATGGATAGGTAAGTGGGTGGATGGATAGACGGGTAGGTGGATGGTCAGGCAGAAGGATGGAAGCATGAATGGGTGGATGGACAGGGAAGTGGAGGGATGACTGACTGTACGGATGGACTCCAGAGATGTGAGAGGATGTGGTCTCATGTCCTGAGAGGTGCCCTGTTTTTCCCTCCAGACCCTTCCACCAGTAGGAACTGGCTTTCAGAGTGAGGAATGGGGACAGTGAAGCCCAGAGAGGCTAAGCACCTTGTCCCAGGTCACCTCATGATGAAGCAGCAGAGTGGGGATTTGGACTCCAGTCTACGCCAGAGGCAGGGCAGAAGTCCAGAGTGGAAGGCAGAGGAGCAGCTCTGGGCTGGGCAGCCAGTGTCACGGGGGTGCTGAGAGACGGTGAGCAGGTGTAGGGGGTGTGGTGGATATCAGGAGTGGAACTAGACCCCCCCCGACACACTGAGTTGAGTAGAGTCAGACTCCAAGAAGCAGAGCCAGAACCCAAGAGTGAAGCCAGCACCCCAGGGCAGAGCCAGACCCAGGGGAGGACCCATGCCCAGAGGGCAGTCCCGGGCTCTAGGGGACGAGACCGGCCCTGCTGTGTGAAGGTGCTGCAGAGTTCAGGGCTCTGCAGAGGATGGGCAGGTTGAGGCGGTGGCAAGACACAGCCCCTCACGCCAAGCTTGCACCACCTGCCACGGGCTGGCCTGGCTCCTACTCGCTACGGAGGGCCCACTGCTAAATCTCAGCAATTGCGTGAGCTGGTTTTCCAGCGGCAACTTCAAGTCAGCAGCAGTGGGTTACTGGTGGGACAAGTACATGCAAATCCTATGCCTCTGGCTGCCCCTAATCCAGCATCTGGGACAGCAGTGACAGGGAGTGGGTATCCCTAGGAGGTTTCCCCTAATTTATTTATTTGTTTATTTATTTACTTGTTTTTTTGAGTTGGAGTCTCACTCTGTTGCCCAGACTGGAGTGCAGTGGCTGCTCCTGGCCACCACAGCCTCCACCTGCTGGGCTCCAGTGATCCTTTTGCCTCAGCCTTCTGAGTAGCTGTAATTACAGGTGTGCGCAACCACGCCCGGCTAATTTTTTTTTTTAATTTATTGTGGAGATGAGGTCTTGCCAAGTTGCCCAGGCGGGTCTCGAACCCGCGGTCTCAGGCAATCCACTCACCTCGGCCTCCCAAAGCGCGGGATTACAGGCTGAGCCACCGAGCCCGGCTGATTCCCCTGATTTACAACTATAGAGCCCCTGGGGGGGGTGGGGAGGGGAGCACCAGGCCTGAGCAGCCGGCCAGGTGAGCCTGGCCTGTCCTCGTGGGGCCCAGTGTGCTGTTTTCTGTGCAGTGTTTGAGCCACAGCACAGACTCCAAACGGGCTTAACTGCTGTCTCTGAGGGCATAGCCTGCCCTTTGGAACACACCGTCTCCTTTCACCCCGACCCCCTCGGCGCTGCCGCCTGCCAGAAGCCCTCCCTGACCTCCCCCGAGTCCCAGAGCCTGCATTCACTTCACAAGCACCTGTTTCATAAAAACACGAAGGAAAAACGAAGGCGCTTCTTCAGAAACGCTCAAAAGCCTGCGAGATGTTTGTTCACTTCATTCCGATCACAGCGGGCCAGGCTGCACTTGCTACTGCGGTGCTTCCTAACAAGAAGAGTGTGGAAGACGTCACTGCCCGCTCCCTGGTTATCAATGGCTGTTACTCACTGCTGTGTAGGCAGATGGAAGGGCGGCACATGAGGTAGTGACGAGAACGTCAAAGGGTTTCACATCATAGAACTGCAAGTTTCTGTCCAGCAAACCACGTCCTGCTCTTCTTTCTGAGCCCGGGTCCTTTCTGGCCTCTGGCAGCATCCTGGAAGCAGTGAGGTCTCCAGGCAAGGAAGGCACTTTCCCCAGGCTAAGGGGCTTGGGAAGCTGTGTGTCACGGTCCGCCTCCACCCTGTGGCTCTGTGGGCGCAGCTCACGGGAGGAGACAGTGAGACTTCGCATGGGAATGTGGTGCTGAATTCGGCCAGTGAGCATTAACACGGAAGCATGACAAGAGGCCTGGGGCCCACCCAGTCAAGGGCCGCATGTCCCTGGAGCCGACTCTCCCACCCCCTGGGATGGAGGCTGCAGAGGCCAACGGGACGTTCCCACGCAAGGGACCGTGAACACAGCAGCTTTGCCTCAGTTGGCCTGGTGGGCCATGTCCCCAGGGCATCTCGCTTCCACCGAGCCCCGGTTGGGCAAGGTTAGGCACTGTGTCTGTGAGCCCAAGGACAGAGAGTGGACGGTGCCCTGTCGGTCCCCACGTCAGGTGTGGCATCGGTCAGGGTCCACCCTGGGCCAGGACTCAAAGACCACCAGGCTGGTGAGGGTGTGAAGGAGTGGCCCCTAGCCACCTCAGCTCGTGTGGCATCAGTCAGGGTCCACACTGGGCCGGGGCTCCAAGACCAGCAGGCTGGCAAAGCTGCAAAGGAACAGCCCATCAGCAGCCTCAGCTTGGACAGCTGGGGCGCCGAAACGCACATTGCAGAGACCAGCAGTCCTGGGTCGCTCTGGGGCCCCTGGCCTGGGATATGAGCCGTGTCACCAGACGCCCTTCCCCGTGTGGGGTGGCATCCCCCGTTTCTGGCCCTTGACTCCAGATGCCCAGGGCCCCGGGGGCCCACCCACTGTGGCTTCATGCTGGCCCCTCTTGTCCTCCTGGAGCAGGGTCTGGCTCCGTGGGGGTCTCGCCCGCTCAGCAGCAGCATTCCTGGGAGCCCTCCCATTCTCACAGCCTCACTTATCTCAGCCACAGCGTGTTTTCCTGTGCTCGAGGCTGGCAAGCCCGCCATGTCCCCGGCTTCCCCAGCCCACCCTCTGCCAACAGAGGAGCGAGTTGTCAGTGTCTGGGTGTGACTTTCCCGCAGGTCCTGCCAGCGCTGGCGCAGAGCGAGGCAGAGAGCTCTGGAGGACTCCTGGCAGTGACCAGAGGTGTGACCAGGATGAAAGGCCCTTAGATAGGGAGCTGTGACTGAGGGCAGGGGTGTTTGGGAAACTGCAGGCAGCGCTGAGAGCCTACCTTCTCACGCCCCCTGAGGACCTCGGGGAAGCGACCCTGAGCTCGTCCCACCTCGAGCCCCACCCACCCCACAGGCCCTGAGGTGCCCTGGGGGACCCGGCTTGTGTGCCTCCCTGCAGCAGGTGAGGATGCTCTGTGCTGATCAGCTTCAAGACACGTGCAGCCACATGTGTAAAGATTTGCACTTCTCGGAAACACAAATCAGCTGAGGAGAAAGGCGCTCTGGTCGAGTTTTCTTACAAAGGCCAGCAATGTTTGAGACCATCTCAATGTGGAGAGGTAGAGGCCTCTGCAGGGGGCTGCCTCCTCCTCTCTCTGGGAAGTGGCATGTGGCCACAAGTCAAACTGGCCAGGGTGGCTCCCACTGCATGAGGCTGGTCTCTGGGAAGCAGCGAGCTCCCCCAGGCAGGGGTGAGGCTGCTGCCTTGGGGAGGCAGCGTGTATGGTGTGACCCACAGATGTGGGCGAGTTGGTGTTGCTGGCTGTTGAGGACACAGCCACCTGGGTGGGTGTGGAGCGCGGCCGTGGTCAAGTTCAAGGCATGAGGCACCCCAACTCAGCTCCCTGCCCAGGAGGGAATTGCGTTATTGGCCAAGATTCTGCTCAGAGCCCTTACCTTGTTTAGTTTGGGGTCTCTACAGGGACTAGGGGCTGGACACAGGCTCTGGGCTCAGAATCACAGGCGTGCCCACGCCCTAGCCAGACACACCCCCAGTGTCACACACAAACAGCCACAGAAGTGTCCAGAGGTTTGGCCTCGGATGGGCAGACCAGAGACCCTGGGGCGGAGGAGGGAGGGGGGCTGCTCGAGACCTCAGAGTTGGGTCCCTGTCAACCAGAGCAGCTCTCCCTTGCCGCTGTACATCCAGGGTCCTGGGTGAGGTTTGGGCTGGAAAATTAAGGCTCCGTTTTCAAAAGAAGCCTTGACCATTTTCCCTGATTGGGTCTTGGCATGGCTTCCTGAGCTGCTGTGGCTGAAATCTACAGACACCCTGGAGGTTAGAAGAAAGACCTGCAGGTGTCAGCAGGACCAAGCCTCCCGTAGCTCCAGGGACTGATCCTCCTCACCTCCTCCAGTTCCAGGGATGTGCCTGCTCAGCTCCCCCACTCCAGGGAATATGCTCCCTCACCTCCTGTAGCTCCAGGGGCTGTGCCTCCTCACTGCATCTGACTCCAGGGGATATGCCTCCAAGCTCCTCCAGCTCCAGGGGATTGGCTTCCTCACCTCCTCCACTCCAGGGAGCGTGATTCTTCACCTCCTCCGCTCCAGGGAGTATTCCTCTACCTCCTCTGGCTCCAAGGGATGTGCTTCCTCATCTCCTCCGGTTCCAGGGAATGCTCTTCCTCACCTCCTGTGGCTCCAGGGGACGCGCCTCCTCCTCTCCACCAGCTCCAGGAAGTGAGCCTCCTCACCTCGTCCAGCTCTAGGGAGTAAGCCTCCTCACCTCGTCCAGCTCCAGAAAGTGAGCCTCAGCATCTTCCAAATTCAGGGGATGAGACTCCTCAGTTCCTCCAGCTCCAGGGAGTGAGTTGTCGCACCTCCTCCCGCTCTCGAAAGTGAGCCTCAGCTCCTTCAGCTCCAGGGAGCGTTTCTCCTCACCTCGTCCAGCTTCAGGGAGTGTGCCTCCTCACTTCCTCCACCTCCAGTTCCAGGGATTCCTGCTCCCTGCCTCCTCAAGCTCTATAAATGCACCTCCTCAGCTCCTCGAGCTCCAGGGAGTGAGCCTTTTCACCTCCAGCTTCAGAAGATGGGCTGCCTCCCCTCCTCCAGCTCCAGATAATGTGCCTCCTCACCGCCTCCAAGTTCAAGAGCATACCTCCTCACCTCTTTGGCTCCAGGGAGTGTGCTTCCTCACTTTCGCCAGCACCCAAGGATATGTCTCTTCACCTCCTCCAGCTCCAGGGGATTTGCCTCCTCACCTCCTCCAACTCCAGAAAATGGGCTTCTTCACCTTCTCCAGCTCCAGAGAGAGTTCCTCCTCACCTCTTCCAGCTCCAGGAAGCGAGCCGCCTCACCACCTTCAATTCCAGGAATTTTTCCTCCTGACCCCCTCAAGCTCCACAGAACACGCCTCCTCACCTCCACCAGCTCCAGGGGATGTGCATGCTACCCTCTGGTACCAGGGGGTGAGCCTCTTCGCCTTCTCCAGCCCCGAGGGTGTACTTCCTCGCCTCCTTTAGCTCCAGGGCGTGTGCCTTCTGGCCCCCTCCAGCTCCAGGGAGGGTGCCATCTCACCCCCTCCAGCTCCAGGGGATGTGCGCCTCACCTCCTCAGTCCCCAGACAGTGAGCCTCTTACTTTCTTCAGCTCTAAGGGATGTGCATCTTCACCTTCTCCAGCTCCAGGGCGTAGGCGTCCTCACCTCCTCTAGCTCCAGAGAATGTGCCTCCTCACCTGCTCTGGCTCCGGGAAGGAGTCTCCAAACCTCCTCCAGCTCAGGGATTTTCTTCCTTACCTCTTCCAG
Organism: Cephalopachus bancanus; assembly: GCA_027257055.1. Taxonomy (NCBI): domain Eukaryota; kingdom Metazoa; phylum Chordata; class Mammalia; order Primates; family Tarsiidae; genus Cephalopachus; species Cephalopachus bancanus. Next base: position 396,043 of record JAPVLO010000729.1, on the reverse strand, counting down.
CTCCTGAGGATGTGCTTCCTCGCCCGCCTCCTGCTTCAGGGAGTGTGTTTTGCCACCTCTTCCAGCTCCAGGGAGTGATTCTTCTCACCTCCTCTAGCTCCAGGGAGTGATTCTTCTCACCTTATCCAGCTCCGAGAAGTAAGCCTCCTCACATCCACCAACTCCAGGGAGCAAGCCTCTTCACCTTCTCCAGCTCCAGAGGATTTGCGCCTTCACTTTTTCCAGCTCCAGGGGGCCCCATGTGTTCCATGGGGGGGCGTGGCTTGTAGACTCATTGCTCCAATATTTGTCTCCACCTCCCATGGCCTCCTTCTCCCTGTGTCTTCACGTGGCCTCTAATAAGGACACCAGTCGTTGGATTAATGGCCTGCCCTGATGCAGATGACCTCATCGTAATGTGATTACATCGCAAAGACCCTATTTCCAAATAAGGCCGCATGATCAGGTTCTAGGTTGCATTATCAGGACAAGCAGAACACTATTCAACCCAACACAGTCTGTAAACTCCCTACAGAATTAAGGATAGAGGCTCATTTTCTCTGCTGGGCGAGGGATGGCTGTGATGGTGTGGCCTTCCCACCTTGCCTGTCTGAGAGTGGATCTGCAGCTCTACGGGTTGTAATTTAATGTGATAATTTTTAAACAAGGCACAGAATCACGGAAGTGACACAAATTCACATGGCTAAATCTTCCTGTTACACCCTGTCATTGGAACAACCGTTGACCCTCAAACAGCACGGGTTTGCACTTCAGGGGTCCATTTAACACATGGATTTTCAACCACACAGGAGTCGGAACCTCCGCTGTCCAAAGGTCACCTGTGCTTGATGTCATATAAGTTGAAGCAGCGGCATTCATGTCAACCCACTTTCAGACTGTAGGAGAGAGCACAGTGTGCTACCGTTGTTTCCCTGGAAGCATCCTGGTTTGTTCCTTGGAGGAAGCTGCTCCTTGAGGCTGCTCTGAAATCCATGTGGTGGGGTGTGGTTGCAGGCTTTTCAAGTCCTTCTGTGTGTGCTGGGCCTGGCATTCAGGCCATCAGTGCCAGAAGCAAAAGGCACATTAACTAGAAGCTGAGTCATGACTGCTCAGGACTGGGACCAGGCTGAAGCCATCAGCCAGGCTATGCGCTGTCACATCCCGAGTGGTCATTGGAGCCACACATATGCGAGTTTGGATCTTTCTGTTTGGGCTTGAATGGGCTACCACCTCTCTGGGCCTGTTCTAGAGAGGACGATGCCCCACAGAGCTGCAAGCACAGGGCATGCTGGCCGAGGCGACCATCAGTGACCACCAGGGCGCTGCATGGGGAGATGGCACGTGCTAATAGCTATCCCTTTGAAAGAAAAATAGTGGCAGGGTGTCCAGAACTCCACACCTGTGTTACGTGGGTGGGCGTCACTTCTCTTCAGTGGGTATGAGATGCAGGTTTTTAAGAATTATTCATCATGATTCTTTTCAGGTAAATCCGCTATAGACCCAAGAAAGTGACACTTCCTCAACAGAGACACTTGCTCACTGTTTCTCCAACAGGGAAAAAGATGTCAATTAAGATGCATGCCCAGCTGTATCTTAGTTTATTTTATGGATACCATACATAGCTGCCATGATTGGCGACCATTTTGTGAGTTGATGGGCGTGTGAATGACAGTCACAGTTAAGATCCAACTTGGCGTTGATCCTCCACCTTCCTGGGAGGACGTCAAGCCCACCATGCCGCTCTGGCCTCAGCCCCAGGCTGTAGCAGTGCCCAGGCTCCTCCGTCTCCTGGGGCCCCCAGGGAAGCCTTGGAGGCACAGCTGCAGAAGGCTGCAGTGGCATCAAAACCTTTGAGTCTTAATCCCCTGAGATGTGGGCAGTTTGTTGACCTTAGTCTCACCAGTGACTCTCTTTATGCAAAGAATCTGGAGCATCACCCGAATCTCAGATTCAGTGCATGTGGGTGATAGTGACCATTCGCTCTCTAGCTAAATTGCCACCTTTTAGATCCTCACCATACTGCTCCCTAGCCATGTGGTGAGTCTCGACCTCTTTGTGTCTCGGTTTCCTCATTTGTGGAATCAGGTGACAACAGCACCGCCCCAGAAGTTATAGAAGGAGGAATACACAAGTTGATGTGTGAGACGCTTGTGGCAAAGCCACACAGGAGCTGCTCCCTGGCTGTGGGCTGCGGCTGTCAGTGCTAGGAAGGTTCCAGCACACAGAGAGGAAGATGAATAGGTGGGAAGGGTGTGGAGGAGGAGAGGAATTAAGATATGCACGCTGAGCTAGTGTTTAGTCATGATTCATTAAAAGCCATTACTGCCTTGTCATCAGCAGGGGCTGGCGTGCGCCAGAGCTCCCGTTCCAGCCTGCACAGTGCATCTCTGGCCGCCAGGTGCCTTCTTCCGGCTGGCAGATTTTACTGAAGTAAAAGTAACAGGCTTTAAACAAACATCACATTCTGGGGAGACCCCTCGAGGGAGGGTTTTCCCCAGCAATGCCACAGTGCTGCCTTTGACAGGCTTTGTGACTGGTGCTGGGAACGCTGGCACGTGCAGCCCGGGGATCCGAGTGGGTGGCCCTCACGCTGAGCTCAGAGACAGAGGCCCTGGCATCTGAGCCCCGGCGAGGCTCCTCACACCTTGCACTCACATCCCGAGGATGCTGCTGGTGTGGAGCAGACCAGCTGGACCCGCTCAGCAGAGGGGGCTGGAACCGGGAGGGAGGCTGGCCTCCGGGCAGGGACCTGGGGGCGCTGGGTGCCTGCCACCTGATGTTCTTTCCGAGTGAACTCGGAAGGAGCCAGCCTTTGGGCACGCATGTCCTGTAGTACATTTGCGATGGGAGTGTGGTCCAAAATTCCTGATTTTTCTCAGGGAGGAAAGCAAATGCAAGGCCTGAGAGAAACTGAGCTCCAGGAAGCTTCACAGCACTTCACTGCGGGATGTCGGCATCCCGCTTGCTTCTAACACAGACACTGGCTTTTCCATGGAAGCCTGTGGCCGATTCGCAACTCACTATGGCTTCCCTGAAGGTTTCAGCCTCTTCTCTTGCGTCTATACGAGAAGGCAGCCAATGCTAAAGCCATGGCTGTCAAGAGAATCAATCAATACAAAGGGTAATTTTTAAAACCTCGTTATTCGGACACCACTGGTTCTACAAAGCACTCCAACAAAAAGACAGCTGCACACACATATTTATTGCGGCACTATTCACAATAGCAAAAGCATGGAACCACCCCAGATGCCCATCAAAAGTAGACTGAATAAAGAAAACGTGGTAAATGTACACAAGGGTATATTATGCAGCCATAAAGAACAAAATCATGGCCTTTGCAGTGGCATAAATGCAGCTGGAGACCATCATACTAAGAGAACTGTCACAGAAACAAAGAACTCAATACTGCATGTTCTCACTTATCAGCGGGCCTTGACGCCGGTCACGTGAGCACCGGGGAGGGATCCGCAGATGCTGGACATGGCCAGGGCAGGAAGAGGGGAAGGGAAGAGGGAGGCGGGCACATGGCGACACACCGGATACCTGGTCCACTATCGGGAGAAAGGGCCGGCTAGAAGCCCAGACTTCATCTGCATGCAGCTTACTGATTCACACTGATACCCACAACTCTAAGATAAAAATGAAACTATTATTTTAAAAAAGAGATATCGCTGGTATCAAGGTGAGGCTTGCCTAGCAGAGGAAGAGTCAGCCTGTAAATATTGACAAAATTTGACGACTGCCAGACTGCCGGGCTACTGTCACAGTCATTCACACAACCCAAGGGACCTAGACATTCAGGTTTCTGTGTGTTTGATGCTGTCAAATGTTGAGTGGGTGCGGGCTGGCCAGCTGCACCCACTGGCTTTTCTTCACTCCCTGCCCACGGGCATGCATCCCTGGGCTGGATGGGAGTGGCTGATGCCGTGGGGGGGTCAGTGGGCAGCAGAGGGGGCAAACCAGGTCAGGCCTGACTTCCGTCCTTCGATGAGTGACTGATGCTGCCCCTGGGTCTGGGCCGTGTCTGGGGGGTTGTCCCCTGCCTCCACCCCCCTAGGGGCCTGGTCTTCCCTTTCCACCTCCACGGGGGAGGAGTATCCAGGGACCTGTGCTTGCTTGCTTGCTTTTAAGAGTTGTGAGGTACACATGGAATTTACTACGTAAGCAGGTTGCATGCAGGCGAAGGTTGGGCTTCCAGCTGGCCCTGCCTCCCCTGATAGTGGACCAAGGAATCCAATGCAATGCCACATGCCCCCTCCCTCCTCCCTCTGTCCCTTCCCCAGCAACGTCCAGCGTCTGCCAATCCCACCCTTGTGCTCGCTCATGGGACCAATGTTCAGGGCCTGCTTATGAGTGAGAACATGTAGAATTCAGTTCTTTGTTTCTGGGATAGTGTTGGTCTCCAAGTTGCTGTGAACGCCATGATTTTGCTCTTCTTTACGGCTGCATAATATTCCATCATCTGTATGTACAACATTTTCTTTTCCAGTCCGCTTTGGATGGGCATCTGGGTTGGCTCCATGTTTTTGCTATTGTGAATAGCGCTGCAACAACAATGTGTGTGCAGATGTCTTTTTTGTAGGGCGTTATGTTCCTTCGGGTATATTCTCAGGAGGAGGGTTGCTGACTTGTACGGGAGTTCGATTTTTAGCTCTTTGAGGAATCGCCCCACTGCTTTCCATAGAAGTTGCACTAGTTTACATTCCCACAGTGTAGAAATGTCCCCTTTTCTCTACAGCCATGCCAGCTCCTGTTGGTTTTTTGTTTTTTGTTTTTTGGCTTATTAATGATAGCTATCTTTACCAGAGTTAGGTGGTATCTCATTGTGGTTTTGATTTGTATTTCTCTGATGATTAATGAGGCTGAGCATTTTTCATGTGTTTGATGGCTGCTTGAATGTCTTCCTTTGAGAAGTATCTTTCCATGTTCCTTACCCACTTTTTATTTTTTTTATTTTTTGAGTTGGAGTCTCACTCTGTTGCTCAGACTGGAGTGCAGTGGCACGCTCCCGGCCACCGCAGCCTCGACCAGCTGGGCTCCGGTGATCCTTCCGCCTCAGCCTTCCAAGTAGCTGGAAGCTACAGGCGCGTGCTACCACACCCGGCTAATTTTTTGATTTATTGTAGAGATGAGGTCTCGCCAAGTTGCCCAGGCAGGTCTCGAACCCGCAGGTTCAGGCAATCCACTCGCCTCAGCCTCCCAAAGCCCGGGATTACAGGCTGAGCCTCCAAGCCCGGCTATGCCCACTTTTTAATGAGGTTGTTTGCTTGTTTGTTTTTATCTGTCAATTAGTTTGAGTTCCTTATAAATCCTGGATGTCAGGCCTTTGTCAGATGCATAGCTTGCAAATGTTTTTTCTATTTTGTGGGTTGTCTCTTTACCCTTTTGGTGATTTCTTTTGCTGTGCAAAAACTTTTCAGTTTGATAAGGTACCACTTCTCTATCCTAGCTTTTTGAGAACTTGGTCATGAATTCATTGCCACTCCAATATCCAGAAAGGTGTTCCCTACGTCTTCTTCTATTTTTTTTTTTTTTTTTTGAGTTAGAGTCTCACTCCTTTGCCCAGGCTTGAGTGCAGTGGCACGCATGCTCATGGCCACCCCAGCATCAACCTTCCAGCGATCCTTGCACCTCACCATACCGAGTAGCCGGAACTACAGACGCACGCTACCATGCCCGGCTATTTTTTATTTTACTGTAGAGACGAGGTCTCGCAAAGATGCCCGGGCTGGTCTCAAACCCATGGGCTCAGACAATCCACTCGCCTTGGCCTCCCAAAATGCTGGGATTATAGGCTGCGCCACTAAGCCCAGCCTCTTCTAACATTCTTATAGTTTGAGGTTTTATAGTAAAGTCCTGGATCCACTTTGAGTTGATTTTTGTTTATGGTGATAGGTAGGGGTCCAGTTTCATCCTTCTGCATGTGGCCAGCCAGCTTTCCCAGTATCACTTGCTAAATGTGGTTTCCTTTCCCCGGTGTTTGTTGTTGACGGCTTTGTCAAAGATGAGTTGGTTGAGGGACTGAGTTTTTATTTCTGGATTCTCTGTCCTGTTCCATTGGTCTTTGTGCCCATTCCTGTACCCATACCATGCCGTCTTGGCCTCCGTAGTCTTATGATATAGTTTAAAGTCTGGAAGTGTGATGATACCTTCAGCTTTGTTCTTTTTGCTAAGGATTGCTTTATTTGCACTCTTTTTGGTTTCCATCTGAAATTCTGTATTGCCTCTTCTAGGTCTGTGGAAAATGATTCTGGCAATTTGATACAAATTGTTTTGAATCTGTAGACTTAGGTAAGATGGACATCTTGACAATATTGATTCTTCCAATCCATAAGCATGGAACATTTTTCCATTTCTTTTATCATCTTTGATTTATTTGAGCAGTTTTTTGTTTTGTCTTGTTTTGTTTTGTTTTGTTTTGAGCTGGAGTCTCACTCTGTTGCCCAGGCTGGAGTGCAGTGGCATGCTCACAGCCACTGCAGCCTTGACTTGCTGGGCTCAGGTGATCCTTCTGCCCCAGTCTTCCAAGTAGCTGGAACTACAGATGCATGCCACCATTCCTGGCTAATTTTTTGATTTATTGTAGAGACAAGGTCTTGCCAATTTGTCCAGGCTGGTCTCAAACCCCTGGGCTCAGGCGATCTTCTCGCCTCTGCCTTCCAAAGTGCTGGGATTATAGGCACGAGCCACCATGAGCAGTGTTTTGTAGTTCTCATTATAAAGGTCTTTCACTTCTCTTGTTAGGTGGATGCCAATGTATTTCGCGTGTGTGTGCATATTATGAATGGGATTGTGTTTTTTATTTGGTGCTTAGCCTGCTTGTTGTTGGTGTAAAGAAACGCAACTGTCTTTTGTGCATTGATTTTGTAACCTGAGATTTTACCAAAGTCATTTATCAGTGTGAGAAGGTTTTTGACAGTCTCTTTAGGGTTTTCTAGGGACAGAATTATATTGTCTGTAAAGAGGAAGAATTTAACTTTTTCTTTTCCTATTTGGATATCCCCGATTTCCTTCTGCTGCCTGATTGCTGTTGTTGGGACTTCCAGTACTATGTTGAATAGGAGGGGTGAGAGTGGGAGTCCTTGTCTTGTTACAGTTTTTAGGGAGAATGCTTCCAGTTTTGCCCATTAAGCATGATGCTGGCTGCAGGTTTGTCATATGTGGCTCTTATTGTTTTGAAGAATGTTGCTTCTGTGCCTAGGTGTTTAAGGGTTTTTATCAAGGTGGGATACTCATTGGGCATGGTGGCTCACACCTGTAATCCCAGCACTTTGGGAGGCAGAGGTGGGAGGATTGCCTGAGCCCAGGGGTTCAAAGGTAGCCTGGGCAACTGAGTGAGAGCTCATCTCTACAATAAATCAAAAAGTTAGCCAGGTATGGTGGTGCACACCTGGGGTTCCAGCTACTTGGAAGGCTGAGGTGGAGGAAAGATCACCAGAGCCTAGCAGGTTGAAGCTGCTGTGGCCATGAGTGTGCCACTGTACTCCATCCTGGACAACAGAGTGGGATTTTGACCAAAAAAACAAAAACAAAAAAAGAGGATGCTGGATTTTTAGCAAATGCTTTTTTCTATGTCTAATGAGATTATCCTGTGGTTCTTGTGTTTACACCTGTTAATGTGCTGAATTACATTTGTGGTTTTGCGAATGTTGAACCAGTCCTGCCATGGTGGATAATCCTTGAGATGTTTGTTGGATACAATTTGCTAGAATTTTGTTAAGAGCATTTTTGTGTTTATGTTCATCAGGGAAATTGGCCTGTAACTAATTATCTTTCTTTGTTGGGTCTTTGCCAGTTCTTGGTATCAGTATGATATTAGTTTCATAAAACAAGCTAGGGAGAACTCTTTCCTTCTCAATTGCCTGGAATACATTCAATAAAATTGGTATCTGCTCTTTCTTGTATGTCTTGTAGAATTCAGCTGAGAAGCCACCTGGTCCAGGGCTTTTTTTGGCAGGGAGTTTTCTTATAACTGAGTCAATTTCCTGGATTGTTATTGGTCTGTTTTAGGGCTTCAATTTCTTCTTGCTTCAGCCTTGGGAGATTGTGTAATGTCAGAAAATCCTTCATTTCCCCTAGATTTTCTAGCTTATTTGTGTACAGATGCTTATAGTAATCTCTGATAATCTTTTGAATTTCTTCAGTGTCAGTTGTGGCACTGCCTTTTGCATTTCTATTTGTGTGTGTGTGTGTGTGTGTGTGTGTGTGTGTGTGTGTGTGTGTGTGTTTTAGTCAATCTGGCCAGAGGTCTGTCTATCTTATTTATTTTTTCAAAGAACCAGATATTTGTATTATTGATCCTTTATGATATTTTTGTCTTCTAATTCCTGTAATTGTGACTTTATCTTCATAATCTGGAGGCTTCCTCTGAAATTGTTCTTGTTTTTCCAGCTCCCTTAGGAGCGATGGTAAGCTGTTTACTTGTTATTCCTCTATTTTCTTGATAGGAACATCAGTGCTATGACCTTCCCATGCAATATTGTTTTCCTGGTATTCCAGAGGTTTGGGTATGTTGTCTCTTTGTTTTCATTTGTTTCCAGGAATCCTTTTATCTCTGACTTGATTTTTGTGCTTACCCAAAAGTCGTTCAGCAGCCTGTTGTTTAGTTTCCATGTCTCTGTGTATTTTGGGGGATTCTTGTTGGTGATGATATTTACTTTTATTCCACTGTGATCTGAGAAGAAACATGGCATTATTTCAACCTTCTGGAATTTGTTCATGCTTGATTTATGCCTGAGAATGTGATCAGTCGTGAAGTACATTCCACGTGCTGATGAATAGAATGTATACACTGTGGTTGTTGGGTAGAGTGTTCTGTAGATGTCTGTTAGGTCCAATTGGTCTAGTGTCAAGTTAAGTTTCCAAATTTCCTTATTGGTTTTTTGCACCCAGTGATCTGTCTGGGGGTGTTAGCAGAGAATTAAAGTCTCCGACTATAATTGTGTGGGTGTCTATATCATCTCTTAAGTTTACAATTGTTGTATAAATCCAGGTATTTCTGAATTGGGTGCATATATATCTGATGGGAGGCCAAGGTGAGTAGATTACTTGAGCCTGCAGGTTTGAGACCAGCCCTGGGCAACTTGGCAAGACCTCATCTCTACAATAAATCAAAAAAATAATTAGCCAGGCACAGTAGTGCACGCCTGTAGTTCCGGTTACTTGGAAGGTTGAGGCGGAAGGATCGCCAGAGCCCAGCGGGTCGATCCTGGGGTGTCCATGAGCATGCTACTGCACTCCAGTCTGGGCAATGGAGTGAGACTTCAACTCAAAAAAATGTTGCTTTGCTTCCTTTTAGATTTGTGAAAGATCTGTATCCTCTGTTAACTCTGTGTTTACCCATCTTCTGTGATGGGTGGAAACTTCCTTGCAGGTCTGTGCTCAGAGTTTTCTTAAGGATCTCCTGAAAGGCTGGTCTAGAGTTGGAATATCATCTTAGGGCCTGGATGTCTGGGAAGAATTTTAATTCTTCATCACTGATGAAGCTTAACTTGGCAGGGTAGGAAATCCTTGGTTAGAATTGCTCATTTTTGAAAACATTTGAAGATGGGACTCCAGTCTTGTAGGGTTTCTGCTGGGAATTGAGAATTGCCAGTGTTTTTCCTCTGGCTCCTCCTCATCTGAGAAAAGCAGTTCTTCTGTTTTTATTTTTTAGCTTTGTTTTTGTAGCTAGGAATGGTCTTGCTTGCCCTAAGACCATCTAAAACAGTTCACATAGGGAGAGAGATGGCGGCATTTACTACTGCTCCTCCACTCTTGCTGGCAGTGCTTAGAACTCAAAGTGGTCTTTGGTTGCAGAGTTTCCCCATGGTTGGGCCGGCCAGACTGCCTTCCAGCCCCCATTGTGAACCCGAGGTAGGAATTAGGTGGGGAGATGGTCCCCTGGCGGCTGGGAGCACTCCAGGATTTTCAGTGCTGTTTGCAGCCCAGAAACATTCCCACTGGGAATGGGGCCTCCGGATGCCTTTTGCGACGCCTCCCCTCATTTCCACCCTCATCAGAAGTCATGTTCAGCACCTAAAAACAGAAGATTTCCTGTCGAGGAGGGACCTGCCCCTTGCGTGTGTGATGCTGGCCGGAAAACCTTCCTGGTCTGGGGAGAGAGGAGAGGCTGGCTGTCAGATACCAAGTGTGAGCAACCAGGAGGCGAGCTTTCCTGGCCGGGGTGCTGGCCTCCAGGCACTACCAGTGGGGAGTACGCTCTCGGGGGCTGACGGGTGGCAGACGTTCAGTGCTTGGGTAGGTTCCCAGCTCCATGCTCCAGCAGCACTGCCTAAGCAGGTCTCCTCCCACATGGGGCCAGTGGCTCTCACACGGCTGGGAGGAAGGCAACCGATGCAGACCGTGTCGAGAGCACTCACCCCCTCTCACACACAAAGCAGGGCTGCAGTTCCTATGCCAGCCTGGTGCCCGGTGAGGATGGGGCATTCCCTGGCTCCAACATTGGCTTCCCGGACTCTCTCCTCCTTGACCCTATGTGTTTTCAGAGTCCTCTGCAGAACGCCAGGTTCTTCCATCCAAAACCACTCAACCTGCCTGAGTTTATCAGCAGCTGGGTCCATCCTCTTTGTTCTGTTCAGTGAGAGAGGTGTGGGTAGGCTACACCCTAGTGGCAATCTTGGATCCTCGGAACGTGTGCTTTCTGCCATTTTGGGCACGTCATGTCTCCAGGGCACGCTCTGCTGGGCCTTAGCCTTCCCCATCTGAAACCCTACCGGCCAAGGAGCTGTTCTCAGAGGCTCTGTACTTTCAGCTCCATCCCCCATGCCCCTGTGAGCCGGCCCTATCCCACAGCCTTATCCCTGATTCCTTCCACAGCCACCCTCTGGTTTCCAAACTCTGACCTCCTGTGCCCTCAGATGGGGACCTCCTGCCTCATGTTGAAATGATGCTTCCTGGGAATCTCCCAGTCAGCAGCAAAACCTCTATCATCTTGATTTTACACATGGATTTTTCCAGCTTTTTTTGAAAACCCTGGCACTTGTGCCTTCTGTTTCAGGTTGTGGCTGAGCTGTGGCACCACTGGACACTGTCCAGTTTCCCACCAAGCATTAGCCTAGTGCCAGCCCCTCCTTGTGCAGAGGAGGGTGACATGGAGTGGTGGCTTCCCTGGCCAGCACAACGTCTGTGTGGAACACCGCGGGCTCTGGTTGTTGAAGTGTGGTCCAGGCAGGGCTGATGGGGATCCCTGCAGAAAGGTCGTGAGCTGGCACTGTCCTTTTGAGGAGTGCCCCGAGGTCCCCTTTGGGCTTTCTGTGCAAAGTTTGCTGGGGCTAACTGTCCCTGGAGTCTCATAACTCAGCTTTGTAGCACAGAAAGATTTCTGTTTCCACTGGTTTTAAAATAAAGTATGAAAAAGAGATGTGAGACCATCTCATTTAGATGTGGCAAGCGGCGGCCTTTTCCTCAGTAAGTTGATTTCTAGAACATAGGTCGCAGCTTTCTGTCAGATGATGGGGGAGTAATTGCAGTTAATAAGGACAAATTAGCAGGACCCATGACTATTCTGATGAACAGTGGCTTTGCCTGACTTATCGCTGCAGCTCCGACAGGTTGTACATAACCTATTTTTGTTAATTGAGTTATGTTCGAAATATCTTCTGAAGAGGAGCTCTCTATTTAAAATGAACTTGCTGTTCCTTGATACAGGAGATGATGTTACTGCAGTTTAGGTTTTTTAAAACCTGAATTTCCAGATGTGATTTACAAATGACTGTGTTTGCTCAGGTTCGAAGGGTGCCCTGTGTATTCGATCTGGTTCAGAAACACTCTGTCAAAAGAATACTTCTCCATGTAGAGTCCTATTTCCCCACCCCCAGTGTCATTTCAGACACATACTCTTCCAGAAAGCACTTTAGCCCCAGGACCTAATGAAGTCATCTGTCTTGGTAACCGGGCACCAGGAATGGGCAGGTGGCCACAGGCATGCATTTGCACACCTGAGCACACACTTGAGGGTGCACACAGACAACACACTCACATGTGTACTTGTGCACACACAGGCATGTACACCCAGGCAGCATACTCACATGCACCCACACATATGCACATACACATAGACATGTGCAGATATGGAAAACATGCATGCACACACAGATATGCAAGCAATGTCTCTCACGCCCATGCATGCACACATGTGCATGAATGCATGCATATCCACAAACACATTTGTGTGTGCATGTGTACATGTGTACACAAATGTGTATGTGGATATGCATGCATTCCACATACTTGCACATAGACCTGTGCCCTCACCCTTCCTCCACCTCACCCCCTGGCAACAACTAGTCTGTTCTCTAATTCCATCCTTTTTTATTTCAGGAATGTTATATAAATGAAACCATAGCTTGTATAACCTTTGAGGACTGACTTTTTTCACTCAGCATAATTCCCTGAAATTTCATCCAAGACATCCTGTCTATCCCTAGTCCATGCACTTCTACTGCTGAGTAGTTTGTGATGACATGGATGTATCTCAGCTTGCTTAAGCACATACTTGAACATCCAGGTTACTTTCCAGATGTGGGCTATTATGGATAAAAATGTTATAAGTATTCAGACATATATAGTTGTTAGTGTGAACATAAATTTCACTTCTCTGAGACAAATGCCCAGCACTGCAATTACTGTCATGTGGTAAGCATATGTTTAATTTTTAAAAGAAGCTGCCAAACTGTTTTCCAGAGAAGCTGCACCCTTTTGCATTCCCACCAACAATGCGTAAGTGATCCAGTTTCTCAGCATTCTCACCAAGATTTGTCATTATTTTTTACCTGAGTCATTCTGATAGGTGTGTGGTGATATTCCATTACGGTTTTAATTGCATTTCCTTAATAGCTGACAGCATTGCACATCTTTTCATGTGCTTATTTATCATTTGTAGATCCTCTTGGTGAAATGCCCTTTCATGTCTTTTGCTCGTTTTATCATTGGACTTTATTTTACTATTGAGTTTTAGGAGTTCTTTTTATATTCTAGATATTAGTCCTTTGTCAGATATGTGGTTTGTAAATATTTTCTCCCAGCAGTTTGACTTGTCATCTTCTTAACAGTGTCTTCCACGGAGATAGTATTTTAAATTTTGAAGGAGTCCAATTTATCACTTTATCCTTTTGTGGATCATGCCTTTGGTGTCAAGACTAAGATCACTTTTCCTAGCCCTAGCCACCAAAGATATCAAATATTTTCCCCCTGTGTATCTTTTTAAAAGTTGTACCATTTTACGTTTAAGCCCATGGTCCATTTTGAGTTAATTTTCATTTAAGATGTGAGGTTTAGGTTGATGCGCATTTCTCCTGCCTGTGGGGGTCCACTTACATTAGTACCACGTGTTGCAAAGACTCTATTTGCTCCATTGAATCGCTTTTATGCCTTTGTCAAAGATCAGCAGGACATATTTGTGTGGGTCTATTTCTGGGTCCTCAATTCTGTTCCATTGTGTTTCTCCTTCCACCAGTGCTACACAGCCTTGATTGTCACTCTTGAACTCTGATAGACAGATTACGCCCACTTTTTCTTTTTTCCCTTCAACGTACATTTTAGAAGAATCTTATCGATATCTATAAAAAGTCTTGCCGAGCTTTTGATAGGCTTTGTGTCAAGCCCGTATATCAGCTTTGAGAGAATTGACATCTTTACTAGATGAGCCTTGCGATCGTTGAACACAACATGGATCTCTATTTCGAGCTCCTTAGATTGCATTTGCCAGTGTTCTGTATCTTTTCATGCCACAGGTCTTGTACATACAACTTTGCGTGGACTTTTTACCAGTGAGTCTGTATTTCTCCCTCCCTCCTCTCTTCCTTTCTTTCTCTTCTCTCCGTCCCTCCCTCCTTTCTTTTCAGCCTTAATCCCTTTCTCCTTCCCCCCTTCCGTCCCTCTTCTCCCTTCCTTCCCTTCTACCCTCCTTCCTTTCCTCTTCTTTAGTGACCAGAATGGTATTTTGCACTTAATTTCAATGTCCACGCGTTAATTGCCAACATATCGAAATGTAATTGACTTTGGTATGCTGACCTTGTATCCTGAAACCTTACTGTTAGTTCCAGGAGATTTTGTTCAAAGCACCATTGGGATTTTCTACATAGACAATCCTGTCACAGTTTTGTGCCGTCCTCTCTGGTCTATACGCATTATAATTCCTTTTCTTGCCTTATTGACTTGGCTGACATTTCCAACCCTAAGTTGAATGTCAGTTGTAAAGCTGTAAGAGTGAACATCCTTGCCGTGTGCCTGCTTCTGCTAATTTGTCCTTATTAACTACAATGATCTCTCCATCATCTCACAGACAAGCTGCGACCTATGTTCTATAACTCAACCTACTGAGGAAAAGGCCACCTATCGCCACATCTAAAAGAGATTGTCTCACATCTCTCCTTCATACATTATTTTAAAGAATATATATGTATATTAGAATATGTTTTATAGAATATATGAAGAACTCCCAAAACTCAATAGTAAAATAAAATCCAATTATAGCATTCAATCTTTCACTAGTAAGTAGAATGTTAGTGTAGGGTTTTTTTTAAAGATGCTTTTTATCAAATTGAGGAAGTTTCTATTTCTATATTCTTGAGAATTTTGTCACAAGTGATAATTATTTAAATACTTTTTCTGCATCAACTGATATGAGCATATGATTTTTCTTCTTTAGCCTATTAATAAGTTGAGTTATACTGATAGATTTTCAAATATTGAACCAACTTTTCGTCCCTGGAAAAAGTTCTATTTTCATGGTTCTTTTTATGTCTAGCTGAATTCAATTTCCTAGTTCTCTCTTTTTGTACTGCCTTCGGTTTGGTATCAGGGTAATATTAGCTTCATAAAATCAATTAGGAAAGCTCTTCTTTTTCTGTTTCCTGGAAGAGTTTGTGTAAAACTGAGCTTTATTCTCCTTCAAATGTTTGGTAGTATTCTCCAGGGAAACTATCCGGGCCTGGAGATTATTATAGGGGGAGTCTTCAATTATAAATTCAATTTTCTCAATAGTTACGAGGCTACTAAAATTATCTATTTCTATCGGGCATGTTGTGGTAGTTTATGTTTTATAAAGTATGGGTTCTTTTCATTTAAGTTGTAAAATATGTGTATGTAGGGTTGACTTGTGGAGGTCCAGCTTCCACAGAGCAGGGCCTGAGGTGGGGGGAGGGAATGAGAAAGAAAGACAAGAGACAGTGGGATTGGGAGGTTTCTCCCCTCAATAGGTGAGAGTCCGTTTATTATTTAGCATAGCTTCTTATATAGGGCAAAACTAGGGCAAAGTTGTACAAGGGACTGTTGTAAAAACAAGCAGCATCAGCTTTTGGGCCAGGCTTCCGGGCCAGGTGTGATTGATGTCACGTCGCTTTGCTTTATTATAAAGTAACAAATCAAGGTTAGGGGGGATGAGCCAACCACAGTGGAATTATGTTGCTATTAGTAGGCGAGCTGTTGTGTTTATCTTTTTGTACCTAGGGCTTTATTGTAGCTAAGACTTTATCGGCACTATGTGCACCCGATGTGTGGGCACTCAGGACACTGCTGCGTGTAGCAGGCTGCATTCCTCACAGCCTGCCTTCGGCTAGGATGCTGAGCTTCCAGGCAAGACCATTGCCTATGAGCCTGGGGCTCTCAAGGCCTGCTGCAGTGGCCGTGCTTGTCTGCTCCCCACGTCACATCTGCTCCGAGATGAGGGACTTGGTTCCTCGAACACAAGCCAAGAACACAAGGACCTTGTCAGCTTATGCTCTAGTCTCCTTCGGGGTTGTAGTATCTACTTTCTATCTTCTGCAGGGTCAGCAGCGACCTCCCTGTTGCATTCTCAGTGTTAGTATTTGTGTCCTCTGTCTTCTCTGTCAGACTTGCTAGAAGTTTGTCAGTTTTATTTCATTTATCTTTTCCAAGAGTAATCTCTGTTTTACTGCTTTTTTCCATTATTTTTCTCTTTTCAATTTTATTGGTTTCTGCTCTTATCTTCATTGTTTCCTTTCTTCTGCTTCTTTGGAATTATTTTGCTCTTCTTTTTCTAAATTCTTGAGGTGTGAGTTATTGATTGAGACATTCTCTCTTTTCTAGTGTATGCATTTAGTGCTGTAAGTTTAGCACTCAGCCTTGCTTTAGCTACATCCCACAAATTTTGATATGCCATATTTTTATTTTCATTTAGTTCCATGTGTTTTTTTATTTTTCTCGAGACTTCTTCTTTGACCTACAATTACTTAGAAGTGTTTTTAGTTTTTATGGTTTCTGTTTACAGTGTTTTTGATTTTACCTGTCACCTGTTTGTTATTGATTTTTAGTTTGATTCCATTGCAGTTGAAGAACAACACACACTGTATAATATCAGTTCTTTTAAATTTGTTAAGGTTTTCTTTATGGCCTAAGATGTCACCTTTCTGTGGACACTTGAAAAGAAATGTATTGTTCCATTGCTGAATGGAGGTTCTTTAAGTGTCAGTTAAATCCTGGTGGTTAATGGTTTATTGAGTTCTTCGATATTCTTATTGATTTCTATCTAGCTCTATGTATCATACAGATAGGTCTGTTTTTTAATTCTCCAACTGTAATTGTGGCTTTGTCTAGCTCTTCTTTAAGTTTTATCCTATATTTTATGCTTCATATGTTTTACAGCTCTACTGTTTGGTTTATACACACTTAAGATTGCTGTGTCTTCTTGGTGAAGAGATCTTTTTATCATTATATAATGTCCTTCTTTTTCTCTGGTCATTTTCTCTGCTGTAAAGTCTACTTTATCCGATACTGATATTACCACATCTGCCTCTTTTGGTTAATGTTGGCATACGATGCCTTTTTCCATTCTGTTACCTTAAAACTGCCCATCTTGTTATATTTGAACTAAACTTCTTGTAAACAACAAATAGTTGGATCGTGTTTTTTAATCTGCTCTGCTGATTTCTGCCTCTTAATTGGTATGTGTATAGCATTTATATTTTTAAAATGGGATATAATTTATATACCATGAAATTGCCCCCTTTAAAGTTTATCATTCAGTGGTTTTTAGTATATTCACAAGGTCATGCAGTCATCACCACTCATTTCAGAACATTTTCGTCACCCCAAAAAGAAACCCCATACCAATTAGCGGTCATTTCCCACTCCCTCTGTGTCCTCGCCCCTCCTAACCACTCGTTTACTTTCTGTCTTCCTGAATTTATCTATTTTGAGCATTTCGTATAAATGGAATCATGCATATATGTGGCCGTTTGTTACTGGCTTCTTTCACTCAGCTATAATGTTTTGAAGGATCATGCATGTTTTAGCATGAATCAGTATTTCATTTATTTTAATGGTTGAATGATATTTCACTGTATAGAAATACCGCATTTTGTTTATCCATTCAGTAGTTGATGAACATTTGGGTGGTTTCCACATCATTTTGGCTATTGTGAGCTAATGTTGCTATAAGCCTTCATGTACAAGTTTTTGTGTGAACATTCAACTCTATTAGGTATACCATTTGTATTTAATATAACTATTGATATATTTTTTGTTTTCTGTTTATTATTTATGTTTTTCATTTGTTTATTCTGCTATCCTGGAAGTTACTTGAATTTTTATTTACTCATAGTGCTTTCAAGTGTATCTCTTTGTATAGCTTTTTAAGTGGTTTAAGGTTTGCTTTATGGCCTAAGATGTCATATTTTCTGTGGGCACTTGAAAAGAAAGTATATTCTTCCGTTGTTAGATGGAGGTTCTTTCAGTGTCAATTAATTCCTGATGGTTAATGGTGTTATTCAGTTCTTCTATATTCTTACTAATTTCTATCTAGCTTTACCTATCATACAGATAGGTCAGTTACTATGTAATTGACTAGGTGTTACTGTGTGTGTGTGTGTGTGTGTGTGTGTGTGTGTGTGTGTGTGTGCGCGTGCACATGTGTGTGTGTATGTACACATTTATGTGTGTGTGCATATGTGTCTGTATAGAATTATGGTCTCCTGGTGTTGTCATTTTACCATTTAAATGAGTGTAGAAAACTTTCTCCCTTTACTTCCTCTTAGTCTCTCTTGCTTATGTAATCATCTTATAAACATTCAGAAAAGTGTTATAATGTTTCCTTCAAGTATCAAATGTCATTTAGAAGACTCCAGGGGAGAAGGAAAGCCTATTGCATTCGCCTATGTTTTTGCTTGCTATGTTCTTTCCTTCTTCCTTCCTGATATTCCAAGGTTCCTTCTTTTATCATTTCTTTTCTGTTTAGAGAACTCCTTCAGCCATTCTTTTTGAACCAGAGACAAATTCTCTGGATACAAATTCTCTTAGTTTCCCTTCATCTGAAAATGTCTTGATTTTCCTTTCACTCTTGAAAGATATTTTCTCTGTGTGTGGCATTCTGGGTTGGCAGTTCTTTTCTTTCAGCTCTCAAACAGTGATGTACTACTTGTTTTGGCCTCCATGGTCTTTGATAAGAAATCTGCTTTCCTTGCAACTGTTTTTCCCACATCTCACTGAGCTCGCATTCTTCTTTGCCTTGGGTTTTCAGAAGTTTGATTATGATGTGTCTTGGTGTGGGTTTTTTTTTCTTTTTTCTTTTTTTTTGAGTTGGAGTTTCACTCTGTTGCCCAGGCTGGAGAGTGGTGGTACACTCATAGCCACCCCAGTGTCAACCTACTAGATTCTGACAATCCTTCTGCCTCAGCCTTCCAGAAAGCTGGACCTACAGGCGCGTGCTACTGTGCCTGGCTAATTTTTTGATTTATTGTAGAAATGAGGTCTCTCCAAGTTGCCCTGTTGATCTCGAACCTGCCGGCTCAGGCAGTGCACTTGCCTCGGCCTTCCAAAGTGCTGGGATTACAGGCTGAGCCACCGAGCCTGGCTGGTTTGGATTTCTTTAGGTATATGTATACTGTTTAGAATTTGCTCAGCTTCTTGAACCTTTAGACATAAACCTTTAGGTTTATGAACCTTTTAGACATGAACCTTTAGGTTCATGCTTCTTCCCAAATCTGGGAAGTTTTCAACCATTATTTCTTTGAGTGCATGTTCAGCTCTGCCCTCTTTCTCCTCTCATTCTGGGACTCCAGTGACATGAATTTCCAACTCTGTTGTTGTCGTTGGAGTCTCACAGGTCTCTGAGGCTGTTAATTTATTTTTCCATCTATTTTTTCTCTGTTGTTCAGATGAGCACTTTCTTTTGGCCTCTCTTCCAGTTTCCTCTATCTCTTCCATTCTGCTATGAAGCCCATCCACTGAGCTTTTTATTTCAGTTATTGTATTTTTCAGTTTTAAATGTTCCATTTGATTCTCCTTTATATTTTCTATTTCTCCGCTGAGACTTTCTATATGTCCGTTTGTCCGAAGTATTTTTATAATGGCTGCTTTAAAGTCTTTTTCAGTTATCTTTACCATCTCTGTCATGTCAGGGTTGGCATCTATCGACTGCCTTTTCATTCAGTTTGAGATCTCCCTGGTGCTTGGTGTGATGAGTGATTTTCTGTTAAAACCTGGACGTCTTGGATGACACGTTATGAAACTCTGACTCTTACTTAAGTCTTCTGTTTTATCTGACTTTCTCTTACACCACACGGGCAGGAAAAGGGGGCAACCCCCTGTTTTCACCAGGTGGGCGCAGAAGTCCTAGTTCTTCCCGTTGGCCTCTGTGGACACTCGAGAAGGGACTCCTCGTTATGTTGGGTGGGAGAGGGACTTCCAGCCTCCCACGTGACCTCCACTGATGCCTCCTTGGATAGGCGGGCTGGGAGGGCCTCCTTACTGCTCCCTGTGTGGCCCCCATGGATAGCACAGGGTTGGGGGAACGGCTCACCGCCACTGCCTCTCCACTAAGCCTCTTCTGCTACCATCCCAGCGGGGAGGAAGGGCGCCTCGTTACCTCTGGGAGAGGGTGGGTGTCCAGGCTTCCCACTCAGCCTTTGCTGGCCATTTTGGGGGGGGGGCGGTTAATGGGTGTGGAGTGCCTACTTCCTAGAAGGGTCTTGCTAGGCTGCCCCCTTCCTGGTCCTCTGGCTAAAGATGCTTTTGTCTGCACCTGTTGGTGCTTCTGGGTTGCTGGCTTCTTTAGCTCCAACCCTGGGGCATATGAAGCCAAGAGAAAACCTGTGTGTTTACCACCATCCTCTTCCTGGGGTTCTGACATCCACAGCTTGTCTGCCTTCTTCTCTCCTCTTTCAGAGTCCTCTCATGTTTGTTTCATGTAAAACGAGCAGGGGCTTGGGGGTTCCTAGTGAGAAAAAATAGGGAAAGAAGTCTCTCTGACGTCTCACCTTCAGGGCAGTTCCAGGAGACGACTCTCATGCCTGCTGTGGCCCTACTTGCGACCTTCTGAAGGGTGCTTGGGTGTTCAGCCCCTCCCCCATCTTTTCCAGCTCTCTCCTGGATGGTTTCTGCGCTTGCGGATGAAGGTGTTTGCGGGTGAACTGGGGCGTTCACCTAGGGACAGGTGTGGAGAGAGGCAGTGTCTGTCGGGCAGGAGAAGAGTACTCTTTGTCACGGGAAGAGAGGGGCCCTCTGGGTCAAGCTCAGTCTCCAGAGCCCCGCAAGGCCAGCCACACAGCCCGTGTGAACGGCCATGCCGGGGAGAATGGCACGGTGGGGAGGATCCCAGCCCTCTGCCTTTCGTTCAGACCCTGTAATCAGGAAATGACGGACCGCAGTCATCCGCAGCCTGCTCTAGGTGAGCACAAGTTCACCAGAAAGGCAGCGCTTAAGCTTTGCTCGCACCTGTCCGGGTCCTCACGAAAACACCGTCTGAAGCCATTTCTAAGAGTCCGCGTGACGGTAAAGGTGCCGTGTGCACCCCGTGAGGCTGAGTGTGATGAGGACACCGTCTGAGGCAGCAGCACCTCACGACGGCCTCTTGGCACCCAGTGCCGGGCGGTTGAGGCAGCCTGCGACTGGAGCCCCGACCTCCCCAGACCCAGCCCTTCGGGCCCAAACCAGCAAGAGCACGAACTCACACTGGGGTGGCCACAGGAGCGCCCTGAGCCGGCCAGCCCTCCTCTGTGGCACCCTCCGCCTCATCACCCCCTTCCCGCTCGTCACTCAGCTTCCAGACGACTCTGGTCGTGGGGACCCTCCCTGTGGTCTACCCGGGGAGCCGAGACCAGGTGAGGGGTGGCACGACCTCGGGCGTGGCCATGACCTTCATCCGCCCACATGCTTTCCTCACCATCCAACCTATTGGAGCGATACATTTCAATGTCGCTCTTCTTAAGCCTTTGGCTAAGCTTACAAGCCCTGTTATACTATTCATGAATTTATTAATGTTGGTATAAAAATAATAAAGACAAATTTTACTTGATTAAAGTTCAATTAACTCATAAATATGATGGATTAAATTTCCCCTAAACACCAAACACCACTTACATATTTAATCAAATTTTCTTCAGCATTCCAAACTTTTAATTGCAAACTAAATCTGCCCATTTCTTTTTTTTTTTTTTTTGAGTTGGAGTGTCACTCTGTCGCCCAGACTGGAAGGCAGTGGCCGCTCCCGGCCACCGCAGCCTCGACCTGCTGGGCTCCGGCGATCCTTCCGCCTCAGCTTTCCAAGTAGCCGGAATTATAGGCGCGCGCTACCACGCCCGGCTAATTTTTTTATTTTATTGTAGAGATGAGGTCTCGCCTGCCCAGGCGGGTCTCGAACCCACGGGCTCAGGCAATCCACTCACCTCAGCCTCCCAAAGGCGCGGGATTACAGGCTGAGCCACCAAGCCCAGCTGCCCATTTCTTTCAAACTACCCTACCAGAGCAGACCAACAAATCTGACTAAATCTTCCTTCTGGGAACAGTGAGCAGGCTCCCTCCCACTGAGAACCACTGAGGTGCTCGGGGCTGTGGGGGACCCCTCCTCAGGCTGCCGTGACCCCATGTGCCAGAGGGCAAGGTGGGGGCTGAGTCTGGGATTTGCAGCCTGCGTGGAGGAGGATGGGCGCCCTGATGGGCTCCCTGGAGGTGGACTCTTGACCGGCACCGTAGGCAGTCTGGGGCAGGCAGACACATGGAGCCTGAGCCCACAGAAGCGGCATCCAGGGCCTTAGGGGCCTAGGGAGGATGAGGGCTTGGGCCTGGAGCCAGCAAGGTTCTCCCTGCCCCAACAGTCCCTCATCTTAAGTGGGGGGGGGGTCCAATGGCGAGTATGGGGAACTCAGCAGTGGCCAGTCTCCTACGCTTTCTTCTGTCTGTGCTTGATGCGCAGAAGGGGCCCACCATGCAGCCTAAGTCAGGATGGCAGTAAGCGGGAGAGTGCCAGGCCATGACACAGGCCACCACCCGACCTAAGACTCTGGGACAGGATCGATGTGGGCTCTGGATCCCTGGGAAGTGGTGCTGCAGGTGTCAGCAGTGTCCTCACCCTGTGCGTGGAGCGACATGGGTGGGCTGGCCAACAGAACCTCACACATGGCCAGTCCAAGGAGATCTGAGGGGACACTGAGAAGCGCTGAGGAGTCCCGAGAGGTCCTGAGGGGTCTTGAAGAGGCTGTGAGGGGGATTCGGATGGCCTGAGAGGGTCCCAGGGGTCCTGAGAGGTTCCTGAGAGGTCCCAAAGGGTCCCAAAGGGGTTGTGAGGAAGGTCCTGATGGCCTGATAGGGTCGCAAGAGGTCCTGAGGGGTCCTGTCTGGGCCAGTGCAGCTCACTCCCTCAGGGAGGAATCCCGGTTTGGGGGCCATCATGGCTGACCTGTCCTCTTGCTTTGCACAGCCAGGTAGGGAAAAGCCTCTGGGCGGCTGGGTTAGGACGCAAGGACAGGACTCCCACTTCTGAGCTTCTCGAGCAGCCAAACCGGCGTCCGTGGTGCTCCTGCTGCCAAGCGCTCAGCATTGTGCTTGCTTCTATTTCCTGCATTTAACCATGAGCTTCCGTCTGTACTTGGGCCCCTCGGGGGGAGGTCCCAGGGCCCAGTGTCCCCTCGTGTCCAGTGGCTTGGTCACCCCAGGCACGGTCTGAAGTCCATGGGAAGGCTTCTGGAGTCTGGGCATGACAGGGGGTGTTGACCCCTGGAAGGGGCAGGGTGGGAGGCACCTTTGGAGTCAGGCATCCTGGTCAGACAAGGACCCTTCGGGATCTGCCCACAGGGAACTGAAGCCCAGCTGCCTCCCCTCCCAAAGCTGGCCTCTCCCAAATCAGCAGCAGAGGCTGAGGCTCCTCTCAGGGAAGCCCAAGAGGTGGAGGCGGCCCCATGTGGACGGGGACATCATGCCACGTTGCCTTCTCTGGGGTCCTCATGGCCGTCAGTCCGTGGCTCAGTATAGCTCAAGCCCTACCGTAGGACGTCTGCTCTGCCTTAGTTGGGATGTTCTCCGCCTCCTGTTTCTCCTCAGCCAAGCTTCCCTTCAGCTCATCCCAGTCTGGAAGAGGGTTTGTCATCCTTCCGTCTGGTCATTCAGCTGAGAGGCAGTCCCGTTAGAACTGTGCCCTGTGAGTTTTGGCCATGCCTCACTTTGGGTTCTGTTGAAATTGGAATGAGCTGTGTTTTGTGTAAGAAATCTCATGTTGATTTTTCCTTGGCTCCTTACTGGTGATGCTCTCAATATTTCTTGAGAGTACAGTTCTCTCAAAAGCCACAAAAACTGTGGACATGTTAACTATGGGGGGAAATTGCAGCTTGTCCCCTGGAAGCATTTGAAGTTGGCCCTGCTCCGATCCGGGCCAGGAGTGAGTGAGCCATGCTGTCAGTGAGCAGAGGCAGTGAAGTGTGAGACCACTGGCTCTCTTTGTAGGCCTAGACTTCAAGATGCCTCTTGGTTTCCAGAGGTCACGGTGGTGTCTTAGCTTTATTGAGGAAAAGGTCAGGCTTCTGCAACTTAATCAAATATTTAGGCATTTGATTTTGCTTTTGATAAGTGAAGTAAGTTTTCTTCACAAAGGTGGAGAATTTTTACTCTGTGAAAAATTACTAAATTTTGAAGTAAAATGCTTTCTAGTAGAGAATATCTTAGGAACTCAACAAAGTTGGTAAGATCCTCTCCCCTTTGAAGCCATGGGGCATTAGTACTTGGAGCCAGCAGAGCCCTGAGCCAGCCATGGGAGTTCCTCTCTTATCTTGTATCTGGTTGTTCTGTTTGATATTGAGAATGGGGTACTGAAATCTCCAACTTTTATGGAGAGCTATCTATGTCTCCGTTTCTGTCAGGGTTTTTGTTTGCTACTAGGTGTGTAAATGTTTATCATTGTTATATATGCTTCCTCTGTTGAACCTTTTATTAATAGACGATGTTTTCATTTGTCTTTTGTAAACTTTCTTGATTTTAACTCTGTCTTGTCTGACATTAATACAGTCACCCTGTTCCCTTTGGGCTCATGTTTACATGGAAAGCCTTTCCGCATCCTTCTCATTCAATCTATCTGTGTCGTTAGAGCAAAAGTGAGTCTCCTGTAGACAGCATATAGTTGGATCCTGTGTTTTTATTCATTCTTCAAATCTATGTCTTTTTATTTTTTTAATCCATTTACATTTAAGGCAATTACTGATAAGTAGGGACTCCTGTCCTTTTGTTACTTGTTTGCTATGTGCTTTGTAGTCATTTTTGTCCTTTATTTCCTGCATTCATACAGTAGTCTTCTTTTGCATTTTGGTTTTTGTAATGAAGTATTTGAACTCTTTCATCATATCCTTTTCCTAATATTCTATATCTATTTTTCTTATAGTCACCATTGGGATTACATTTAGCATCCACAAGTTATAGCATTCTAACTTTAATTTATAGCAGCTTCAATAATCTACAAATATACATGACATGGGTAATATACAAAGTTCTGCTTCTTTACTGCTTTGTTCTCATGCTTTTTGGTTGTTGATAACACAATCAGTGATGGACATTCTTACAGATTATGTTCCAGAACCTTATAATATAAATTCACTTTATAACATAAATTCACTTTTTTCTTTTTTAGTCAGAGTCTATCTCTGTCACCCAGGCTGGAGTGCAGTAGCATGAGCATGACTCACCTCAGCCTTGACCTACTAGGTTCAGGTGATCCTCCTTCCTCAGCCTCCTGAATAGCTGGGACTACAGGTGCATGCCATCATGCCTGGCTAATTTTTTTTTCTTTGTAGAGATGAGGTCTCACTATGTTGCCCAGGCTGGTCTTTAACATCTGGACTCAAGCAGTCTTCCTGCCTTGACCTCTCAAAGTACTGAGATTATAGGTGTGAGCCATCATGCTTGAGCATAAATTTATGCTTCTTTTAAATCTTAATCTTATAAATTATGTGGAAAACAAAATGTGAAGTTACAATAATACTTGATTTTTAAACTAATGTTTTTAAAATGTGTTAGTCTCTTAAGTCAAATAGAAAACAAAAATATATAGTTACAAACCCTTGTTACAATAACACTAGCTTTCATAACTGCCCAGATACTTATTTACCTTTATTGAGGTCTTTATATCTTCATACAGCTTCAAGTTATTGACTAGTGTCCTTTCATTCACCTGCAGGTCTCCCTTGAGTATTTCTTGCAGGGAAAGACTAATGGTAACAAACTCCCTCAGCTTTTATTTACCTGAGAATGTTTTAATTTACTCGTCTTTTGCGGGGCAGTTTTGGCAGATATAGGATTCTTAGCTGACTTTTTTTTCTTTTAGCCCTTTAACCATACTGGCCCACTGCTTTTTGGACTTTTAAGTTTCTGATGAGAAATCTGCTGATAATATCATTGAGGATCTCTTGTATAAGACAAATTGCTCCTTTCTTTCTGCTTTCAAGATTCTCTCTTTGGCTTTCAAAAATTTGATTACAATGTGTCATGCTGTGGGTGTCTTTGAGTTCATCTTTATTTCTCTAATCTATCTTATGTCAATGTAATTCTGAGACCCAGGCAGAACTTTAAAGGTTGGAAGTGAAGCTCTGCTACCTTGGGATTTGTTGAGGTTCTTGAGTGCTTAAATTCATGCCTTTCATCATATTTCCAAAGCTTCAGCTATCATATGTTTACATATTCTCTTTGTCCTTTTCTCTCTTCTCCTTTTAGAGTCCTCACAGTGTACATATTGGTACACTTTATTGTGTCCACAGGTGCCATAGGCTCTGTTCACTTTTCTTCAATTCTTTCTTCTTTCTGTTCTTCATATCAATAATTTTCATTGTTCATCATCAAGTTTATTGATTCTTT
The DNA here is from genome assembly GCA_027257055.1 of Cephalopachus bancanus. Classification (NCBI taxonomy): domain Eukaryota; kingdom Metazoa; phylum Chordata; class Mammalia; order Primates; family Tarsiidae; genus Cephalopachus; species Cephalopachus bancanus. Next base: position 369,997 of record JAPVLO010000729.1, on the reverse strand, counting down.
CTTCTGCCTGATCAAATCTGCCTTTGAATTCCTCTAGCAACTTTTCATTTCAGTTGTACTTTTCAGCTGTGTAATTTCTTTTGGGCTTCTTTTTATGTTTTCTATCTCTTTAATGATATTTCCATTTTGTTCATGCATCATTTTCTTACCTGTCTTCACATCTTTCTTGAGTTATTTGAGCATCTTTAAGACAGTTTTTTAAAAGTCTTTGTCTAGTAGATCTACCATCAGGTCTTTTTCAGGGACAGTTTCTATTAACTCATCTTTTTCTTTTGAATCGACTATACTACACTGTTTCTTTGTATGCCTTGTGATTTGTGTTGAAAACTGGACATTTCGATCAAATAGTGTAGTACCCCTGGAAAAAAGAATCTTCTCCATCCCCCAGGGCTTGCTGATTTTTTGTTTTGTTTTGTTTTTGAGTTGCTCTAGGCTGTCCCTGTGCCAAAGATAAACCTTCTCAGATCTTCTCAGATTCTTCCTTCCCCTGGGCATACATGGTCACTTTCTAATTCTCCCCCCATATGCAGTTGCTTTTGAATGTCCTAGTCATTAATGTCTGACCCCCAAAGGGGAAAAATAGATAAAATAAAAGTAGGGAGAGAGGGCTCTGGCTTTTTAAATCTATGGAAATCACTTCAGCTGGGGGAGAAGAGGCTTGCAACAATTGAGGGAGGTACAACAACAATAGCTGCTGCCTCTTTGTCTGCACCTCTGTGAGCAGAAGCAGCAATTAGAGATCTGAGCACAGATCCCAGATACTTGGAGGGAAGGGATCTTTTTGCTCACCTTGGCTCCTAAAAACTGTGTGCAGGTTACTCCAGGAACACATGCACAGCTGCCTGCTATGGGGCTGGGGGTGGGATGGTAGCTGTTACTATGCTATGAGCTGAAATTGACCAGAATGAACCACAATTTACTTCCAAGCTTCCCCTGGAAGCTTCAAGCCCAACCTTCCAAGGCATTCCCTAGAATTATTCAATAGACTCCAGAGTTCCAAAATAGTTACATTGGACAGATTCTGCCAGTGCAGTTGTTGTAGATGGGGAGTCACATTCCTGGGTCTTTCTACCTTGTTATCTTCCTGGAACCCTCTCCTTCTCTGGACAATTCTGAAAGGTTTTGCACATGAACGTGTCCAGTGCATATCAGGTCTGTTTAATGGGAGGAGACCTGGCCTGGGTTAGACTCCTCCAGCCAGGCTGAGCAACTGAGACAAAGTTCAGGAACAAGTGTAGGAGTGTCAGAGCTTCATCTCCATCCCCTGAGGTCCCAGCTGGGTCTCAGAATTAAATTGACTTAAGATAGATTAGTGGGAGGAAAACATACGATGTATTTAACACAAGTTTTACATGGCAGGGGAGCCCTCACAAAGAAATGAAGACCTTAGCAAGCAGTTTGAGTGAGTTACTCATGTACTGAATTGGACAAAGAAGAGTAAACTGTGAAAATGTGACTAAATTATGCAGGGAGGCACTATGGTTTTAATGTGTCCTCAAAGTTTATGTATTGAAAACTTGACCCCTGCCAGGCTCAGTGGCTCAGCCTGTAATCCCAGCACTTTGGGAGGCTGAGGCGAGTGGATTGCCTGAGCCCACAGGTTCGAGACCCGCCCGGGCAACTTGGCAAGACCTCATGTCTAACAAATCAAAAATTAGCTGGGTGTAGTGGCGTGCACCTGTAGTTCTGGCTACTTGGAAGGCTGAGGCGAAAGGACCGCCGGAGCCCAGCAGGTCGAGGCTGCAGTGGCAGGGAGCGTGCCACTGTCCTCCAGTCTGGGTGACAGAGTGAGACTCCAACTCAAAAAAACAACAACAAAAAAGAAAACTCGATCCCCAATGCAAAAGTGTTCAGAGGTGGGACCTAAGAAGAGGTGATTCGCTCATGAAGGTGGAGCCCTCATGAGTGGGTCAGTGTCGGAGTGGGTTAGTTATCACGACAGTGGGCTTGTTATCGAGGTGAGTTCAGTCCCCTCCTGTTCCCTCACTCTCGTCCTCTCCTGTCCTTCTTCCTTCCTCCAGGGGATGATGCTGCGTGAAGACCTCCACCAGATGCCAGATGCTCTTAAACTTCCCGAACTCTGGAGCCATCAACCCAGTAACTTTTCGTTCGTCATACATTGCTCAGCTTGTGGTGTTCTGTTATAACAACATAAGACAGACTAAGACTGGAGTCTTAAAAGATAAGAGTTACTCTGACAAGTTCTATACAGAATTATCTCAGTCTCAACTTCTGGTTCTTAAAGATGAGGATGCTGCCTTTCCTTATAGTATAGGAAGGAAGATTTTCACATATGCGTTTTATCTTCTGCTTTTAAGAAATAGCACGGAGGTCAAAGTGATCTTGCGCTTGCTGTTTTTCAAGTGTCTTCAAGTCAGGATGCCAGAACAGCCCTTTGTAACCCCTTCGCTAGCAAGTACCATCCCCTAGGAGCCAAGCACGTCCCTAGAGATGCAGCAGCTCCTGCTCTGATTGCACGTGAGGGTGACAGATGGATGTTTGTTTTACTGGGGAGTGTTCCTGGCACATATGCAGCAGGCACTGCTCTGTTGCACAAGAAGCTGCAGAATCATCATTCTTAGCTCTGGCCAGATGTGCAAAGGTCTGAACTGAGTGACTGGAGGCCTCTGGGGCAGAGAATAGGGCCCCGTGTTAAGGCCCTCAGAAAGCCAAGAGACAGCTTCCACCTGGGTTCCTGGAAATGCTGTCCCTGGAAGTCATAAGGCCAAGTGTCCAGGTGGGCAGGAGAACACAGGCCCGGCATGCCCTCCTGCACCCTCTGGGTAAGCATCCCAGTACTTCCTGCTCTGGAGCCAGTCCTGTCTCCCTGGAAAGCTCAGCCCTTCTTCCAGCTGTCAGCTCTGAGTTCCTTAATGCTCAGGGCTCCACCTTCTCCCCTCAACCCATCTTATCCACATCCACAGTATCTGCTGCCACCCTGTTGAGATTCTTTCTAGTGTGGTCTTGAGGTCTCTCTCTTGAGAGTGGCCATAATCCAAGACAGCCATTCTCTAGGAGGGACTTGGCCAACTTAGTTCCTCCCTCTCGTTGCTTGCAGTTCTCAGAAAGAATGTCTGAAGAAAGCAACATTCTGACATAAGGAGGAAGTGTCCAGACCAACCCAGACCGTGTCCTCAGCCTCCTAGAACAGGATGTTCTGCAGGTGATTCCAGGACATAAGGAATATAGAACCCAGAGCAAAGCACTTCTGAGATCCCTCAGCTGAGGTGTCATGTGATGCACTTGCAAATGAGACTTCACTCAACCTGGGCAGCTTTCTGGAACCTTAGGAGCCTGACTTGCCCTGAATCTTAGGCTTCTGTTCATCCCCACTGTCTGTGAGTAATACACTTGCCTTGCCTGTCTTGTTGGAGAGTTCTGTCTCACCCGACTAGACCTAGGGGCTTTTGCAGGTATTGACTGTGGGAGGGATGGGTCCTGGTTGTGGAGTGCTTGTGGCATGAGCGTTGAATCCTGAGTCACCCTGTCCACCTGCAGGGACCGTGGGACAGGAGCCCCACTCCCCAGGGCACACGGCAGATACCCCAGGTCCCCTTAGAGGCGGCATCTGCAGGGGATCCTGAGGGCCCTGGAGCAAGATGTGCTGCCGATGGCAGGAGTCAGGGAGGCCTGGAAGGGGAGCCAGGTTCTGGGGCCCTAGGGAGTGATGGAATGCACTGGAAGAAAAGGACTGGATGGGCAAGAGCGGTCTGGAGGGCCCGTGTGGAAGACCCAGGGCTGCCCACTCCAAGCTCCCTCTCCAGGCTGCCCTAGGCCATCCATTAGTTTTCCATCTTCCCCAGGCACAGGTGACATTTCAGGAAAAGACGCACTCACTGCTCAGGAGCATGGCCTGCAGGCCCGAGGACTCCCCCACGAGGTAGCCAGCGGGGCTGGACAGGCTTGGGAAGGGCAGGCAATGGCCGCCACTCACGGGTAGGGCTGAGCCTCTGCTGAGGCTGATGCAGGAGGAGCCTTGGCGCATCACGGCAGTGCCTTCTCCTCCTCTGCACAGGCAGTTGGCTTCTGGGGACACATCCCAGCTGTGCATCCCACCGCCGGTTGGGCCCCATGCTGCCAGCCGTCCACAGCCCCTGAGCCTCCCGGTGAAAGCTTGGACGTGGCCAGGGCTGCTGCCTGGGCCTAGTGCCTCATCCTCAAGGGCAGCGGGGCCTGGCTGCCGCCGTGCAGAGGGCATGAGAACAGCACGGGGGAGCCCGCAGCCTCGGGTTGGGCATCTGGTGTGGGAGGAGCAGAACTGGGGCAGGCTAGCGAGCTCAGGCCTGCAGGGGACGGAGAACAACGAGACTTCCTGTGATTTGCAACTGGTGAGAAAGGACATCAACTTCTTGTGACTCGAAAGGGATACACACTTCCTATGGTTTGTAACTGACGTGAAACTGATGCTAAACCCTAGGTGAAAGCCTGCGCTCCCTGCCCTCAAGGGCATCTCCCTCTTGGAGATCGCCAGCACTGCCCTCCCTTGTGTCTTTAAGTTCCAGTTAAAGCTCCTTCCTTGGCTTTCTGGGACTCGTCCTTGAATTCTTTCCTGTTGCCGAGTCAAGAGCCTGGTCAAGGGCAAGTGTCAATGATCCCCCTCTTGGGAAAAGGCTTCCAGCTTCCCAAGGAGTCAGCTGTCATGACTGGCTGGACCCAACTGGGGACCACAGTCTCTCGCTGAAGCAGCCTCCCCAAGCCTGCGGCCATCAGAGCGGTGGCAAGAAGCCCACACAGCCCGCTGGGCAGGGCTGAGGTCTGCGGAGGCAAGGGACGCAAGTTGCGCAGGAGAAGAGGGCGGGGGCAGTGCCCTTCCCCATGCCTCGAGTGCCTTCTGTGGGCCTGGTTCGCAGCAGTTCACTGCCCTCTCCCCGCCTCAGACATATTTCTAAGCTGAGACCTAAGCGGGGGAGATCAGGGACTGGAGGCCAAGGCTTGGAGCCGTGAGCCCTGTGTGAGTGCACTTGGGGACAGAGGGGCTGATGGTTGCTGGAACTGCATCTGCTTCTTACTCAAAGTCATTCCCAGATGGCCCATTCCTTTATTCTGCCGCCAGGGGTGACTACTGGCCATAGACACCTCACAAACAGGAAGGATGCAGGAACTTAGAGACCTTACCTGGAAAGGGTCGGAGGTCAGAGTTGGGCTGTGTACCCAAGCAGAGGGTGAGACGGAAGCTTCCAGAAGGGTCTTCCTGGAACAGGTGCCGTTCACGCATCTGCCCTCCCTCCCTGGTTCCTTCCCATGGAAGGATCTGAGGCATGGCCGTGTGACAGGAGGGTGCCCCAGCACCCACAGGTTCCAGCTTCATGCCTGGCATCCAGACACTTCTCACAGAGGGCCACGACTCAGGCTACACAGCAGAGGTCCCTCATGTTCCCAGAGGCCAGCCTTGTGCTCCCAAGGCCGCCGATATGTCATTGTCCTCAGTCCACTCCTGCAGAGGGGCGGACTCCCCTGCTGGGGCCCCCAGGCCTGAGTGACCCGGAAGGCTATCACCAGAGGGCACCAGTGCCTTGAGGCGTTTCACGTGCTCAGCCCAGGCCAGTCCAGTGAGTCACCAGGATCAAGGAGTCTTCCTCCCAGGAGGCCTTGGCCCAGTTCACACCCTTCCAAGGACTGGCTGGTCTACAAAAGGCTCTGATTCATCCTTGATAAAATATTTACAGACTAGTGTGAGACAGGAAACAGTTGCGTCCTCAGACTGGCTCCAAGGGAGACAAGCTCGTGTGTGCCGTGGGACAGGAGGGGCTGGCTGGGTGTCTGTGCCTGGCTGTCCCAGGCAGCGAGGGACGGTGATGGGCGTCTGGGTGCCGGAGGCCAGGCTTGCGGGCCCCGCACGGGTCTTATTTTCTCTTCTTTGTGCTTTAGGCTAAGTGCCCTGGGAGCACAGTGGGTAGAGCTAGGCCCAGAGCAGAGGCTTCCTGGACTCGAGGGCGGTAGTGCAGCCCAGGGCCCCCCACCACACAGCGCCTAGAGCACAAGTCTCTTTGGGGGACCCGTAAATGCACACAGAGAAGAAACGTTGTGTTTCGTGAGAGGCCTCTGTGTCAGGGAGCAGCGTAGAAAGCCAGCCCAGGCAGCCCTTCCCTCCCATCCACGTCTCAGGGCGTGCCGATCCGAGTTTCTCTGGCAACAGTCCTGGCCCCTCTTCCTGGGGTTTTTCTGTAGTTCTGATCTAAGGACTCTTACGAGTTCGGTGATAGGCTTTCCAGGGGACAAGCAGCGCCGTGGAGTGGGAAGCTCAGCAGAGTGCCTGGTGCTGCTGGGGCGGCCCCTCTGGGAGACCAGCAGCCCGGAGCTCTGTGCCTGTGAGCCGCGGCGGGGCACAGCCCTCCGTGGACTCCTCCAGGGTGACTTCCCGCTGCAGGCACTCGCCCGCCCTGCTCCCACGGCTCTTCAGGACTGTGAACCCACCCTCTCCTTCTGCCAGCCCTGAGGGGCACTGGCCTCGGTGCCCCTCTCAGGCCCTGGGAGCCACGAGCCTCCTCCTTCCTCGTCCCCAGCCCCTCTTAACAGTGGCCCTGCCCCTGCCTCCTTCCGAGGGCTACCTGGGGGTTCGCGGGTGTCTCTGGTGAGCAGAGCCTGGGGAAAGGAAGACCCGGCCGCCGGTCTCTTCCGCACACTCTTCTCTTCCGCGGCTTCCACACCAGCCTGGGGAGGAGGCAACCCAGGGAGCCCAGTGGGCCGCGCTGGCCGCCTGTCCCGTCGGCTCTGCTTCCCAGTCCTCGTGCCTCGGTCAACATCCACTTTGGAACAGGTTTTAAGGGCTACGATCCCGGATTGAAGCAGCACCGTTTTTTGTTAAAAATTGGAGACTGTGCTTAATTACACAAAAATGGGGCCAACCCCAGACTTCTAAGGCATGGGTTGAGCAGACAGAAATGTCTGATGACTCCGCCTAGGGATCTCTGGCCAGACCCGAATCGCTGGCTCAGAGAAGAGCACACTGCTTGTGCCGTTTGGGGTATTCCAGAGTCACCCTCTAGAAACAGAAAGGCACGGGTTCACCGACGCTGAGGAAATGCCACACAGGTCTGCAGGGAGGAACGTTTTCTGACCAATCAGGATGAGATTGTTGAGGGGATAATATGTGTGAAGATGAGAGGAAACCGTGACATCGTTTACTTGGGTTTCGTAAAGCATTTGACCACGTCGCCCTGAAGACCATTGAAAGACAGCATCTCTCTGACCCCGGGGAGAATGCTTTGTACAGCCCCCTTGAGAAACAGCATGGTGCAAGGTCTGAGGTCATGCAGATCCAGGCCCCTACCTGTCCCACTGTTGCCGCGTGCCGGGGGTTCAGCCAAGGTCTGATCGCTTACCGCAGTCACCGAGACAAAGAGTATTGCCAAGGAAGAAGGCTTTTTAAAGTGCGTGGCATCAGCTAGGAGATGGAAGACAAATCTCAAAATCGTCTCCCTAACCAACAAAAATTAGGGGTTTACGTAGCAGGGAAGAAATGTCGCTATGAGCAAGAAAGTAGGAACTAAGGAGGATTAAGGAGAGGAGTTGCTCAGCAGGTGGCAGGTGGTCAGTTCTGATGTGGGCTCAGGGCTTGGGTGTCTCGTTGGGGATGTGGTGATCTGGTAAGTCTCAGTTACTTCTCAGAGACCTGACAGCTTCCTGAGAGAGAAACTTAGATAGGACAAATGTAGGTTTCTCAAGTTTCAGGACCGAAAGGGTCAATTTCTATGTTTATTCAAAAATCATACATGTCAGTTCTATGGAGAAATTGGGCCAGATTCATCATCACCTCATCGTGTAGCCCTTACCGGCAGGAAGCCTGTGCGCTGCACCTTGCTTCCCAGAATGGTGCCCAGGTGTCTGCAGGGTTAGCACCTGCTGGCACAGAAGCGTGCACTGCTGTTGACTCCAGGACATTCCTGTGAGCGTGCCATGGAGCAGCAGGGCCCAGGCAGTGGTGCTGTGACAGGCCTCTAGCACAGAGTCCTTACTGTGTGAGAGCCAAGGGCATCCTGCCCTGTGTGTTCTGACGCGACCAGCATGCCAGAGACAGACTGTCCAGGCGGTGCATAGAGGCACTTTATAGTGGCCTCCCCAGGCCAAGCTGTGGCTGGGGAAGAGGAGGATCACCTTCAGGATGGGCTGGTTCAAGGTGGGAATTAGGAGGAAGAATGACAAAGGTCTTCCTGAGAGTGTGGTTCTGTGTAACAACTTCAAAGCACTAGGTGGTCTGGGCAACCCTCCCAGTTCTGCCGTAGAGACACTCCTGGTCTGGAGGCTGCTGCTCCCAAGACTGTCGATGAGCTGAGGACAAGGGAGGAACAGAACCTCACACTCCGCCCATGCTGTACTGACCCAAGGCTCCTGGAGCCCATGCGAGGGCTGGAGTTGGGGTTGGGGACAGCTCCCCGGCTTGGAGTTCAGCACTTGAGCTTCCTGGCTGCTTGCAGGCTTGAGATGAACCTCCAAGGCCTGATCCCTCAGCTGTAGAGAATGGAAACGAACAGGCCTGTCTGAGGATGAAACAAGAAGAAAGGAAGCCGTGTTCGGCACTTGGCACCGCTCTGGGGACCCTGGAGGCAGCCCCTACCCACCTGCAGCATGCCCCGGTGTATCTGCGTTGGTCTTTGGTGTCTCCTCAGAGCCAACACCATGCCTGGCACAGGTACGGAGTGAGTGTCTGCCGGATAAATGACGGAGGGAGGGAAGGGGAGCAAGCATTCGCCAAAGTAGGCCATCACACAGAAGGTCTTAAGGGACCGCACGCCAGTGCCCCGGGTCCTGTCAGATCAGACGTGACAGCAAGAGGCCAGCCCACGTGCTCCACCGTCAGACCCAGCAGTCAGGCTCTGGCTGGAGGCAGCACCAGCTGAGGACATTTGCCAGCCCTCAGGTGCCCGCCCTGCTCAGACCCCAAAATGGAGTTTCTGGCAGTCGGCCTGCCTCCCCAGGGCATCCACCTCCTTGCCATCCACAGTGGACGGCATCTCTATCAGCGCAAACATACGTTGCTCAAAGTGTGCATGAATGGATTTACATCTGCGCTCAGAATTTCTTAAAAAGAACACCAATACTGCAATAAATCATTTTAACACCATCATTATCATGTCGGAAAATTATGTTTTGGGAAGAACTGAAAAAATTAGCTGGTGACACAAAATGAGCACAGAGTCGCATCGACCTCCTGAAAGTGGGCTCGTCTTTGCTGCTGTGTCCTTGTTTGTGCTGCGGAAGGATCGTGTAGAGGTTTATAAAAACCGTTAGAAAGTGCAGTCACAAGTCACATTCATGTACAGGAACCAACGTCAAGGGAAAGACAGGAGGTGTTTTCATGACCGCATTGCTGAGTCTATGGGAATTTTTGTTGGTAGCTTTATTTTAATCGTAACAAATTTACTCTATTGTATACACATTAGAGAACAGTAATTGCATTTTAGCTATTCCTTTTACAAAGAAAATTAACATACTTTCACAGGAATGAGTAAATTCTTTCCCAACCTTTTGCAGCTAAAATAGTCTACATCTCACACCAGGGGGACCAGGGAGCCTTGCTCATTGTGGGACCTGCCTGGCGTGGGCACAGCCTCAGGGCTGTGTCTATGCAAACGTGGTCTAGGCTGCTTCTGATCCTGGCGTCTGAGTCTGTGGCCCCCACGATATGTGCGGGTTTCCATCCCAGCGGAAGGGCCCAAAGAGAGACACTAGAGACAGGGATTATGGAGCGGGGTGCTTCGAGGCACATTTGTTCCTGACCCTTTGTCTTGGGTGTTTCTGAAACTCCTGGCTCTTTCCTGGGTCTAATTTTAAGGATTTGTGAATTCAGTGAAGGGATTTCCAATGGCCATACAGAATCCTGGGGATACCCAGCTGGCCCAGGGCCAGGAACACCACGAAGTGGCCTGGAGACAGCCGGGGATGATCCTGCATGGCCAAGAGCCTCAAGGTAGCTTCCCCAGCTGGAAGAGCCCTCTGCCAGCCACCCTCCCCCAGCACCCTCTGGTTCTCCTTAACCTCTTGACTGTGATCTGCCCTCCTGCCAGCCCTGGGTGGAAATGGAAGACCAGTATCCCCAGTTCTCACTTCCAAGACATGGTCTCTCCCCTGAGGACCTCCCCTGCTCCCACCGTGCAGAGCGCAAGCAACACCTAGACATTCCTGTCGCCAGGGTCTCAAACAATGCAAATACCACAGTGAGTACGGTTGTGAGCGTGTGTGATATTGTGTTTGCATGTGTGTGTTTATATGTGGTTGTGTGGTTTGTATGAGACTATGTGTGTGCATGTGATTGTGTGCTGAGTTATCTGCCTGCCCGGTAAACAGAGCCTGAGGGCAGGGCTCCATGCTCCCTCCATGTCAAGCCTCCGTCTCCGTGGGGTCTCAGTCTTGGGGGGACCGGGATGAGGGAGGGGACGAGGCAGGAGGGAGCTGACGCCACGAGCTGGGCCCGACTGGCCCTCGCAGGGGCCTCCCCTCCAAAGTCCTCTGTTCACATCAGCACACACTGAACACCTTTAATATTCGTCAAACTTGCCAGACCTCGCCAAAGCAGGAGCGTCTGCACCTGTGCCACCCCAGCGCCAGGATGCCTACCCGAACTGCACAGGTGAGGCAGCTGCTGCCCAGGTGTGACCTGTGGTGCAGGTTCTGCCTCATTTGGGGGCTGCTGGACACACACTGACCCCCCTTGAGTGGGAAATGTAGCCTGCACCCGGGCTCCCTTTCCCCCGGTTCTCTAGGCAGCTGGATCAGGAAGTGGCTGTGGTTCCACTGGGTCCCTGTGGCCGCCCCTTCCCTGCTTGGGAAGGGAAGAAAAGCCAAAAGACACCGAGGACACCTCCACAGGCCAGCTTCCGGGGTGTGGAGTGCCGACCTGCACAGCCTCTGCTCACCCAGGTCAGAAGGAGCAACCCTGGGCCTGACTCAGGCCGCAGCCAGGCCAGCTGGCGGAGCACAGGCCTCAGAAGGCCATGTGGGGAACGAGCCTCTTGCTTCAGCCCTGATGTCCCTCTCATGGCCTCGGGGTGCTCCCGGGAGCCCGCCATACAGAGTCTGTGGACAGCGGCTCGACAGAGTTCGGCTCCCCAGCACCTTCGGCCGGGCTGGGTGCATCGGCTCCTCCCCCTTCTCCCAGGGATGCCGAGTCTTGAGGAGGTGGGACGCCCCCCACTGCCCTCCAGACCCACTTCCCGGAGCCCACCTGGGGAACAGGGTTTATGGAAACGCGGAAGAGTCTTTCTCAGATGCCAGAAGCCATTTACCTTATGCCACAAGTTAATTCAAGGGGAGATACGAGCCATCATTTTCGTCTCTCAGCCAAGAAAAAGATTCGCAAGGCCATCCATTTTAAATCCGAGTACTTGATCACCTGCAAGTTCAGTTTTACAGCCTCCGTTTTTCCCAGAGAAATTGAAATTGGGACATGTTCCCTGGTTCCACGTGTGTATGTGTGGGTTAAGTGCACTGTTTCTGCCTAGTAGAGGTGGCTCTCGCCGGGAGTTCTGGGCAACAGCCCTCCCCACCGCCCCCGGTCTCCTCGCCTCTCCCCTGGCTGGTAGCTGGGCTGCCCATGCCCGGCTGTCGTAGGGTCATATGGGTTGTGGGCTTTGCTCTCAGGGCTCATAGACAGTGCACACACAGTTGGCCCAGCTGTTGGGGTGAATCCAGAGTGGGTGTTCTTTCAAAGAGTAGGTGACTGCTGTGCTAAACACAGGTCAGGCCTGACTCCTGGTCCTTGACAAACCCACAACCAGGATCCTAGATGCTTTGGCCAAGAGAGCCCATCTGGGTGGGCAACAATGTCTGGACACGCCCTCCCATGACTGGCAAAGTGATGGTTTGGTCACTTTGATGAAATGACTATTTGCTGGAAGCTGCAGAAAGGGTGCTGGTCATTTCTCAGGCTGTGGTCTGTTCGAGGGCAATGATGTTACCTGGTGGGTTGATGGCCACACTGTGCATTCCAAATAAAGTGAGATGCTGAGTTTTCAGAGTGAATGCAAAGTAGTTTTATTAGAAAGAAAAGACATGCTCAAGAGAGAATGCAGTTGCCTTGAGGGAAAGGACACAGGCTTGCTGTTAGCAGAAAACTTTATATAGTGTCCAAAATGATGATTAAGCAACCTATTTTCAAAGTTAAGATCTGTGGGCTACATGGGTTGCAACAAGCTGTTGACCACATATCTCAGTACTTATCGTCTAACTCAGCGGTCCCCAAACTTTTTGCCATCAGGGATCAGTTTCATGGAAGAAAATCATCGGGCATTAGATTTTCATAAGGACCACACAACCTAGATCTCTCACATGCACAGTTCACAATAAGGTTTGCAATTTCATGAGAATCTAATGCCACCGTTGATCTGACAGAAGACGGAGCTCTGCTTGCCCACCACTTACCTCCTGTTGTATGGCCTAGTTCCTAACAGGCCAAGGACTGGTACCAGTCCAAAGCCAAGGGGTTGTGGACCTCCTGGCCTAACTTCTTTTTTTTTTTTGAGTTGGAGTCTCAGTCTGTCGCCTAGGCTGGAGTGCAGTGGCACACTCACAGCCATCCCAGCATCAACCTGCTGGGCTTCATTGATCCTTCTGCCTCAACCTTCCAAGTAGCTGGAACTGCAGGTGCATGCTGCCATGCCTGGCTAATTTTTTATTTATTGTGGAGATAAAGTCTCGCCAAGTTGCCTGGGCTGGTCTTGAATCTGGGAGCTCAGGCAATGCACTCACCTTGGCCTCCCAAAGTGCTGGGATGACAGGCTGAGCTACCGAGCCCGGCCTGGTCTAACTCCTAAGCTTACTTGTGTCACAAGAATTCCTTTAAGATAATGAGAAAAGTTACTGGTTGATCAAGTTTCCTCTTAGAGCACCATGCCTCGGTGTCTCCAGTAACTCCCTATTGCCTTTGTTTATGGTCTCTGTGATTGACTGTGCCAGCCACCCCTCACCCCAAGGCCAGATCTGGTGTGCCTGCTCAGTGGGACGGTTGTTCAAAGAGTGAAGCTCTGATAAGAAGGCATCTGTGGGTTGGCCATCCTGTTCCTCGTTCACCGAGCTTGTACCTGCTCACAGAAGCATGCCTATCCATGTCTGAACTATGCTAGTGCACCTGCCTCATAGGGAGCATCCTGGGCGACTGCCAGCCATGGTATCTTCCTGCCCTAATAGCCATTCACAAACATGTCAGCTGCCCAGGGGTCCCTTTATAATTTCATGCCCATTTTCACACTGGAAATGGGAAGGAGACACTTAGAAGTGGAAGGACCAAGTAGGGGCCTGTGCTTTATAAAATGACCTCACATGGTAGGGCTGCCTGGAGCTTAGGGCTCCCAGGCCTGGCAACCGCTGTGTGACCAACACGTATCGATGATTTGGAGACTGCATTAAGAAGGCTTCGTGGAGATGGTCAAGCTCGCTGCTGTGCCCTGGGACAGCCTGGGAAGCCCTCTGCCAGGCGACTCACAGCCATCCTGAGGCCTCTGCAGCTGCCTACCTTGCCGGAGATCTGTCGATGTAAGATGCTGTCTCAAAAGAAAGAGATAAGAACACAGTTGAAGGGCTCACACAACCTGGCTGCAAGACTTGCCGTAAAACTAGTCACCAGGATTGTGGTCTTCACAGAAGAGCAGACAGATAGCTCAGCAGAACAGAACAGAGAACCCAGAAAGAGACACACACAAATATGGTCACCGATTTTGACAAAGGAGCAGAGACAACTCAGTGGAGGATGGACAGGCTTTTCAACAAATGGTGCTGGAACAACTGGACATTCACACGCAAGAAAGAAATCTGGACACAGACCTCCCACCCTTCGCTACATCAACTCAAAATGGACCATAGGCCTAAATGTGAAATGTGAAACTGTAAAACTCTTAGACTATAAGAAGAGAACATCTACACAATCTTGGGTTTGGCAGTGGGTTTTTAGATACAACACCAAAAGCATAATCTAGAAAAAAAAACGGATAAAATGGACTTTATTAAAATTCAGGACTATTGTTCTATAGAAGACACAGTTTAATATAATGAAAGACAAGCCTCAGACCAGGAGAAAATATTTGCAAAACACACATCTGATTAAAAAAAAAATACTCAAAATATACAGACAACTTTAAATCTCAGTAATGAAGAAATAAACAACCCAATTGAAAAACAGGCAAAATATATGAACAGACCTCACCAAAGAAAATATACAGATGACAAAGATTATCAAAATCATTTGTCATCAGAAAATGCAAATTAAAATGGCAGTTAGATACCTCTTCACACCTATTAGGATGGACCAAAAGAAAAAAAAACCTGACAATGTCAATGTCTGGCAAGGGTATAGAACCTCAGGAATTCTCGTTTCTTCCTGGTAGGAATGCAAAATGGAACATTTTGGAAGAGTTTTACAACTTCTTGTAAAGGTAAACATTCCAACCCTACAATCTAGCTATCATACTCAGGTATTTACCCAACTGTCCACACAAAACTTTGCCCAGAAATGTTTACAGCAGGTTTATTTACAATTCCCAAAAGCTGAAAGCAACCAAGATGTTCTTCATTAGGTGAATAAACAACCTGTGTTACATTCTTACAATGAAATATTATTCAGCAATAAAAAGCAATATGTTTTCAAGCCATGCCAAAACATGGAGGATCTTTTTTTTTTTTTTTTTTTTTTTTTTTTGAGACAGGGTTTCACTCTGTTGTCCAGGCTGGAGTACAGCTCATTGCAGTCTTGAACTCTTGGACTCAAGTAATCCTCCACCCTCAGCCTCCTGAGTAGCTGGAACTAGAGGTGTGCCATCATGCCTGGCTAATTTTTTTTATTTTTTGTAGAAACAAGGTCTTGCAATGTTGACCAAGCTGGTCTCGAATTTTGACCTCAAGCAATCCTCCCACCTCAGCCTCCCAAAGTGCTGGGATTACAGGTGTGAGCTACCTCACCTGGTTGGCATGGAGGAAATTTAAATGCATATTGCTAGGGGAAAGAAGCCAGTCCAAAGAGGCTATAGACTGTATGATTCTGACTATAAGGTATTCTGAAAACTATAATGATGGTAAACAGGTAAGTGCCAGAGATTTGGGCAGGGTGGGCAGAAAGTAGGTTAAACAGGTGTAGCACGGGGGATTTTTTAAGGGAGGTGCAGCTGTTCTGTGTAACACTGTAATGGCAGATACATGATGTGATATAGTCATCAAGTCTCATAAGATTTTATAGCACAAAGCATGAACCATAATTATGCAAATTTTTACAAAGTAATCTTGGAGGCTCAGAAATCTCAGGATGGAGTGCAGAATGTGACAAAAGAAAAGACTCTAACTGTATGAAAAAAGTATTAGGCAGCCTCACTGAAGGGAGTGGGGGAAAGGGTGCTGACCCTAGTAACTCTGGAAATGGGTGGAATCTGTAAGATTCAGGGAACAGAAGCTGCACATAAACACTGGGCTCTATCCGATGAGTTGTTTCTCGTGGGATGTGGGTTAACAATTCTGACACTGCTGTGCACGGACGCTGGAACTGATTAAGTGGATGGATGGCGGTTGGTGGGAGCTGGGTCCTCACCGTTCGAGGGGGAGTTTATGGGTAAGCACGGAGGCCAGAAAGAGCCGTGTGGTGATGGATTAGAGTCGGAGAGTTGGTTCATGAAAATACAGACGGCTACAGACAAGTATTTCTAGATGTGTGCGTGTGCCCATGGGTTAGTGCACACACGTTCCTCTCCTTGTCTGTCGTCTGAGAGGGCCTGGAGGCAGTGCCACACCAGGCCCGATGAGCACACCTACAGCCCAGATCCTGGCTATAAATACCCTTCTCCAGTCAAAGCAACAAGAGCTTCTTGGGGAAAGGGCTGATTCAGGGTTGGGGCCAAAAATATACCAGAGGAGTCCAGAGCAGTGCCAGAAAGCAAGGAAGTGCTGAAACAAACAAAACAAGACAAAACACCTGATGTGGAGGGGAGTGGAAAAGGCATGGCAGCCCGTGGGAAGAGCTCCTGGCAGTCAAAGCTGGAACAGCAAGAACAGTGCGGTACCGGCGTGGATCACCACCTGCAGTACATGCAAGTGCTGAGGATCCAACGGACTTCAGCAAGTAGGGAGAACAGGCAGCTCTTCGTGTAGAAGAGTTCACAAGAACCCCTAGGAAGGACGCGAATCTCCACTCTTGAGCTGTGGGCTGCGTAGGTGACTTCTTTCCAGAGAGGACAGGTGGAAAGGGGGAGAGAGGGTCACTGCCATAGAAACACCTGGGCAACACAGCTCAGCTGGGTGAGCAAGGTCACTGCCTCAGCAGCAGGTTGTGTTGATGGTGCCCTGATAGAGTATGTCGATCCCCCTCCCAGAACCCACAATCCCAGTTTAATCATTAAGAAATCAGAAAAATCTCAGTGGCGCATCTTATAAAATATGTGATCAGTACTCCTCAAAATTGTCACAGTCATCAAATAAGGGAACATCTGAGAAACTTTCACAGCTAAGAAGAGACTAAGGAGACAGAACAACTAAATGCAATGCAGTTTTCTACATAGGCTCTTGGGACAGAATAGGAAATTTTGGTGAAGTATAAACTTCAATTAATAATGTTCTGTATTGGTTCATTAATTGTGTCACGAGCACTACACAGATGTAAGATGCCAACAATAGGGGAAACTGAGTGTGGGGTACACAGGAACTCTCTGTGCAATCTTCCCATTTTTTTTAAATGCAGGATGGATTTATTGAGAGGACAGAAAACTCCCAGAGCAGAGAGGACCTAGAGGGTTGCTCCTGTGTGACATTCTTACAATGAAATATTATTCAGCAGTGAAAAGCAATATGTTATCAGGCCTTTCTTCTGTGTTTAATACTTTCTTAAGTGTTTCTTGTAGAGCTGGTCTGGAGGCAGCATAAACTCTTAGGGATTGAAAGTCTGGGAGGGATTTTAATTCTCCATTGATGATGAAACTTAGCTTAGTTGGGTAGGTAATTCTTGGTTGAAATTTTTTATCTTAGAGAACTCCTGCTTGCTTTTGTGTTCCATTTGCCTGAAAAATTGTTTTCGATCCTCTTACTTTGAGTCTGTGGGTATCCCTTCTGGTGAGAGGAGTCTTTTGGAGACAACATATTGTTGCATCATGATATTTTATCCAATTTGCCAGTCTATGTCTTTTCAGTGGTGCATTTAGTTCATTCACGTTCAGTTTATATATTGAGATGTGAGCGTTTATCCCTGTCATGAGGTTCTTAGAGAGTTTGTTGTTACTGCTGCTGTTTGTTTATTGGTTGTTTTCTTTTGAATTTTTGAGTTGATTTATGTGTGTTTTCAATCTTTTTCCTGCATTCTTGTGAAGGGAAAGGTTTTTTTGTTTGTTTTAGTTTTTTTCCTCTTCTCTCCTCCTTTCGGTTTTGTTTAGAACAGTCTAAAACTGTTCTAAAATTAAAAGTTGATTTGAAAATGGAGAAACGCTACATGTATGGTGACTGCCAGGAACATTTGCCTCTGCAGGTGCAGGTGCAGGTGCGAGGTAGGGAGGAGGAGAGCTGGGCCATGGGTTCAACATGTGAGCAAGGTAGAGCCTGGACAGCAGCCAGCTCAAGGGGCTGGTGTCCAGGAAGGCAGCCCCATTCTGTGCCCTTCCTGAGTCTTGTCAGGAAGGGTATTTGTGTTGGGCTGTGGAGTCCTGCATTCCATGCTGCAGTCACTAGAACTTGACAAAACACTTTGTCCATTTTTGGGTTTGTACCTAAATAAGTCATCTGTGAGTGTTTTCCTCAGGAACACACTTGTGAGCAGTGTC
Source organism: Cephalopachus bancanus (assembly GCA_027257055.1). Classification (NCBI taxonomy): domain Eukaryota; kingdom Metazoa; phylum Chordata; class Mammalia; order Primates; family Tarsiidae; genus Cephalopachus; species Cephalopachus bancanus. The sequence continues at coordinate 352,280 of JAPVLO010000729.1, read as the reverse complement.
TGAAACAATGATCACATCATAGTGTAGAAAATGTGGGGTCAGGGAGGAGGAGGCAAGATGACAATGGAACAGGGCAGAATATGAGAGTCTCCACAAAAGCAAGTGTCCAAAAAGACTTTCTGTGTGAGTGGGTGTGTGCCTGTAGAGGAGTGAAAGTCTGCCTGAGGGGAGACTGGGATTCATGCACCCAGGGTTCTTCTCTGGAGGTGACTGCAACCCACTCCTGCCCTGAGATTGGAGCCCCCAGTGTGCAGGATCATCTGCTATTCTTGGGGCTCTCTTGAGAGCAGGCAACAGAGAACGGCTGCTCCTCACCACCTGACACCCGGTCCATGCCATCATCTGCAGCAGCAGACAGGGTCCAAGCCCCAGGAAACATGGAGAAGGCAAAGCATGAAAATCCGGAATGGAGCCCTGTTGCCAGTGAGGAGATACTGACTGGCGCCATCTTCTCTGTCCTGGGACCGAGCAGAGACCTGTATTGCCCCACTCAGCTGGGACCCAGAGGCTATCCCTTCATCAGACATGAAGGGACAGATGCCCCTCTCCCACACTAGAACAGGCACAGACATGTCAGATATGAGAGGGAGACTTGACAGCAGTGACAGCAGCAGACAAGTTGGATGAGTCCAGATCGGATCCATCCTACTCCCACAGTAGTCCATGGGGCATCTGACCCATGCTGAGAGCAGCCCTATCAGCCTACACTGAGAGCAGAGGGGAGGGGCTGGAGACTGGAGCCTCTCCTTAATGAGGCAGTGGCAGCCAAAAGGGACTTGGAGTTATAGAAACAGCCACAGAGCAAGTTTTTGTTGTTGTTGTTTCTTTGTTTTAGTTTTTTGTTGTTTTTCTTCTCTCTTTCTGTTTTTGTACTTGTTTTGTTTCCGGTATTTCAGTGTTGGTTTTTAAAGATTTTTCTAATTGTGTATGGGTATTTTTGAGGGTGACTACATCAACAGGGGCTTTTTGTTTGTTTGCTTGTTTGTATGATTGCATGCTTTTGGTTTTGGTTTTTTGTTTTTTCTATCTTTGTTTGTTTCTCTTTATTCATTAGTTGGTATGCCTGTCTGTTTTCTCTGTTATCCTTCTCTCTCCACCTTCCTTTCATCTTTCTCCTTCCTTTTTCCATTCTTTTCCTTTTTCATATCTCATTTTACTTTCAGAGTGCAAACATACCCCTTCATTGCATGGACGGATTGTAAGGTGGTGGGAACTGAGTTCCAGGGGGCCCACACACCTGTCAGCAGATATTGGGATCTGCATAGCTTCTGAATCACAGCTCCCCTTTAATTCAATCTCACTGCAAAAAGCACAGCCCGCCACCCCCAGTCTAGCTTTAAAATTGAACAAAGCCAGAGGATCTACATAAGGAAGAATAGAAGACTGAGCAAACAGAATGAAAAGCTATCCCCCCATTACTTAACAACATAATTAAAGAAGAGGTTAAAAAAGGGGGGGAGGGAAACCTACACAAATGAGGAAAAACCAAAGGAAGTATATAGGTCCCATACAGACTCCTGGGAAGACAACTGAGAATACAGACTTCAGAATTCAGACAACGCAGAGCCCCCAAAATGACTGATCTCAAACCACAAACCCAGATATGAAGATATTAATAGAGAGAATAAGTAGAAATGAGGAGAGACAGGAGGAAAGAATGAAGGAGTTGATAACTGAGAGAACAGCAACAAAGAATACAGTGAATGAAATGGATAACAAACTGATAAGCATAGAAAGCAGAATTAACCAAGCAGAGGAAACAATTTCAGAACTTGAGGACCAAAATATGGAATTAACTCAAACTGTAAAAAACATAGAAAAGAAGCTTAAAAAGAGAGAACAAAACCTCCAAGAGATGAGTAATTATATCAAGAGGCCAAACCTAGGGCAGATAGAGAGACAGAGAGCACCCTGGAACAAACATTCTATAAAATTATCCAAGGAAACTTCCCTTATCTTATCAGAGACATGATCATTCAAACATAAGAGATTCAGAGAACCCTGCAAGACAACAACTGAAAAGACCAACTCCTAGACATAAAGTAATTCACTTACAAAAAATATGTATAAAAGAAAAAATCCTAAAGGCAGCACGAGAGAAAGGTCAGACTACTTACTGGGGAAGACCAGTTAAAATAGTAGCAGATTTATCTACAGAAACACTTCACACTAGGAGAGATTGGAGTCCAATCTTCAAAGTTCTCTAAGATAAGCAATTTCAACCAAGAATTACCTACCCAGTTAAGCTAAGTTTCATCAGCAATGGAGAATTAAAATCCTTCCCAGACATTCAACCCCTAGGAGTTTATGCTGCCTCCAGAGCAGCTCTCCAAGAAACACTTAAGAAAGTATTAAACACAGAAGAAAGGGAGAAAAAGAACAACACCCTTCAAAAGAATGCAGGAAAAAGATTGAAAACACACATAAATCAACTCAAAAATCAAAAGAAAGAAAGCAAACAGCAGCAGCAACAACAAACTCTCTAAGAGCCTCATGACAGGGATAAACGCTCACATCTCAATATATAAACTGAATGTTAATGGACTAAATGCACCACTGAAAAGACATAGAATGGCAAATTGGATAAATTATCACGATGTAACAATATGTTGTCTCCAAAAGATTCATCTCACCAGAAAGGACACTCACAGATTCAAAAAAAGAGGATGGAAAACAAATTTTCAGGCAAATGGAACACAAAAGAAAGCAGGACTTATGAACTTAACATCAGGCAAAATACCCTTTATGCTATCAAATATTTATAAAGATACAGAAGTTCACTACATAATGATAAACGGTTCAATCCTTCAACAAGAAATATCCATACTAAACATAGATATGCAACCAACATAGGAGCACTGACTTTCATAAAGCAGCTTCTAGGTAAACTTTAAAAAGATATTGACTCTAACACTATCAAAGCTGGGGATTTAAATGCCACACTAACAGCCCTAGATAGATCATCAAGACGAAAAAATCAAGGTGATTCGGAACCTCAACGTGATGCTTGACAAAATGAACTTAATTGATAACTACAGAACATTCTACCCAACATCCATGCACTATACATTCTACTCATCACCACATGAAATATACTCTAAGATTGATTACATCCTTGGCCATTAATCAAGCATAAATAAATTTCATAGGATTGGAATACTGTCATGTACCTTCTCAGATAATAGTGGAATAAAAATAAATATCAACACCAACAAAGTTCCACCAAAGCCACAAAGACATGGAAACAAAACACCATGATGCTGAACAACTCCTGGGTCATCATGGAAATCAAAACAGAAATTAAAAGATTCCTGAAAACAAATAAAAACAAAGAAACATCTTTCCAAAATCTCTGGGATGCCATGAGAGCAGGACTAAGAGGGGTATTCACATATTTATGAACACACATAAAGAAAATGGAAAGATCACATGTTAACAGTCTAACAAATCACCTAACAAAGCTGGAAGAGCAAGACAACCAAAACCCTAACTTCAGCAGAAGAATCTAGATCACCAAAATAAAAACCCAAATTCAGGATATAGAAGACAAAATATAATACAAAAAATCAATAAAACAAAAAGCAGTTTCTTTGAAATGATAAACAACATCGATGGACCCCTACCTAGACTCACCAAGAAAAAGAGATTAAAAAGCCCAAATAAACACAATCAGAAATGCAAGAGATCAAGTCACAACTGATCCCAAAGAAATACAAAAGATTTTCAGAGACAACTATGTACATTTCTATGGAAATAAACTTGAAAACCTAAATGAAATAGAGGACTTTCTGACAACCTCCTCAGGTTGAAACAAGAAGAAATCTAGACCCTAAATAGACCAATAACAATCCAGGAAATTGACTATGTCATAAGAAAGCTACTTCCAAAAAAAAAAGCCCTGAGCCAAATGGCTTTCCAGTAGAATTCTACAAAACATGCAAGGAGGAACTGATATCAATCCTACTGAAAGCATTCCAGGCAAATAAGAAAGATAGAACTCTCCCCAAATTTTTTTTTACGAAGCTAACATCACATTGATACACAAATCAGGTAAAGATCCAACAAAGAAAGAGACCTACAGGTCAATATCCTTGATGAACATAGATGCTAAAATTCTCAACAAGATTCTAGCAAACCAGATCCAACAACACATCTCAAAAGTCATCCACCATGACCAAGTAGGCTTCATCCCTAGGATGTAGGGTTGGTTCAACATCACAAGACCATAAACATAATTAAATACATCAACAGATATAAAAACAAAAACCACGTCTTTATATCATTAGATGCAGAAAAAGCTTTCAATAAAATCCAGCACTCCTTCTTGATAAAAACCCTCAAACATCTAGGCATAGATGGAATGATTCCTCAATATATTAAGAGTCATCTACGAGAAACCCACAGCCAACATACTACTAAACGGACAGAAATTGGAACCATTTCCCCTGAAAACTGGAACAAGAAAAAGAAGCCCACTCTAACCCCTCCTGTTCAACATAGTATTGGAAGTTCCAGCTAGAGCAATCAGACAAAAGAAGGAAAACAGTGGTATCCAAATAGAAAAAGAGGAAATTAAGTTTATCCTTTTTTGCAGACGACATGATTCTTTACCTCAAAAACCCAAGAGAATCTGATAAAAAGACTTTGGCAAAGTCTCAGGGTATAAAATCAATGTATAAAAGACAGTCACATTCCTGTACACCAACAATAAACAAACAGAAACCCAAATTAAAAGCACAGTCCCATTCACAATAGCCACCAAGAAAATGAAATACCTTGGCATCTTCCTAACCAGAGAAGTGGAAGACCTTTACAACAGAAACTACAAAACACCGCTCAAAGAAATAAAAAATGACTCAAACAAATGGAAAAAGATTCCATGCTCAGGGAATGGAAGAATCAACATTGTTAAGATGTCCATTTTATCCAAGGCAATCTACAGCTTTAATGCAGTATCTATTAAATTACCAGCAGCATTCTTCTCAGACCTGGAAACAACAACACAAGAATTCATATGGTAACACAAATGATCATGAATAGCCTACAATCCTCAGCAAAAAGCAAACAAACAAACAAAAAAAGCAGGAGGTATCACACTACCAGAGTTTAAACTTTACTATAAAGCTGCAATAATCAAAACAGCTTGGTATTGGAACAAGAACAGGCATATAGACCAATGGGACAGGATAGAGATTCCAGAAGCAAAACCTCAATTTCTCAATCAACTCATCTTCAACAAAGCCTTCACCATCAACCACTGGGGAGAGAAGAACCTATTCAGTAAATGGTGGTTGGAAAACTGGCTCACCACATGCAGAAGATTAAAACAAGACCCCTACCCATCACCATACACAAAAATCAACTCTAAATGGATCAAAGGCCTAAACATAAAATCTCTAGCTGTAAGAACCTTAGAAAATCCAGGAGACACCGTTATGGAAGCTGGAACTGGCAACCAATTCCTGGTCAAACACCAAGTGCCTATACCATAAGAAATAAGACAGACAACTTTGACCTTATCAAACTGACAAGCTTCTGCAAAGCCATAGAAACCATCGAGAGAACAGGGAGACAGCCCACAGACTGGGAAAAAATATTTGCCAACTCCATGTCTGACAAAGACCTAACATCTAGGATCTACAAAGAACGTGCTAAAAAGTGCTAAAAAGGAAAAAACCAACAGCCGCAGTACAAAGTGGGCAAAAGGTATGAATAGACACTTCTCAAAAGAAGACATACGAGCGGCCAATAGATACATGGAAAAAATGCTCAGCCTCACTAGTCATAAAAGAAATGTAACTCAAAACCGCACTGAGATACCACCTAACTCCAGTCAGGATGGCCATCAACAATAACTCAAAAAACAACAGATGCTGGGGAGGATGCAGTGAAAAGGGAACGCTTCTACACTGTTGGTGGGAGTGTAAACTAGTACAGCCTCTGTGCAAAAGAGTGTGACGATTCCTAAAAGATCTAAAAATCAACCTCCCATACGACCCCACAAACCCCCTACTGGGAATATACCCGGAAGAACTCAAATCACTCAATGAAAAAGATACCTGCCCAAGCATGTTTATTGCAGCATTATTAAAATAGCAAAAACCAGGGAACCAACCATGCTGCCCATCGAAGAGGTCTAGATTTAAAAACGGGGTACATATACATGATGGAATGTTACACAGCCATAAAGAAGGACAAAATTATGAACTTCACAGCAACTTGGATGGACTTAAAGTCTATAGTACTGAGTGATCTATCACAGAAACAAAGAACTGAGTACCACATGTTCCCACTCATAAGTAGACCTTGAACAATTGTCATAATACCATAAGAAAGAGATCGGTAGTAGTGGGAAACTTCCAGGGAACAGGGGCTGGGATTGGCAGTAGTAGGAAACTGCCAGGGGAAGGGGGGTCACAGCTCATCAGCAAGGGTGCCTGCATAATGAACTTTTGTATACTTAACCCTGAATTGTACCCTACATCTTTAAAATTAAAAATAAAAAAAAGAAAATGTGGTGCCAGTCATGTCACATGTCCCCTCCAGGCCCTGAAGTTCTGTGGACTCAGAGCACACTGTTTTCCCACTGGTTGTTGGTCCCACCGAGCCTCCATGTGTGACCCAGGATGACCCCACATCATCAACTGATGCTTTCCTGGAGAGACCAGATGAACCGTGCGGCCCGTGCACATACGTGAGAGCCGTCCAAGTGAGATTCAGGAGCTGCGGCCTCCAGCCTCACCTGGAACAGGGTGGAGACTGACATTCGGAGGTAGGACCATCCCCCTGAGAGGCTGGGCCTCCCGCCCTAAGGCACTACCATCAGCTGTTATTTTGCGGTACACTCTGGATCACTCTGCGATTCTGGAGAAACAGAGTCCAGCATCAATTTTTCTATGCAAGTGATTCCTTCATGGGCTTGGATGTAATAATTCCCAGACAACAAACTTTCCAAGTTGGGCGATGGTGGCCATTTGTGCCGTGAGTGTCCTGCCTCTTTGTGGAGGCCGTGACTGCAGACAGGTGTCGCAGCTGAGGAGATGATAACATCAGGTGAAACCAGAAGTATTATTCATCTGAATTCAAATGGGGAAAGTCTTCAAAGAAGAAAATGAAGCCGGGCTCGGTGGCTCAGCCTGTAATCCTGCGCCTTTGGGAGGCTGAGGTGAGTGGATTGCTTGAGCCCGCGGGTTCGAGACCCGCCTGGCCAACTTGGCAAGACCTCATCTCTACAACGAATCAAAAAATGAGCCGGGCATGGTAGCACGCGCCTGTAGTTCCAGCTACTTGGAACGCTGAGGTGGAAGAATCGCCGGAGCCCAGCAGGTCGAGGCTGCAGTGGCCGGGAGCGGCCACTGCACTCCAGCCTGGGTGACAGAGTGAGACTCCAACTCAAAAAAAAAAAAGGAAAATGAAAACAATCTTTACAAGTGAAAAGCTACCTAAGCAAATGTGAGGTCTATTCTGAAAAGTGCCAGCCCTCTGACTGGTTTTCACCTCCCACAGATGGAGTCTTAGAATCCTGGCAGCTCCCTGAGCCCTGTAGAGAGGTGCCCATCTAAGGGACAGGCTGCTTCCTGCCATGGGGTCCCACATGTGGTTGCAACCTGTCCAGTAAGCTCCTTTCCTTGTAAGTGCCCAAATATGTTTTCCTGTCAAGAAAAAGCATCTCAAACGTGGCTTTTCTCCACAGATGCGGGCAACAAGAGCATTAAGATTCGCCTTTCATATCTCGGAGACTCTTGCCAGATGTGGAGGGTCTCCACCTGTAGGGGTGGCATTGTCCCTGCAGATCCCTTCAACTCTCCCAGGGCCTTCTCAGACTCATGCAGAAAAGTCCTGCAGGTGAGTAGGTGCTGCGGCCTGCCTCCTGTGGCTCCTGGAGGTGGGTCCCAGTGACACGCTTGTGGAATGCTTCTGTGGCCAAGACGACCCTGCACAAAGGCTTCTCACTGGCTCTGTTACCAGGTAAGGCTCTTCCCTCCCCGCCCCGAGCGGGAGGCTTGCCTGCGGACGCCCCCGATCTGCTCTGCTCACTTCCCCCCCACCAGCCGGGACCCCAAGGACAGTCCTTGGTAGAGCATCTGGCGCCACCCAAGGACAGACCACTCCTTCACCCAGTGAGAAGCTTTTGTGCAGGGTCTTCTTTGCCACAGAAGCATCTGGAGGTCTGTCTGTCTGTGGCTTAGAGCTTCCTTCTGGATGTGAAGGAGATGGGCTTCAGTGGCCAGACGGGAGCTCAGACAGGGACTCAAACAACAGGAATGTGTTCTCTCACAATTCTGAGGGCTGGAAGTCCAAGGTCAAGGCATGGGCAGGGCTCGGTCTCCCCCTCCCACACCCCCAAGGCTGTGGGGAGGAGGTGCTCCAGTCCTCTCTCTTGGGCTCGCAGTGGCTATCTTCCTGTCCCACGGCGTTCTCCCTTTGTGGGTCTGTCCAAACTTCCCTTTGATGAGGACACACCAGTCACACTGGAGTAGACCCCACCCTGACGACCTCGCATTGACTTGGTGGCCTTTGTAAATATCCTGTCTCCAAATACAGCCACAGTCTGAGATAGGCGAGGCTAGGACTCCAATGTATGAATCTTGGGGACACAGTTCAGCTCACAACAGGACTCAAGCCCATTGAACACATCCCCAAAGCTCCTCCTACGGAGAAAGAGTGCAGCGTTCCCCAGCTGGCTGCAGGGCTGTGGAGGAAAGTTCCAGGGACATGGAGTCCTGAGGGACTGGCTGCTTCTGTGCCCGTGGCTCTGCAGATGCGTCTGCTTCTTCTGGTGAGCTTTCCACATGGATGACTCCGGAACATTCTAGGTCAGGCTCTCTCTGATTCTGGTTTTCCATAGATGCCTCCAATGTGGCGGCATAAAACACATTCATCACTTCACGACTCTGGAGGTCAGAAATCCGGCACGGGGCTCGCTGGGCTACAGTGGAGGTGGAGGAAGGGCTGGTTCCCCTCTGGGGCTCCAGCAGGGGGCCCATGTCTCGCCATGCGCAGCTTCCAGAGGCCGCCCCTGTTCTGCGGCTCTTCCTCTGCCCTCAAAGCCAGCAGCTCAGCTTTCCACGGTCACATCTGCTTCTAACCCTGGCGGGAAAGGCTCTCCACCTCCAAGCGCCCGTGTGGTGGAGGGGGCCACTGAGAGCCCACCCACCTCTCCCTGCCTTGAGCTCCTTTGCTGGACCGCTCCGGCCTCGTGAGGTGACGCAGCCACAGGTTCCAGAGTCCGTGGGCAGGGCCGCCTACTCCCTGGCTAAGCCTCTTTCCGTTCTAGTCGTTTCAGGGAAAAGCAGTCCCTGCAGGTTTTAGCATCGGATGTGCACTCTGTCTCCTTAGGCAAGCTGCTCTGGGTAGGTTAAAAGTAAACACCGTCTATCCCAGCATCTCCAGGGCACTGGGAAACAGATGTTTCCTTAGTTCCGTTTGTCACTTAGTGGCAGTGGGAGGGAGAAGGCATTTGGATTTCAATCCTCAGGAATGGGAGACGGTGTTTTGAGCACACACGTCTCTGTCTGAGACAGACTCATGTCTAGGACGAAGACAGGCTCCCCATTCGAAACCTCTCTATGGAGAGAGCACTTCTTTGAAGTATTCGATTAAAAACATGTGTACCTCTACATGGTGACATGTAAAGTGTATGTTCCCATTAGAGGGTGGTGGCTGTGAGCCTGGGACATCGGCTCTCACCGAGGTGACCTGCGAACGGCGCAGCAGCACAGGGCGGCTGAAGGCTGGACTCCCCCGACGAAGAGGGCCTTTCCCTCGTGGGCGTCTGCGGTGTGTGGGAGTGCGGGAGGGCCAGCCGAGAGCAGGAGGTCTGGGCCTGCGCTTGACCTTCCGGCCTCCTCAGGCACCGCCGGCAGCTGTAGTGGACCTGGCACTGGTCCAGTCGCCATGACACGGCAGTGCGCGCCAGCTAGTTTAAGCATCTGCACAATGACATCAGCGCCAAGGCAGCTGGCCAAGGGCAGAGAAGAGTTATGCGCTGCTGAGCTCTTGGACAGGTGAGATACCACGTCTCGGGAAGGGTGTCTGAGGCTCAGCTCTGCAACTGGACAGAGGAGGTGGGACCCAGGCCCCCGGGGAGGCCAGATCTTCGCCTGTGCAGGGGTGTGCACTCTGCCCACGGTGCTGTGGGCCGCACATCTGCCAGGGGTGCTCTCAGGTCCTCTCGCCTCCTGGGTGCTTGGTGGGTTGGGGGCCACCGGCGAGGGGGTGGGGTAGGGTCAGTGGAAACATGGTCAGGCTGGTCTACTACTGACCTGCAGCGAAGCCTTGGGCAGGCCTGTCCCCACCTCTGGGCCCATCTCTTTCCTGATTTCATACCTCAGCGACCCCTGGATGTGGCTCAGTCCTTCATTTCCCCAACCCCCACAGAGGGTGAGCGCTCTGAGGAACCCCCAGGAGGGGTTCAGCCTGGCCTGTGACTGCTCTGGAGGGGCCTGTCCTTTAATGATCACTGTCTTCCTCCCTGCCCCGGGGACAATGCTGGACCCAGCTGTCTAGGCCCAAGCTCTCTCTCGAGACAGATATAAACCAGGTGATCCCACCCACAAATGTGGTGCCACTCATGGGAGGAGAGTCGAGCCAAAGAATAATTGGGTCTAGGGGCGAGTGGCCAGGACACTAGTGTGAGGAGGTGATGTGCAAAAGGAGACATCACACAGGGAGGGTAGGAGATGGCCACGCACACCCCAGGCCAAGGGGGTCTGTGCTCCTGCCTTCAACTCACCGGCTCTCTCCAAGTGTTTTGCGGGTTGACAAGAGAGGGCGTCACCAAGAAAGGGTGCCAGGGAAATCCTCACATTTTTTATGTTGTGGAATACCTGCCTTCTGGCAGGTCTTATTGGAGCACAAGGCCTCTGAGGATGTGCTGAGCTGCTTTTGCTGCCTGGCTCCCTGCAGAGGTGGGCATTTTGGGTTTTGCCCTCCAGACTAGAGACTGATACCATGTATCCCTCAGCCTGGGTCACTGGGCCCAGCAGAGCAAAAAGCCCATCAAGTCTTCACTTGTCCAAACAACTGCTTACCTTCTGATGACTGAGCCCGCTCTGTGGACTCAGGTGAACGGCATCCAAGAGCATGTGGAGTTTTGTCTGTAAGGGGCCTCCAGGGAGTCTGCGGCCAGGGCTCAAGGGCTAGCTGCAGCCTCCCCAGAGGGTCGGTTGTAAGTACCAGCCAGCAGTCAGTCCTCTTGTGCCCACCCGGCCTCCATGCAACCACCCTCAGTGGCCAGGGTTTGTCCCAGCTTTGCTAGCTCACTGCACAGCACAGTGAGGCCGACTCTCCAGAAGGTTCCTCAGGGAGCCTGAGACAGGCTATGCAGCTCAGTCCTCCCTCATGAAGGGTCAGGGTGGACAGGGTGGCCTTCTGAGGCTGATCCCACTCGAGGGAGTAAATTTGGGAGATCAGAGAGTGAAGGATGCAGGTGGCCTTCATGTCAAAGGGGTGGTGGTCTGGAGCCAAGTGGAGAGACCCGGGCTTCTTGGCACATGAGTGTCAGTTTATCTCCACCCAGTGCCCACGGAGCAGCTCTTGGAGGGGCAGCGATGTTTTATATCCCAGCTGGCCCAGGGCTGTCCATAGCACAACATCCCTTTCCCTACTCCCAGTTCAGTGTCAACGCCGAGAAGGGGCAGCCTTTTGTGGGGAAACCATTCCTCTCCCAGACCACTCCCAGATGCAGTAGAGAATGCATTGCAGTGGGTCCCCTTTGATTGTACAGTTGGGTGACTTGACAAATGAACACACTCAGGTAACCACCACCATAGTCAAGGGGTTAAGCTTTTCCTCTGACCTCAAAAGTTCCTTCTGCCCCTTCGCAATTAACCCCTCCTCACAGACAGAACACCAAGGTCTGCTTTTTGCCACATAGGGCAGACTTGAAATTTTTTCAGAATTTCATACAAACGGAGTCTTATGGTATACTTGCATCTCTGCCTGGCTTCTTCCACTCAGAGAGATTAGTTGAGATGCATCTTAAAGTTGCGTGTATCCATAGTTCATTCCTGTTTGCTGTCGAGCAGGATTCCGTCAGGGGGATGGGCTATAATTTTAATAGCTTCTAGGTTGGAGCTATTACGAAGAGCTACTAGGAGCATCTGTGTGCAAGTCTTTATGTGGACATCCGTCTTCATGTCTCTTGGGTCAATAGCTAGGAGTGGAATTGCTCAGGCATGCGGTAAAAGTATATTGATCATTTTGGGAAATTGCCCAACTATATTCCAAAGTGGTTATGCCATTCACATTTTTGCCAACAAGAAAAGAGGGTTCCTGTTGCTTCATATCCTTGCCAGCACTTGGTATGGTCAGGCGTTTTAACTTTAGCTGTTCTGACTAGTGTGTGGTGATTTGCATTTCCCAGAAAACTAATGATGCCGAATGCCTTTTCACGTGCTTATTAAGCACTTGTATGTCTTCCCTTGTGAAATATCTGTTCAAATATTTTGCCTATGTTTTCATTAGGTTGTTCACCTTTTGTTGTTGTTGTGTGTTTGTTTTTGTTTTTGAGTCGGCGTCTCAGTCTGTCGCCCGGGCTGGAGTGCGGTGGCACGCTCACAGCCACCACTGCCTTGACCTGCTGGGCTCAGGCGATCCTTCTACCTCAGCCTTCCAAGTAGCTAAAACCACAGGCACGCACCGCCACACCTGGCTAATTTTTTTTTTTTTTTTTTTGAGTGGGACTCTCACTGTCACCCAGACTGGAGTGCAGTGGCCGCTCCCGGCCACCGCAGCCTCGACCTGCTGGGCTCCGGCAAACCTTCCACCTCAGCCTTCCGAGTAGCTGGAACCACAGGTGCGTGCTACAAGAAGAGATCTTGCCTTGTTGCCCAGGCTGGTCTCGAACCTGTGGGCTCAGGCAATCCTCTTGCCTACCCTCCCAAAGTTCTAGGATTACGGGCGTGAGCCACCATGCCCAGCTCAGGTTGCTCACCTTTTAATCATTGAGTTGCCAGAGCTCTTCTGGAAACAAGTCCTTTGTCCCCGGTACTGCAAGTATTTTATCTCGACTATAACTTGTTTCTGCACGTTCTTAGCACTGACTCTCAAAGAGCAGAACTTAGCAATTTTGGTGAAGCCTAATTTGTCAAGTTTTGTTTGTAGTTTATGACTTATCTAAAAAATCTTTCAGAGTTGGAGTAATTTTTCTCATATGCCTTATTCTAGAACCCTTATAGGATTAGCTTTTACAGACTGTGATCTAATCTGAGTTAATGTTTTTTGTGCATGGTGTGAGGTAGAGATCAGGATTTAATTCTTTTCCAGATTGATACTTAGTTGTCTCAGCACTATTTATTGAAAAAAAAGTATCTTTTTCCTAATGAATTATCTTGGCAACTTTATAAAAGAAGTTATGGTTTATGTGAGTGAGATTTCACTTCTGGACTCTATTCCATTCCCATTATCAATATTCTGTCCTTTATAAGGCTGCTGTGTCTTCATTGCTGCAATTTTATAGCAGATCGTGTCTACAGAGGGTATGCGTTTTCCAACTCTATTCTTTTTCTCCCCCAAATTGCTGTGGCTATGCCAGTTTCTTTGCATTTTTAGTTTTAGAATCAATTGTTTAACTTCTTAAAAAACTACCTGTTGGGATTTTATTTATTTTATTTTATTTTATTGAGTTGGAGTCTCACTCTGTCACCCAGACTGGAGTGCAGTGGCCGCTCCTGGCCACCACAGCCTCGACCTGCTGGGCTCCGGTGATCCTTCCACCTCAGCCTTCCAAGTAGCTGGAACTACAGGTGTGCACTACCACACCCAGCTAATTTTTGATTTATTGTAGAGATGAGGTCTCACCAAGTTGCCCAGGTGGGTCTTGAACCCGGGGGCTCAGGCAATCCACTCACCTCAGCCTCCCAAGGTGCAGGATTACAGGCTGAGCCACCAAGCCCGGCTCCTGTTGGGATTTTAATCGGGGTGAACTGAATCTGTGAATCAACTTGGAGGAAATGGATCTACTAACAATGTTGACTCCTCTGAATCCTCAATATTTTTATTTCACTTAAACACTCTCTAATTTCTCTCAGTAACATTGCAGAGTTTTCAGTCTTGCACATATTATGTTAACTTTATTCCTAAATATTTCATATGTTAATGCTGTTGTAAACAGCATTTTAATGTATGATTCTCTCTCTCTCTCTCCTTTTTGTTTGTTTTTGGAGTTGGAGTCTCACTCTGTCACCCAAGCTGGAGTGCAGTGGCACATTCATGGTCACTGCAGCCCCGACCTGCTGAGCTCAGGTGATACTTCCACCTCAGCCTTCCAAGTAGCTGGAGCTAGAGGCGTGTGCCACCATCCCTGGCTAATTTTTCTTGATGTATTGTAGAGACAAGATCCTGCCAAGTTACCCAGGCTGGTCTCGAACCCCTGGGCTCAGGCAATCCTCTCACCTCTACCTCCCAAAGTGCTAGGAGTCACCGTGCCTGGTATAATGTATGGCTTTCTAAATTACATGTTGCAATTTTTGTTCCTGACATATGAAAATACAATTGATTTTTGCATACTGACTTTATAGTCAGTGACTTTGCAAATGACCTCACTTATTAGCTCTAGCAGGATGTTTTTGTTTATGCCGCAGAATTTTTTTTTTACATAGTTGTGTCTGCAAACAGGAATTCTGCATTTCCCTTTCCCATCTGTGTGCCTTTTACTGCCCTGTTTTCGCTCTCTAGGCTGACTGCACAGCTAAGACCTCAACACAATGTTGAGAGTGGACATCGCTGACATTTCCCATCTTAGGAGGGAGAGCCATGTGAATCAATGAAAAGACAGTGTGTATGGTCACATGGTGGGTCAGAATTTAGACTGCAGTTGTTTCTGAAAGGTTATGTCTGTGCCTGTTGGTTGACATCAAATTTGTCCACAGGAGAGCAAAATTGGGTTGAAAAATGCTCAGGGTCTGACCTAGGCTCAGATGCTAATTCTCTGTGTATGTGGTGGTGGACAACCCACCCCTGGCCGAGCTTCTGCACAAGGGAGCACAAGAGATGGCCTCCTTCATGAAGTGCCGATGCATGTATGCATGAATGAGTGAATGAGTGCATTTCAGAGGGAAAACCAAAGTCTCTCAGCCTGAGTGAGGGGAAGCCTGACGTTGTAAGCCACGTGGAAACTTCTGGGTGCTAGGCAGCTGGGCTCCTCGGTTGGAGATGACAGCTGTCTGTTACAGGGAGGCAGGGCGGATCACAGCTCCACTGCCCTGGCCAGCCCTGACTGACTTCCTGCAGGAGGGGTCCCTGGAATGGGGCAGCGTGGGAAGAAGCCCACTGCAGACTCAGCCTGTCTCCACATTTATTTTCCCGTGGCTGTGTATTTCTTCAGTTTCTGGGTTTGTCTGATCTGCCTGCAGGTTAACCTGAGAACATAAAATCCGTTTTAGCGACCAGTGTTTTAAAAGGAGCCCTTCCCGTCACTCGTCATGGAACGTCGTCACCGCTCTTGCTGTTGTCCGTTTTGCAGACTGTGGCAGACAGACCCGGAAGTGGCCCCTGTGGCCTCTGCCTCGGGGTGTTCGCCTTCCTAGGTGGTCCTGCCCCTCGGGTGTGCATGGGGACTGTCACTTGCTTCTAACCAAGAAAACATAGTGAGAGTGATGGGATGTCACGTCCCTGATGATGCTGTGTAAGATCACAGCCTCCATCTGGAAGGAGACTCTGTTTCTTGCTGACTTTGATGAAGCTACCAGTCATGCTGGGAGGCCCATGTGACAAGGGACTGAGGCTGGCTGGCAGCTGATAGCCAGCAAGACGCCAAGGTCTTCAGGGCCATAACCACAAGGAGCTAAATTCCGCCACCAACCATGTGAGCTCGCAAGAGACTTCTACAGTTGAGCCTCAGATGAGACCCCAGCCTTGCAGAGCGCCAGTTCAGCAGTGCCTGGACTCCTGACCCACAGATAGTAGCAAACATGTTGTTTTAAGCCCCAAAGTCTGTGGTCACATTACACAGCAACAGGTAATTCACAGAGAGAACCTGTGTGCTGGACCCAGGGCTGGCTGAGGAGGTGCCCTGTCGTGGTTATCTGTGAAAGGCCAATAGCAAGTTGCACGTGTCACTGTCATTCCCCCATGGCTCCTTGTGTCTCCACTGGACAGCCACAGAGCTGATCACCCCAGAGGCACATTGGATCAATACCCAGGAATTAATCTGATTAAATTGACTGGTGCCTGTGGTTGGCGAGTTATCTCAGTGGGTGGCTGTAAACATGCAAATGCTTGGTGCCTTGTCCCCAGCTCAGCCTGGCTGTTTCTGGACATGGCCAGCATAGGATGGCCTTACCAGGTCCTTCCAGCCCATGGCCAGTACGAGTCAAGGTCAGTCTCTCCTCTTGCCAAGAGCAACAGCATTGGACAGACTAGGTCCACACCTCAGAGAACACTTGGAACCTTGCAAACTGCAGTGCCATGGCTGGGGAGGGTGCCCAGAGCAGCACAAGCTGGCACCTTCAAGACCACGGAACTCAGCACTGAGTGACCCCTGGGCAGCTGTCTTGATCCCGCCTGGCCTTGTGGGGGTTGCATGTACTGTTTGCCTTCAGGGCGCCCTGGACATGGAACAGCTGAACTTCCTGGGTCGGGGGTGTAGGATGATGGAGTCTCCCAGATACCCTGAGGGGGAAGGTGGTGCAGACGACAGTTTCCCTGTCATGCGAGGGTGACTGAGCCTGGCCCCGCCCTGGCCCTCATTCCCTTTCACCCTACCCCTTCCAGTGTCCCTCCAAGAGGGCCCAGATGGAGTCAGTTGATGGTGTCGCGCCTTCCGGGGCTACTTCTTTCCAGATACTCTCGTTCCAGCTCATGTTCCTGATAAACAGTGGCTGAGCCCCACAGCTTCCAGCCTGTGAGTGCGACCTGGCCTCGTGGCTCAACCTAGAGAACGCAGGGCTGAGGTGGGGAGGGGCTTTGTCCAGGGAGGGTGGTGCAGCCCCGCCAAGAGCTGTCACCTTGTCCCTTCTCGGGGTAGGCTGCCATGGGCTCTTCCTTCATCTGGGGGAAGAGGAGGGCCATGGGAGCCAGAGGGTCACCCCTCACTCAACCTGGATGACTCCTCCTAAAGGGGCAGGGTGGGGTTCCACGGCCCCACCCACCCGTCCCCCAAGCTGGGAGAGGCCAGGTTGGCCCAGAGACCCTCGCGTGCCGCTCCTCCCTTGCAAACTTGGAGGGAGACACCCAGTGGGACTCATGTGTGGGTCCTGCACCCTGACTTCTGTGGCTGGGGCTGAATTCAGACCATGGGGCACAGGGCTCATTGCCAGCCAGTCTTGGGGTCTCTGGGTACCTTTCTAGCTGACATGAAGGCCCCGGGCCTGGCTCTGTGGCCACCCTGTTGGGGGTGGGGGTGGCGAGGGATGGAGGGCTATTAACCAAAGGAGGCTAGGTCAAGGGGGCTCTGCCTCGGCAGGACAGGGGATGGAGGATCCAGGGGCTCCCCACAGACTGCCCCAGGGGCCTCCAAGTGTCCCAGTGTAGGCGCTGTCAGAGGCCTCTGCGGTGGCAAAAGGAAGAGCAAGTTCGTGAGCAGCCATGAGTAAGAAAGAAGTTTCCGGAATCAGTCTTGCATGGGTTCGGGAGGCAGCCTCCTGGTGCTCACTGTGGTGCCAGCCTGTCGTGGCAAACACCTCACACAACCACCACGCGCTTCCCTTCCCCAGCAGGGCATTTGCCCAGTCGGCATTTTTAAAAAGCTAATTCCCTATACCAGTTTTCTCTCCTAAAAGCAACTTTCTAAAGTCTACACTGCATAAAACAGATAGAACCGAGACACATTTTACAATGGATGGAGCTGATTGCGTGTCCGGTGCCCGAGCCCTCAGGCTGTACACAGCCCCGTCCCTGCCACACGAACACACCTTACACTCGTCGGCTGCACCAGCCCTGGGGTAGGCAGTGGCAGAGCTGGCCGACGTCCAGAGGCCCAGCTCTGTACATTCCATGGTTTTGCATCTGATATTAAAGTTGCTGCTCTGGCTTTCTTCCGACCAGCATTTGGATGGGATTTCTTTTCCCACCCTTTTGCTTTTAACCATTTGTGTCTTTGTCGTCAACGCACACTTCTTGTAAGCAGAGCATAGTTGAGTCTTGCTTAGTAATGCAGCCTGACAACCTCTGCCTTCTCGCTGATGTTTATGTTTAATGTAATTTTAATGTGCTTACATCTCACTGTCGTCTTGCTCTTTATTGCCTGTCCCATTTCCTCTTTGTTCTGTTTTCCCTGGTTCTCTGTCTTCTTGTAGATTCGTTTAATGTTTTTTAAGAATCCATGTTATCTCCTTTGTTGGCTCACTAGTTGTAACTCCTTGTTTTGTTATTGTAGTGGTTGCTTTACAATTTATTACATTCATCTTTGATTATATGATATACTTCGTGGTGAGGACAGAAACCACAAAATAGCAGATTCCCTTTCTCTCTCCTGGTCTCTGTGCTATTGTTGTCACACATCTTACCTGGGTCTGTGTCATAACCTGCAAAATATGTGATCTTTGTTTGGATATCCACTACATAATAAGAAAAAAAACTGTGCATTTTTCCAGGTAATGCCAATTTCTGTTGTCATTTTATTTCTGCCCAAAGAATTTAATACTCTTTGTGGTATAGGTCTGGTGGGGATAAATTGCTTCAGCTTCATTATATATGAGGGAAAAAATCTTTATTTTGCCTCTGTTCTTGAAAGACATTCTGGGTATAGAATTCTAGGTCGGCAGGTGATTTGTTTATTTTTTCTTGTGATGTTGTAAAGTTTGTTGCCTCAATATCATCTCATTTGCATTGTCCCACTGTGAAGGCTCATCATTGTTCCTCTGAGTATTGTCTGGTCTTTTTCAGCTGGCCTGGCTGCCTTTCCGTTTTATTTATTTATTTATTTATTTATTTATTTAATTATTTTTTTTTTGAGTCGGAGTCTCACTCAGTCGCCCAGACTGGAGTGCAGTGGCCGCTCCCGGCCACCGCAGCCTCGACCCGCTGGGCTCCGGCGATCCTTCCGCCCCAACCTTCCAAGTAGCTGGAACTACAGGCATGCGCTACACGCCCGGCTGATTTTTTGACTTATTGTAGAGATGAGGTCTCACTGCCCAGGCGGGTCTCGAACCCGCGGGCTCAGGCAATCCACTCACCTCAGCCTCCCAAAGATGCGGGATTACAGGCTGAACCACCGAGCCCGGCTACGTTTTATTTTAATTACTGCTTTTGAACAATTTAATTATGAAGGGATCTGGTATGGCTTTCTTTAGATTTATTGTGCCTGAGTTCCATTAAGCGTCACAGACCTGTGGGTTGATAGGTTTTATCAAATTTGGAAATACTTCAGTCACTATTTCTTCAGATTTTTTTTTTCCTGTCTATTCCTCTCTTTTGTGGACTCATATTGTATATTCATATTGTCAGGTTAGTTTGCCAGTGTAATGGAAGGATGCAAATAATTGCACAAGAGTAGGTTAGAAAAAGTTTATTTAAAAGGCAATTTCGAGAAAAAAGGTGGCTCTGTCTCCTTAAGATTGAAGAGGGGACCAAGCACTGAGGAAGTGTCTGGCACTGAATGCTTGAAGCTGGCGGCTTAGAAGGCTTCCTTAGAAGGCTAGGAACAGAGGCATCCCTGGGAAATGCAGCCATGGGGAGGGAAGGAGTTGTCTTGGCAATTAGCTATGCCGGAGGGCAGTGGCCAGATAGCTGATCAGGTAGGCAGGGAGAGTGGCCCAAGGTCTATAAAACAAAGTTTCAAGACACAAATATTAAACTTTGAACATCCTTGGATTTAGGGGGGAAAGGCATTTAGCTGGGAGTGTGTTGTTGGGAAAGTTTTAAGAGGGCTGGGATCATCATAACAGTTTGTTTCTTTGACCTCAGTGTCCAAATGTGACAGACCATTTTGTGCAACATAGCTATGAACTCATCCTTGGAGCAAGATACTAATTATAAAATCCTAATGCCCGTTACTGGGGGGAGGTTACAGTTTCACTAGTTTTACTCATTGGTGACTTTAAATGGAGGAGTTAATTAAGCTTACTTCAGTGCAAGAGAATTAGCAAAGCTGATCACACTACAAAATATTATTTGCTAAAGTAAAATTGGTAGTTAAAAGAGAAATGTAAACTGGGCTCGGTGGCTCAGCCTGTAATCCCGCGCCTCTGGGAGGCTGAGGTGAGTGGATTGCCTGAGCCCGTGGGTTCGAGACCCTCCTGGGCAACTTGGAGAGACCTCATCTCTACAATAAATTTTTTAAAAAAATTTAGCCAGGTGTGGTAGCATGCGCCTGTAGTTCCAGCTACTTGGAAGGCTGAGGCAGAAGGATCGCCAGAGCACAGCAGGTTGAGGCTGTGGTGGCCGGGAGCAGCCACTGCACTCCAGTCTGGGCGACGGAGTGAGACTCCAACTCAAAAAAAAAAAAGAGAGAGAAATGTAACCCAACACAATGCCCAGCTGCCTGTAATGCCTGAGATAACTCCATTTTGGCTTTTTTTTTCCCTTTCACCTATATTAGGTTATTTAAAGTTGTTGCACAAGTCAGCAATTATCGTTTTTAAAATTCTTTTTTTTTCTGTTTGCTTCATCTTGGATTGTGAATATTGCTGCATCTTCAAGTTCACTGATCTTTTCTTCTTCAATGTCTAATCTGCTCTTAATGCCATCCAGTGCATTTCTCATCTTAGATATTGATTTTTACAATTCAAAGTTTGGATTTTGTCTCTTTCATGTCTTCCATGTATGCATCTTGCATGCAGTTATCATGTTTTAATGTCCTTGTCTAACTACCTGGTGTCAATTCTGGGTGGGTTTCATTGGGTTTCATTCATGGTTCTCATTTTTTCCTGCTTCTTTGTATGCTGATAACCTTTGATTGGATACCAGGCATTATAAATTTACCTGGTTGGGTGCTGGGTATGTTTATATTCCTATACATCTTCTTGCACTTTGTTCTGGGACTCTGTTAAATTGCCCTTGCTGCTTTTGGGTCTTGCTTTTAAGATACCCTAGGTGGGACCAGAGACATCCCCCCACCCCCAGTGAAAATAACAAATTTCCACCACAGTGACAAAATCTTTCTGTGAACTCCACCCAGTACCCCATAAATCCTGAGGTTTTTCTTGTCTGGCTGGTGGTACCGGACCCACGTATCACTACAAATTGTTTCCTCTGCTCCTCTGGGCTGGCTCTTTCCCTGACCTCAGATTGTTTGCTTACACGCGTGCTGCTCAGTGCTCAGCTGAAAACTTGGGGGGACCTTCTATGGCCCTTCTGATGTTTCTCTCTGTGCAGCTCTGTCCTCTCTGGTTCACTGTCCTACAGGATTAACTCAGGAAGTCCACCAGCCTCTGCACTCAATTCCCTGTTCTTGAAACCTAGAAACTCACATGGCAATGAGCTGTGACAATCAGATCTTACCTGGTTTGTTCCCATCTCTCAGAGTTCACTATCTTTAGTTGCCTAATATGCAATGCCTAGAAAAATATTGTCTGCTTTTTTTTTAGATAAGAGGACAGATATGGTCTCTGTCACTGCATCTTATTCAGTAGCAGAAATGGAATGAATTTGTAATTATTTTCTTTTGTAGATTTTACCATCTCCTTGTATTGCCTGTTTCCTTCAATTTCCTCTTTGTTGCTTGTTATTTGGTCTCTGTCCTTCATACCAAAGACTTACCCTAACGTCTGGTGGTCCTTGCTGTCCGTCCTGTCTATGAGCCATGCCCTGAACCTCTGATTGGAAGCTGAGTCGTTTAGGTTGATTTCAGGCTTGTGGAGCTCCCATGATGTGATGGGGTGGAGGACCAACAAGTACCACTGTATATAGGTTCCTTCTCTCAAGCTGGTCTGCTTCCCTGGTTAGGGACACTTCAGTCTCCCGGCTGGGCGGGGGTGTAAGCCCAGCCACAGTGGTCAGAAGGGGAAGGGGTAAGGCCCTTCTATTCCTTTCCCAAACTTTCAGCTTTCTACAGACTTCAGCCTGGTGTGGACACCCGCCTTTCTAAGTTCCAGGAGCTTTGAATCCCTAGTCTTTCTAGGGTCTGTGGCAACACTGGTTTCCCGTGGGCTTTTTCCTGCTGGTACGTCTTGACCATGTAGCTTTGTTGCTTTGTCAGGGTCTACTATACACTTTCTAACTATAAAAATTTTATCCTGTTTTTCATGTTCTTTAGGGCTTATGCAGTTCCTTTCCTTTAATTCGTTTTGGCCTTTTTAGTTGAGGTTCAGGAGCAATCAAAGAAATATGAACGGGAAGACTGGTCATGTGTGAAAGCTGTCAGAATCAAAATGGAGTCACTTGTGTTATGCCCTGGCAAATGGGCTGGGAAAAGCGAGGAAGGGAGGTTTCTCATGCACAAACACCTGATAAGAACTACTGCAGAAGATTGCAAAAGTGTCAGGCTTCCACAAAGGCCACCACAACCTTACATACCCAAATACTTCTGCAAATATGTCTCTCCAGTAACTGCCTGTCCAACCTCAGACTGGATTCACCCTTATTGTTGGTTCTTGCAGCCAAGGATAACTGATTGAAGACAACCAGGTAATCCTCCTCATTTTGCCTTTTAAAACCTCTGCTTGCCTTGACCTCCCCGGAAACACACAATGTCTGCTGCGGCGTGCACACTCCCATCGCCACGCCTACTCCCCAGAAAACAGCACTGTCCTTCCATCTCCCTCGCTGTGCGCTGCGAGGTCGACGTGTGCTAATGGCACTTCTTGGCTTTTCCTGTCAGCAGTCATCACCTGCAGCTGCTCCAGGTGTGACTGCAGTGAGTGTTATGGACAAGCAAAATAGCCCCATGCAATGACTGAGGCAGGGATAGCACATCACCTGCTGGCAGTGGTGACCACCCAGTCCCTTGGGGAAGCTGCCCTGGAGGCTGGCATCCAGACTGGGCCCTGTGGCACAGGAAGCAGAGGCACGGTGGGCCTCCCAGGGCTGGAGTGAGGGCCCCGGATGGTCTTTTGAGGTCCAGGGTGTGGGCCAAGCAAGTTGATGCAGAGGTCAGGACACAGATCAGCAGGAGGGTGGCAGCCTGGAGAATGCCCCTGGGCCCAGGTGACATCAGAGTCAGGCTTCAAACAGTGGGGAGGGCTGGACATTTCCCCGAAATAGCCCAGCCCAGTGGCCAATTCCAGGCAGAAAGTCTGGGGACCCAGGCAAGCCAGACTCAGAGGGCCAAGCCGGTCTGAAGAGGGAGTCCAGCAGAGCCCAGGTGGGGCGTGGCCAGCATCTCACCGCAAGGAGGAACTGAGGGAGCTACACAACTCCCTGGGCTGTGCTGTGAAGGCCACAGCAGTCCTTGGGAAATGAAGACGGACATGTTGCGATCAGCTAAAGAATCGTTCATAATCTTGGGAAGATGGCAGTTGCATTTCCCAGAATAGAGACTTGTGGAGAGAGATGGGCCACTGAACACTTGTCATCAATGGAGAAAAAAATTCAGATAAAACCTAGCAGGCCTAAAAAGAAAGAAGAGCATTCGCATTTAAGAAATACCTAATAGCGGGGCTCGGTGGCTCAGTCTGTAATCCCGCGCCTTTGGGAGGCTGAGGTGAGTGGATTTGCCTGAGCCCCCGGGTTCGAGACCCACCTGGGCAGCGAGACCTCATCTCTACAATAAATCAAAAAATCAGCCAGGCGTGCTAGCACATGCCTGTAATTCCGGCTACTTGGAAGGCTGAGGCGGAAGGATCGCCGGAGCCCAGCAGGTCGAGGCTGCGGTGGCCGGGAGCGGTCACTGCACTCCAGTCTGGGCGACCGAGTGAGACTCCAACTCAAAAAAAAAGAAAAGAAAAGAAATACCTATTAATGTAGTTTTCTTTCTCTTGAAAGTTTTCTGGCCGCGTGTTTTTTTTCCATCTAGAGTGCCTGTTTGTTTTTATGTACATAGGTCCGGGTTATATTAGTCTAACCTTTGTCCCATGAACATTCTAGGTGCTGGAACAAGACTTTATGCCCCAAGACCGTGTTAGATGGCCCAGCCAAGAGTGAGACCTCCGCACAGCCCTTTACCAGGGTCAGGGGGCTGTGGCCTGTGATGAGTTGGACAGAGACCATCTGGGCATTTTCCCAGCCACCATCTGGGAGCATTTTTCTCATACCTTCCATGGTGACGGAGGCGAGAAGAAGGCCAGGCCTCCTGGCCCTGGGAGGGAGTATCCCAGAGAAACCCACGCTGCTCCAGAGCCCACATAGCTTGTGGACAGTGGCTCCCAGTCACCGAGCAGCAGGCTTGGCTTTGGGCCAAGACGTGGACCCCATGATTCCAGGTGGTCAAGTGGGAAAGTGTACCTCGTTCCGAATCCAGACACTGGAACAGCACCCCTGGTCTACGCACAGTGGGCCCCTCCCCAGGAGGGAACACAGGTCCTGGGAGCCTGGTGAAGGCCATGCTGCTCCTGGGGGCTGCTCACCCCAAACTTGCCTGGTGTGCACTCAGGCGTCCAGGAGTGTTCTCCGAACTGCAGGGCCCCAGCTCCAGCCACAGAGTGGACATGCCACCACCCCACATTCATACCCTCCTCGCCCCCAGGCAAGGATTGTCCTCAGCCCACCGCTCCATAGGACACTTGCCTGGAAACCACACACTGTGTCTCATCCAAGCCCTTGGTCTGGGCATCTGGACCCCTGCTCGTGGGACATGGGGTGACAGAAAGTCACCGGACTCTGTGGTTCTAAGTGGATGTCACCTTCCCAAATCCAGGGCACACCTGGTAACCTGCACAGGTGGTGGGGATGGCACTGCCTGACCTCCCCCCAGGGCCTGCTGCAGACAGGTGTGCCCCTCACATGGCACAGGCTCTTAGTCAGGCTATGAGCTGAGGCTTCAACATACTTTGAAAAGAAGCAAAAAGGCATAATGATATTCTAGGCTAAATTTGACTATAGCCATAATTATCACGAACAGGACAAGCCTGGAGGAGAAAGGCCTTTTCCCTGTAATTCCAGAGTCAGGAGAGAACGTCCAAATACTCACCTTTGCGTCACACTCCTCAGAAGGAGTTTTATTCTGAGAAAAATGACCTGGGGGACTGTGATCTCTGGGTCACCAGCTGCAGTGAGAGGCTTCCAGTGACACGGGGGCAATGCCACTCCTCCCTGCAGAGTCCAGAGCTGGGTGGCTTCTGCCCTCCCAGACAGGGCTAGATTATTCTCCTGGGAAGCTGAAATGCCCAGGAGAAAATCCTACAGCCTTGGCCCCACAGAGTTCCAGTGAGACACAAGCCCTACCCCCAATCAGAAGCTCTAGCAGGCCTCCAGTGACTCACCCTTGAATGAGAGTGATGGTCACAGGCCAACAGGGCACAACCCTCCGACTCAAGAGTGGCCCAACACCGGTTTTGCTTCAGACCAGTGCAGGAAGGAGCAAACTTTTAAAATACTTGGAGAAAATATAAAGAAAATTTTACATTCATGAAACAAGAACAGAGTGCCATGCACCAAGAACTAAAACCAATTATAATGGGCAAGGGACTAGCAGAACAACAAGATAAAGAAAGGCTTTGGAAGTATTGAGGACATCTCCTTGAAATGCACTGCTGGACATGCAGTGCCCACGGCCTGGGTTCATGCTTAAAGGTTGGGACGAGGCCTCAGCTGCTTCACGGAGACCCACATTCCAAAGCCACTGGACCTCAGGGTGTGCTCACAGCTACGTGTCATGACAACAGCATTTTCTACCAGGGTCTCAGCAGTGACTACAGGGTATGAAGAAATGTATTGGGCACGTGGGGTGGACACTGGTAGGTGCCATCTGCCATTTGCTCACTCTTTCTCTGTACCTCTCTCTGTCTCTCTTTCTCTTTGTCCTCTCTCAGTATCTTTCTGTCTCTCTCTCTGTCTCTTTGTCTCTCTCTCTCTCTCTCTCTCTCTCATACACACACACACACAGAGAGAGAGAGAGAGAGAGAGAGAGAGAGACTTTGTAGTCAAACACAGCACAGTTTGCATGTGGGGAGGAACGAGCTACACAGCCGGGAACAATCCATGCTTCCCTGGACTGCGCAGGGTAAGGCAGGAATTAAAGACAGGACCCCTCCCATCCAGCTGAGGCTTCAGACCTCAGGACCCAGATTCGTTCTGTGGTTCCTGTTGTTACCACTTTGTCTGTTTGCTTTAGATCACGTGTTTCTCACACATTCATTCAGCAGTCACTGACCATCCGCCCTGGACCAAGTGGGACCTCTCCTGGGGAGCCTTGGTCTGGGCAGGGGAGAGAGGGGCCAACAGGTAGAATGGAGGGGACACAGGCAAAGAAACACCCCCCACTCTCTGGGGTCCCCGCTCCACCGGGCACAGGCGCTACACAGGCACTGAGTGACCACCCTCACTCACACAATCCTCCCATTTTATGTAGTTTAAGCAGCTTTGTTGAGGTGTGATTTTCATGCCATAAGAATCACTGTTTTAAGTGGACAGTTCAACAGGTTCTGGTAAATTTACTGAGGTATGCAACAGTCTCCACGGCTCAGTCTTAGAACATCTACACCGACCCAGAAAGACCCTCATTCTCGTGTCCACCCTGCCTGGTGTATGTTAACCTGCTCCCTGTCTCCACAGGCCTGCCTATTCCGGTTGTTTCTTCCAGGTGGAACCACAGGTTGTGGCCTCTTGTGTCTGACTTCTTTCACTCACAGTCACGTTTTTCAAGGTTCACGTGTTTTGCATATGTCATGAATATGTATATAAATGAATGCATATTCATTCTTTTTAAGGCTGAATAATATTCCTTTGTACGGATAGGTCAGTTTTGTTGATCCATTAATCGGTTAATGGACACTTGGGGTGTTTCTACTCTTTGGCTGGTGTGAATAATGCTGCTGCAGCATGCTTTCATTTCTAGGCAGGAAAATACTGGGTCAGATGATAAGGTTGTGTTTTACTCTTTAAGAAACCTCCAAGCCGGGCTCGGTGCTCAGCCTGTAATCCCGCGCCTTTGGGAGGCTGAGGTGAGTGGATTGCCTGAGCCCACGGGTTCGAGACCCGCCTGGGCAGCGAGACCTCATCTCTACAATAAATCAAAAAATCAGCCGGGCTTGGTAGCTCATGCCTGTAATTCCGGCTACTTGGAAGGCTGAGGCGGAAGGATCACCGGAGCCCAGCAGGTCGAGGCTGCGGTGGCCGGGAGCGGCCACTGCACTCCAGTCTGGGCGACAGAGTGAGACTCCAACTCAAAAACAAAAAAAACAAAAAGAAACCTCCAAAATGTTTTCCCAAAGTGGCTGTACTGTTCACATTCCCAACAGCAATGGATGAGGCCCCAGTTTCTCCACATCCTCACCAACACATGTTATTGTCTAACTTTTTAATTTCAGCCATCCTAGTTGGTAT
This sequence comes from Cephalopachus bancanus, assembly GCA_027257055.1. NCBI lineage: Eukaryota > Metazoa > Chordata > Mammalia > Primates > Tarsiidae > Cephalopachus > Cephalopachus bancanus. Next base: position 324,977 of record JAPVLO010000729.1, on the reverse strand, counting down.
GAAACAATAGTACATTGTGGTTTTGATTTGCATTTCCTTTTCCCCCCCCTTTTAATTTTTATTTAAAATTGTGGGGTACGATTCAGGGCTAGGTATACAAATATTCGCCGCGCAGTTACCCTTGTCAATAAGGTGTGCCCCCCTTCCCCACGCAGATATCAACTACTGTCAATCCCACCTCCCCTCTCCCCACCCCCCTCCCTGCAGTTTCCCTCCACTTTCAATCCTTTCTTATAGTAATACAGTAGCTGTTCAAGGTCCACTTATGAGTGAGAACATGTGATACTCAGCTCTTAGTTTCTGTGAGAGATCACTCAGTATTATAAACTCTAATTCCATCCACGTTGCTGCAAAGTTCATGATTTTGTTCTTCTTTATGGCTGCATATATTCCATTGTGTATATGTACCACATTTTTTTATCCAGTCCTCTTTTGATGGGCAGCACGGTTGGTTCCACGTTCTTGCTATGAACGATGCTGTGATAAACACACGTGTGCAAGTATCTTTTTTATAGAGTGACCTGAGTTCTTCCGGGTATATTCCCGATAGGGGGATTGCGGGGTCATATGGAAGGTCGATTTTTAGAACTTTTAGGAATCGCCACACTAATTTCCACAGAGGTGAATGAGTCTGCACTCCCACCAACTGTGTAGAGGTGTTTCCTTTTTGCTGCATCCTCTCCAGCATCTGTTATTTTTTGTTATTGATGATGGCCATTCTGGTTGGAGTTAGGTGATATTTCAGTATAGTTTTAGTGCATCTCCTTGATGACTAGTGAGGCGGAACATTTTTTCATATATCTGTTGGCTGATCTTATGTCTTCCTTTGAGAAGTGTCTGTTCATATCTGTAGCCCACTTTGTAATGGGACTGTTTGTTTTTTTCTTTTCAGCATGTTTGAGTTCCTTATAGATCCTTGATGTTAGGCCTTTGTCAGACAGGGAGTTGGCAAATATTTTTTCCCAGTCTGTGGACTGTCTCCCTGCTGTCTTGATGGTTTCTTTGACTTTGCAAAAGCTCGTCAGTTTAATGAGGTCCCACTTGTCTATCTTCTCTCTTATGGCCTGGGCACTTTGGGTTTTGATCAGGAATTGGTTGCCAGTTCCAACTTCCATAAGAGTGTCTCCTGCATTTTCTAAGGTTCTTACATTTAGAGGTTTTATGTCTAGGTCTGTGATCCATTTAGAGTTAATTTTTGTGTGTGGGGATAGGTAGGGGTCCTATTTTAATCTTCTGCATGTGGTCAGCCAGTTTTCCCAGCACCATTTACTGAATAGGTTCTCCTCTCCCCAGTAGTGGGTGGTGGAGGCTTTGTTGGAAATGAGTTGATTGAGAAATTGAGGTTTTGCTTCTGGAATCTCAATTCTATTCCATTGGTCTATATGCCTTTTGTTATGCCAATACCAGGTTGTTTTGATTACTGTAGCTTCATAATATGCATTTCTTTTAGTAAATTTATTAGTCATTCCTACATCTTCTTGGATGAAATGCCTTTGCAAATATTTGTCCACGTTTTATTTGGGTTGTCTTCTATTACTCTGTAAGAGTTCCTTGTATATTCTAGATACAAGCCCTTTACCAGAAGTGTGATTTACAAATATCTCTCCCAGCCGTGACTTATCTTTTCATTCTTTGAAAGGGTGTCTTTGAAGTCCAATTTATCAACTTTTTCTTTCATTGTTTGTGCTTTACGTGTCATATCTAAGAAACTTTTGCCTAACACAAGATCACAAAGTATTACTCCTGTGTTTTCTTTTAAGAGTTCTGTAGTGTTCATTCTTTAACTCTTGGATCCATTTGAGCAAAAGCACCATTTTAGCATAAAATACTCTTCGTGCATATGGATGTCTGATTGTCCCAGCATCACATATTGAAGAGACTGTTCTTTCCTCCATTGAGAGACCTTTGCTCATCGGCTGAAAATCAGGAGGCCATCAACATGAGGGCAGACTCCTGGAGTCAGGTGTGCCCCAGTGAGCCACACACTCGTCCTTGCACGTGGCCCTCAAAGCCCCCACAAGGCAGCTGTGCAGTACGTCTTGAAATGCGGTTGTAGGAGTCTTTCAACTTTGTTCAAGGTTGTTTGGCTACTCTAGGTCCTTTGTGGTTGCCTCTAATCATTCGTTTAACAATTAGTTTATCCATTTCTGCAGATTCTCTCATTTTCTTACCTCTGGTGTCGTGTCTTCCTCCAAGTCTGCGTGCAGACTCCCCACTCAGTGCCAGTCTCTGGGTCAGCAAGTCCACGACTGAGATACGTGTGGTTGAGCAGCCCAAGTAACAAGGCATCTGCTCATCATCACCACACCAGGGTCTGGCCTGTGCCCTTGAACGCTGGGTGTCTGGTGTCCTCCAGTGAGGCCACTGCAGGAGCCGACGGCTCTAGGCTACTTCGTTCACCGACTTGAGGGCCAGTGAAGTCAGTCTGAGCACACCTGAGGTCATCTCTAACACCAACTGAGCAAACTCAGCATGCACGACTGGGTGAAGTTTACATTTCTCCCTCAAACACCTCAAAGCAAATACGGACACTTTGAGAGACCCTCCACTTTCCCTCTCCATTCATATTTAGGCCAAATCGGCTGAAAGTTTTGAATTTGAAGACAAGCCCCATGCCCTTGCCTTGACCTTCAGAGCAGGATGAGGCACCTGTCCTCGGTAGCAGGAGCTGAAGCCAGCAGGATGCTTGCCACCATCGCTGCAGAGGATGCCATGGGGGGCACCAGCCTCAGTGTCAAAAAGCCCCCTTCAGAGAAGCAAGTGAGCAGGGCCTTACCAAAGCCTCTAAAGAACGAGCTGCCCAACACACCTGTGTGGCCACCCGCTAAGCCCAATCTCCTCCCTCGCAAATTGCCGGCATCCTCCTATGTGTCGGGCTTTCACTCCACCCAAGCCAAAGTCGGTCATCTGCATCCAGCACGGCTCGCCAGCTGCATCCAGGATAAGTGCATGGAAAAATTACATTCCTTGCAACACCAAACAAATATGAAGATATTTTTGACCCATTTTCCCATTGTTTCAAAGAGTCTAATACCTTCCAAAGTTTTGACTCTACTGTCTTAAGCCTGACAATTTCTGATTATATTAAGTCTGCTTTCTGTAAAATTATCATTAATTGCTTCTCATCTCCAGAGAAGAATAACTTGATTAGCATTGTTGACCTGGAGCCTTTCTTAGACTTTCAGAATTGAGGCATCTGTGAGCATTAATTCTCCTTGAATTGCCATGGAAATTGTGTTTCTATTGACATCTGTCCCAGGGAACTTGATGTATCACCAAGCAAAATAATACTTCTGGAAAAGAACACGGTGCTACTTAGATTTTTACATTCTTTATTTCTCTTTTGTTTGTGGTTTTATCTAGAGTCACATTTTCTATAATCTATTTTTAAAATACTTTTAAGGAAAGTTTTAAAAGGATTATTTCTGCCTTGGAGCAAAAACAAAGAAACCTCCTGCTAAAAAGTGCCAATAAAATAGATGTATTGAAGCAGGTTGAGAATTTTCCATGTTTAATGGATTTTAACTGCCTGGCTGTAGAAATCATCTCCGACAACTGGGCTTAAACTGGAAAGCAGCTGTGACAACCCTGGATCCTTCCAGAGCACAAGCTCTCCTGGTCCACGTGGGGGGCCTCCATCCCCTGGTACCTTGGGGTCCTCACCCGGGGCCTCTGCTCCAGGTCAGCAGATGAGGAGAGAGGAGGAGCCTGGGCATGCGGGAAGATCTTGGGAGGTCATGCCCGAAGTGGTGGACCTTGCTATGTCCATGTTCCATTGGCTAAAGCTGCCCACATGGCCTCTTTCCACTCTGCAAGAAAAGCCGGAACTGCCAGGAGAGAGGAACTGCCCAGCCTCTGTCGACCTCTGCTCCGAGGTCCGCTTCCAAATCCCTCTGAACACCAGCCTGAGTGTCCTGTCGTCAGGCGACTCTGGGCTCTGAGAAGAGCACCGGGCACAGGGACCAGGCTGCCAGGACCAGGCTGCCCAGACCACGAGGGGACCATGCCACACCCACCCCATCATGTAGTAGCACCTTTGGGTTAGCAGGCCTGAAGGCTCAGACTGTTCTGTGGACACAAATGACCATGATATGGAAGTGTCTTTACATACGTGTGACTCAGCTTACAGGGACGATGCCTGTGATCACCTCCACCCCTTCAGCACAAACACGGGTAACGCCACAGGGCCACTTTGCAGACCATGCAACTGGTCTCTTTCTGGGGCACCAGGCAGGTCATCCCTACCCCTGCAGCCCCGCCCCAGCTGTGGCAATGCCCAGGACCGCCTACGGTGTTTCTGCCTTAGGAACCTGAGGCTTTTGTTCCTTGGGTTGTGGTTTGGAGCCAAAAGATCTGTGTCTAGGATGTTCTCCACATCTGTGTGGGTAGGTCCTTTCCTGTGGTCCCTCCCTGTGGTCTGTCTTGCAGCTGTGGGTGCCGCAGCCACACTGAGACTGGGCTGCATCCGCTGGTCTAGGCCTCAGGTTCTGCTGGGTCCAAAATGTTTGTCAGACGAGGCTGGTACCCCAGGCCAGGGAAGTTGGCGGGTGTTGATCTCTGGCTCAGAGACACACAGGGACTTCTCTCTGGGTCAGGGCCTCCTCTTTCTGCATTCTGAGTGGTGGTGGTGTTTGTTTCTGCATCGGTGTTATCGTCATTTTGATATCCTTTTCCTATTGTTTAAGTGGAAAGAAGTATCTTATAAGAGACGAGAATATCTCTGGTTGGTGATTGGCAGCCATTAAGTGGCAAAGAGTGTGACTTTCTTGTGCTTCCCTTGTGGCAGGATCAGCTACCCAAGCCGTAAAAATTCATGGGCTCAGCCTCGGTCTTCACAACTCATACCTCCCCACAAACCACACCTCACACCGAGGCAGGCTCCACGAGACGGGGCCGAAATCTTTCACCCTCTGGAGGGGCATCTGTCCAAGCTGAGATAAGACCAGAGACCAGAGGTCACCTGTGTACCGTCAGGAAGGCAATGGCGAGCAATTCAGGGAAACAGTGCACACGAGGACAAAGAAAGGCGAAGCTGGGATCAGACACGCTGGGAGAGCAGCACGGAGCAGGCCAGGAACCAAGATTGTGTTCGGCATGGCTATGAGAAATTATAATCAATTAGATATTTCGTTTCTGGTTTAAATTAAAAATATCTTTATGTCTTAAGCATAAATTTTTTTTACAATCTAGTGTTTTATCTTTAATGAAAATAATCTATCATCAAGCAATCAGTTTGCAGCATTGCTAAAATAGAGCACAATTTTCTATTATTAGGACAACCATGGTTCCCTGTGCCAGATACCATCTCTAATTGCATGTGGTGAAACGTCAGTTTCCCTGAATGTACCGTGTCTCGCGGTGGCCTCTGCACTTGGTAGGCTGAGCCTTCTCTGAGACCTGCAGTGACTGAAGTTCAGAATTGGGTGCTTGTGCCCCTCGGAAATGAGGGGGTTGTGTCTGGATGCCCACCCTATGCTCACTGTGGCAACGGCTCAGGTAGGAGAGTTTCAGGTCCTCTCAGCACGCTCACGCTAGTCACACGTGGCCACACAGTCACCAGATGATGTTATCCATCCTAGAGTGAGTAGCCGAGTGCAAGGTCCCCAATTCAGTCCTTGCTATTCCTTCATAATTATGTTTTCTTAGTGGAAAATGCAGGTAGCTCAAAACTTGAAAGAAAAAGAACAGTTTCTCGTTTCTGCAACATGGGCTGAGTGTCGTGAAAAGACTGGGAGGGCAAAGTGGCCACCTGGCGTGCGGTGGACCTGCAGTGGACCACGGCTCTTGCATGTCAGTCTTCCCGGTGGCTTAGGCATGGTTGAATCAGGCGAGAGATAGCAGCAGACAAGGACCATCCCAGTGCAGGCGCTTCCCTGGCCAGGCACTGGCACCTCATCAGAGAGAGGAACCCGCAGCCCAGATGGGTCGAGGGTTGCCCCAGGCCGGGCCTCTTCATCCCCAAAGCCACACGTTTCCCATCGCAGGGGTCTGGGCGCACTGGACAGTACTCTCAGGAGGGAGCCATGGTGGGCCACCATGGATCTGTGCAGACTTATACTCCACAGCCACTCGCAGAGGGCTGCTGTGTGCAGAGACAGACACTCGGACGTCTGGGAAGCACGGGGAGAGTTACAAGAAGGGTTACAGGGGGTCCGTAAAATTAACAAAAAAAGGTAAGTAAAACATCTGATGGGTTACTGAAACGTGCCCTGTTTTATTTGGGGCAGCTGGTGATGAAACGGGAACACAACAAAGTTGCAATTCCGACAACAGCAAGAAAGCTAAGGGAGAGAGCAGCCACGGCGCAGCGCTCCCAGGGTCCCTGTGCTCACGTGTGATGAGGCAGAGGGAGGAGAGGCCCCGCCAGCAGCCAGCCGGCACGCCCGGGGGCCGTGTCAGGGGCCTCTGTGGCGTCCCGAACCCGGCCTCCGTCCAGACTTGCAGACCTGGCCAAGACCCTGACCCACCAACTCAGGCTTCCCTCCCCATGCACCTGGCAGGTTCTGGTGTGAACACATCCCCCTGGCCAAGGCCATAGGGTGGGACTTCCGGAGCTGACGAGGGGCTGGGCCCCAGCCATGCACAGCTGCACGGTTCCTCTTTGCACATGGGAGAGGTGACATGGCCAGCACATCCATCGTGTGGGAGCCACACGGGAGTGTCGACCACAGGGCACAGCAGGGCCACCCCACACAGCCCATCGCCAGTGGACCACATGCCCCTGCCACAAGCCATGGATCACAGCCACCGTCCCTCCAACGGCTGCAGCTGTGATGTCCAGTGGGGCGGAGCGCTGGGCAGGCCTTGGTGTGGCCCTGAGTGGTCAGCGATGCTGCAGGAGCTGGGAACCAGGTCCATGGGACAGAACTGGCTAGGCTGAGACAAACCCATATGTGCTGGCATTAGAAGCCACCTTAGCTCAGATATTCCACGAGAATTTTTCCTTCAAGACAGTATGTTAGTATCATTGTTACTAGTATTTTTCAATCAAGTCCGAGTTTCGGAAACTTTGATGTATAAAGATTCTAGGACACCAGGGTAAGCTAGGCTCAGGTGGAAGGAGATGGTCTGATCCCCTGATGCCCGCCTCTGGCCTCCAGCATGAGGACCCCCATAGGCTCCGACCTGAGGCTGGCCAGCGTGTCCAGGGCCTGCTGCCCTGATGCTGTCTGAGGTGAACGTCCTCACTCTGTCCCATGGGAGCCTGGGCCGTGGAGCGACAACCATGGTATCCTGTGAGCCACGAGCCTACAGTGTCCTTCTGATCCAAGACACCAGGAGGCTCACATCCAGCCAGCAGCTGGGGACACCAGGCTGGCGCGCATCTGAGTGGAAAGTCACCAGAAGATCACCAGCAGACCCTCCACAGGTCCCCATTCAATTCCGATCTGGACATCCGAAACAAGTGTCCGGATGGTGCAGAAGGGAATCTCCTGCTTGCCTGCAACTCAAGATCTGTGTAACCAGTCAGGCCGGTGCAATGCCACCTCACAACCCTGTGAACACAGGCAGTGCTTTGGGAGCATGAGCTACAAACTCTCCGGGTCTGAAGTGTGTCCACGGGCTGAGCTGGCAGGAGGGCTGGGGATGACTGGGTGCTCGGGAAGTGTGGTGGTGGCCCTGCGGGCTAGCCAAGGGCCAAGTGGCTCCAGGCCAGCAGCTCTGTCTCAGGTTCTATTCCTGGCCTTAGTTCAGATGACCCCTTGGCTCCTCTACCAGGCTCTGTGCGGCGCCCAAGGCTCAGGGCCACCGCAGGTTTGGGTTTGGTCCTCATGGCCTGGCCGTTCAGGCTGGGGACTAGGATATGCTCCCAGAGGTCAGAGGGCACAAGACAGACTGACTCAGAGGCCATCAGTGTCCAAGGGATCTGTCACCAACACCCTGTGAAGAGAACACCCGAACATCTACGGTTCTGGAACAGTCTTATGTGGAATCCAGTATTGGCCCCCAAACAAGTGCCACACCTCCCTACATGGCTGAGTCATGGCTGTCTCTGTCAAGGTCCCTCCAGGACTTGGTGCCACAATGGGGACATCATGTCAGTGTGTCTCGGGCCTAAAGCAGCAGTTGTCACCTCTCCCATAAGCACATGGCCACCGAGGTCTTCCAAGGGTCTGGTGTGGTAGGGTTGCCTGGGCAGGGTCCCAAGGAGCAGGGTCAGTATCCCGCGTCTGCTAGAAGGCTTCAATGGCCCAGCCACAAGAAAAGCACGCTGGCACCTTCTCTGAGGGGCTGATGGCTCCCAGAGTGAGTCTCAGAGGCGGGGTTGGGGAACTAGGCTCTCTGCTGACTCTCCTGTCCTGGGATTGGTTGGCAGCTCCTCCGCCAGGTCCAGCCCGTGCGAGGGCAGAGATGAGGTTGGGCAAGAGGTCAGCACATGCCCTGAATCCACCGATGGGGCTGCTTTAACGGGGTCTGAGTCCTGACCACAGGCATTGCGAAGGGAGAGGCGGGCGTCCTAGAGCTCTCCGTGTGTACTGTGGCCAACCGGCCTGACTGGCAAGGGGTGACTGCGGTGAGAAGATCAGAGAACCCAAGAGGCAATTCTGAGCTGCAGGCAGCACAGGATGGCGAGGGGGGAGGGACCAGGCGGTCCAGGCGGACGACAACACCCGTGGCAGAGCCTGGATGCAGCCGAGCAGGTTCCCAGGGGCCTCCCGGTCTGGCTGGTCTTCTGAGGCCACCATGAGGGGTGGGACGGAGGAGATGATGCGGCCACCTGCCCTCAGGGGCCGCAGTGTGGAAAGGGAGAGCCAGGTCTCCGGACCCCCACCCCTTCCCCGGGCTCCTCTGCGTGAGTGGCCCCAGGCCACCTCAGGGCAGGAGAAGGCTCTTGCAGGCCGTCCTCTGCAGGAAGGACGCCGTGGGGTATCCACAGTAGAGACCTCCCTGGTGCATCTGCCCTAACCCCCGGCAGGCAAGGATCTGGGTGCTCCCTTTCCTTTTTCCCATCGTTGTTTTTCTGATGTCCTCCGGGTCTAATAGTTCCTGCCGGGAAAAATCCCAGCCTGAGATGAACACTCAGCTCCAGGGAGCACACACGAAACATGCAGCGCTTCTCTCAAGCTCCCTGGAGAACCAAAGCCCCCTCGGCAAGAAGTCTTATCAATATCATTACTGCTACTAACAAGCTAAACACTGAAAAGCCAAGCAGGACATCTTCCAAGCTAAAGAAAACAGTGTATCTTTTGCCCAGGACCCTGTGCAGGTCAAGACGCCCGTTCCCTGGAGGGGCCAAAGCCTGAGCAGATCCCGTGCACTGGTGACTCGAGGCGCTCCTGAGGGCGGGGCTCGTCTGGGAAGTGGGAGCCCAGGACACAGGCACGGCCCTGCCGCGTGACGCCGAGGGGCTGGAAGGAACGGACACCTGACAGACCCCAGGAAGGCCCTGTCTCCCTGGTGTGTGAACAACGCTTTCTGCGGAAAGCGTCTGGGCTGTCACTCTGGAGGGCGCTGTCAGCAAGGGACGGGAGTACTTGGCTTTGCTTTACGGGAAAATGAACAGAAAAAATAGAAGAGACTCTGTGTTCCTTCAACCGTATTAAATACTCAGCCTATGTTGCCTCTGAGGCCCTCCCACCACTCTATGAGAAACTGGGGAAACCAAGGCTAGGCAGGTCAAGCAACCCATGGAGGTCACACAGCTGACATGGAGTCTGCACGCCTAAAGGAGGCTTCAGGGGAAGGCAGCTGCACCCACACGTGGCTTCTGGGGCAAAGGGGAGGCGGCAGAGGGGCCGGCCGATCTGTGGGTCCTCCACCTCAGGCAGGACTGGACCGTCCCAGACACGCGTGCCGTTGCCTTCGGGCCTCGTTCACAGAGCAGACGCCGGGTCCTGCGCTCTCGCCGCCGAGCACCCGGGCGGGCAGCCTCAGGGAAGGCCAACTCTGAAACAGCCTCCCTGTCAACGAGCGCGTGTTCCGGCCAGGCTCTGTCTCCCACAGACGCGGCCAGCAGCCCACACACGCCCCTCAGCTCTGCTTCCCCTGGCTCCTTGGCCGTCTCCAGCAGGTCACTCTCACCAGAGCCTGTCCCTGCTTAGGACACCTCGGACAGAGCTGAGCAGGGGCCTGCAGGATCCCACCAGAATCACCACCTCAGAGCACCTTGCCCCCGCCTGCCCCAGGACCCCGGGCTTCCAGAAGGAGCAGGGGTTGGTCCTGCCCCAGGGGTCTCTTCCTAGAAGCTCCTGGGACTGATGGATCCTTTGAGTCTGATTAGAGTGATGAGGCACAAGACCCAAGGACTCCCAGGAGAACCTGGGCTAGGAACTGGGGAGTCAAGTCGAGGGAACGTTCCAGAATGCCTGGTGAGAGACTTGGAGAGCAAATGCCTTCACCATCCTTGGCTCAGTGGCCGGGCCCCGCGGAAGACAGCCCAGGCAGGGCACCGCCCATTCCCGTGATTATCCCATGGTGAAGAGCCTGGGCTGAGCTGCCTCCTTTGCAGGGATCACCCACAATCAAAGCACTCCACCCCGAGAGCTAAAAACACACCGGACGGCCGCCGCACCCGCCCCTCAGCCTCGCCCCGCATTGGCGGGACTCCCGCTCATGCCCCCACCCCTTCTGAGGGCAGGAGAGGCCTGGGAACTGGACCGGGTCACAGACATGCTGCTGCCACGAGGCCCTCCTTGATCACGCTTGTCCCCAGAGGCCTGCTGAGGATGACTGAGTGGGCACTGTCAAGGCTTCTTCCCAGGACGTTAGAAACTGGACAGTGGCACGTTGCAGGCCGTGCTTTGGGGCCTCCACGCTCCGAGCAACGTCACTGACAAAGGCTGGGGCCAACTTTCCTTGGAAAACAATTGGCACAGAAGTAGCAGGGACTGCTGGCCTCAAGGCCAGCCACCAAGGTCTCTGCCCAGCCAGGTGAGCCTGTGACTGGTTCATTTTCTCCACGCCACGTCATTTCACCAAGACCCCAGATCTTCTCCCAGAACCAGGTGCTGGTGGGCGACGGCTGCCACTCCGGTGCATGCCAGACCGTGGGCACCACCAGGCGGGCACCCTGGTGCCATGTGGACACCTAGGGGACGAGGCCTGAGGAGCCACCAGGCAGGACCCCATTGTCCGTGTGCTGCGTCTTGTGGGGAGGACAGGGTCCAGAGAGGCATCGCCCCATGCTTGGGAGGCCAAGAGATGCCCTGGGTCCAGGGGACTTTCCTCCTTGTCAGCTGGGGGTCATCCCAGCCTGGGGCGGCTGCTGTTCATTCACCTGCCAGAGCTGAGTCCAGACTGAGCCGCCGAGGGGCTGGGCCGCCCTGTGTGGGAGCTGCCCGCTGCCTGGACTCTCTCCCGGGTGCTCTTTTCGGGGAGGAAAGAATTTCTTGGCCTGCTGAACACTCTTCCCCCGTGTTAAAACTCAGACTGTTGATCTGATTTTCAACACCACGATTTTAAACAGAGATTTTTTAAAGAGAAAAAAACATTTTTCTACTCTGAAAAAAAAAATGTCATCTTGCTTTTGTAAAATCTATAAAAGAACCTCTGTGATTTCTTTTTGTTCCGTGCAGTTTATTGAACAACGAGGCTGGAGTTTCAGCCTGACAGTTTAATATCGAGTGACAGCCGAGGTTGCTTCTGCCAGAGGCTCTATCCGAACAGATGAAAAAGCACATTTTTCCAGATTTAGATAAAGGTGAAGGTTGTTTGGGGTTTGAAATGTTTTCCATGTGACACAAATGTGCGTCAGGCACACACCCCTAAGATTCTTTCTGGCCCCTTCCATGCTGGGTGTGTGCTGCCTTCCAAGCTGGTTTGCAGCTGGGAGCCCTTGGTGCGTGTGTGCCTGGCCCCCCTCATGCTCTGTCCAGCTGGCATCTCGGACCAGCAGGCATATGGCCGCCCTGAGCACCCTATCTCACAGTCACAGGCCAGGTGAAGTCAGGCAGCCAAAGCCCTCCTGCAGGCCCAGTGGGAGGAGGGGGGAGCTGCACACACCTTGTTAGGAACACCTGTGACATTTAGGTGGGGATAAAGACAAAATCTAGGCCAAGACACTTCCCTCCCAGTGGGGGGCACATAGGCCAGAAATAAGTGTCCCTCATCCGCAGAAGGGCCAGGTGTCAACCAAGTGGGCCCAGAGACAGTGCTCACTAGCAAAGTATATGCATCGTGGTGTATGTCTGGGCTGTAAACTCAGGAATGTCTGCACGTCGGGATGTCTGCAGTCCTGTGTAAAGTCCTCAGACAAGGTTCCTTTGAACCGCCCGTGCCTAGAGACATCTTTCTGGAGGACATCTAGTCTGAATTTGTATCCACCTGTCCCTCACCTCCAGCTACACCCAGCTGCATTTGAAGGGAGGCACAGTACCTGCACAGGTGCTTTGCAAAGGTGGCCCCGACACCTGTCTATGCATCATTAACAGATGCCACAGGGCTGGGCACTGAGTTGGGCTTCAGAGCCACTGAAACATCGCCCTGTGCCCAAAGCCCCTGATCAGGCACCCGAGACCCACACCCAGCCTGCAATCCCTGTGCAAGGCCTGGGTGTCCGGGCCCTCGGAAGAGCCTGAGTCACGGTGGAGTCAGAAACAGGAGGGAGCAAGGCCTCTGTTGCAGCAGGTGGTGGTCTGGGGTAGAACGCAGAACATCTTGGAACGAACCGTTTTCATTGGCAAACGAGGAGCTGACATCGCACCTGACCCTGACCTCTAGCGGCTGTGCTCTTTGGGAGGCACCATCTGGAAACTGGCCCCGGTCCAGTCCACAACACCTCATGGCCCCAAGTCGCTGGGACAAGCACTGGCTCAGGCGAGACCGCATTTTCCAGGGATGCTGACCAGTGTCTGAGAAGTCGTTGCATCCCCAGAAGTGACCCTGGCTCTGCCTGCAACCCTGCACAGCCCAGATGCACGTCCATCATAGGTGACCGGACTTAGACTGAGCGCAGCATGTGGCAGCGCTCAGAAGGGCTAACTCAATGTCCCCCCAGAGCCCCCCAGAGAGGCGGGGTCCAGCTCTGGCCAGCCAAGTCAGGGTATCCCCTCACCCCAAGATCCTAGGGATGACAGCTGCCCCCTCTGCATCCAGGCACCAGGATGTGGACTCACACCACCCACCCACATGGCCTCGCAGGCACCAAGCAGAAGCCCTGCTGTCCTTTCATGCTCTGGGGCCAGAAGTCACCATGGTCCCATGAGGACAGAGGAGAGAACGGGGCTCTCGGCAGGTATGGGCCTCTTCTTTCCCTCCGGGTGGTAGGAGCCGGGACAGTTCCAAGACTCAAGGGGAGCAGTGCCACGCCCCAGGACATGGGCATCATGGAGCATTTTTCCAGGCACTGGCGGGCTAGCCTGGGAACAGAATGCCATTTGTGTCAGTGCTTCTGTGGGAAAGCGTGTTTTCAGCTCCAAAACACAATCAAACGCTCAAACTGAACACTGGGACGCCTGCCAGGACGGAGACCTATCACTCACGTCTGAGGTGATAGGTGCCCTCACGCCTGTCCTGGCCCCAGTCCTCTGTTGGAGGGAGAGGCAAAGTGGAGAGGGACAAGCCGGAGAGACACCAGGTGCTGGGTGCTCTGGACCCCACCTGCTCCGGCAGTTAGCGAGGAGGTCGGCACCCGCACCCTGAGCATGGCTTACCTGTGCATGAAGGCAGGGTCACACCAGGAGATAGCTCCTTATCAACAAGCATCTGTCAGTGCGCACTCAGGCCAAAGACACCAAATAAGAGGAGTCTGGAAAAGTCTGGAATGCGCCCAGCCCGTGCCAGGAGTCCACAAGCAGAACTATTTCCATGGACCAAGGAAAGATGAGGAAACGAGAATGTGGGTCCATCCCCACGCTCAGGGCCTGCGCAGGGTGGACCACAGATGGAGAGCGCGGGCTTATTTCATTCTTTTTTCTAGGCTTAAGCCCACCACCAGCCTCAGCATGCTGCTCTGAGTTGTGCACAGAAGTGATTTCAGGGTTAGGATGCATTGAGGGTGCATCAGTCCCATCCCAGTGACACCCTTTGTGAGCAGCTGAGATCTGCAGTTGCGGCTGGAGGTGCCTTGGGCACTAGCAGAGCCTGTGGGAGGCAGGGCCACCTCTGCATGGGCCACCAAGGGAGGAGGCATCAGCCTTTTCTCCATGAAGGGACAGGGCGACTCATGGGTCCACTTGGCTCTCTTGAGACTGGCTGGAGGTCGAAGGCGGCCCTTGCCTCTCCTGTGAGCCCCTTGCAGCTCCAAGTCCTCTGTGAGCTGAAACGGAGGGTGCCCTCTTTGATGTTTTGACCCTTTAGCCTACACCGTCTCCTCCCGGCTTTGGGGTCAGGAGCAGACACGAGAGTAGCCTTGGAAGAAGGACTGCCCCTGTCCCAAGTCTCCGTCTCATTGTCGGAGGAAGAGATGGCCTGCACAAGCTCAAGTCTTCGATGTTGCGTGTCTCGGTGATCTTGTGTGGGCTTCTGTGGAGCTCATTAGAGGCCCATGGGTCTGGAGGCTCACAGAACCTGGGCACCACACTGACGGACCTGAAACACCAAGATTTCCGCCCAACTGCCCAGTGGTGGGGGCCAGAGCTCACAGCAAGAACAGACTCGCGAACTGCTCCTGCAGAATTAAATTTTGAAGCAACACGTACAAATACAGAAACTCAACTGCATTTGGGTGACCTTGGGTTTCTGGCGGCTAAAAACGTCCGAACTACAAACTTCGCAAATCATTTCAGCTGAATGATTCATTAGCCACAGCAGCTCTGAGAACTGTTTCCTTGCCTACTTCTTAATCCACCAGTATCTAGCCAGATAATCAGTCATCATCAGAAGACTGGCCTTCCCGAGGCCTCAGAACCACAGTTTGCTTGGAAAGAGTTTGCTGAACTCTTGTAACTCCTCAAGAGATGTTGGTGGGAGCTCTTTGGCCTCGGGGCTCAGTGGAGATTTGGGCAGCAGGACTTGTCTCAAAACAGCCTGGCTTCCCCCCACCAAGGTAGGTGTCTGGACGTGGCTCCCGGCTCCCCCATTGGCTTTACGTGGTCAGGCTTTCACAAATGCCTGCCAACCATGCTGGTCCCAGGAAAGGAGCCAAAGCTGCCACACAGTGTCTGGTCCTGATCTCCGTGGGCAGCAGTCAATGCCATGCATTCCCATGACTGGATCCTACCGGGGTTTGAAAGCATCACCCACATTCGTAGTCCAAGCCTGGTAGGACCAGTGTTCTTGACCAACACAGAAATCAGCTAAAACTGCTGTCACAAGAGCAAGAGCGAGTCTGAGCAATACCCCGACTGTGGTGACCAACAGGCAGGCTTTGTGAACACGTGCACCCTTTTTTGGAAATGTCAGGCTGGTCTCGAATGACCGGGAGCCTTACAGAATGCAGGCAGGTCTCTGGGTGTCAGAGCCATCTCCCATCTCAGCCTCAGCCTGAGCCCCGAGAACCCCCAGTGGACCTGCACTGGGGGTGGTCCTGGATGCAGGGGCACAGGCTGCAGGCTTCCCTGGGTATCTAGGGCCGCAGAGCCTGCAGACCCAACTAAGAAGAGAGCTCCTGTGTCTCCAGTTCCAGGGGCCTCATGGACAGGTAGAAATGTGAAGTGCACAGCGGCTGTGGGTACCCTTGTCTTTCTAGCTCATGGAAAGACGGCTTCTTGGGATAGCTCTAGAGCTGCCCTAGGTGTGCTGCCAACCAGGGCTGAGCTGCAGCTACAGGAAATAAAACGCTCCTGGCTTATCTGTGACTGCCTCACGTGCTGCCAACACGTTTTTCCTCTGTGACAGCCAGAAACCAGTGTGGCTTTAGAAAATGCATTTCCCAGGCAGAGGTCTTCTAGGGGTATGAAGCCTTCAGGGGCTGTTTGGTGGTCTCTGGGCTCTGCAGAAGGGGGACAGTTGACTTCCATGGAGTGTGGCCTTTGCTTGTGTCGTCTGGAGCAGGTGTCCGCCCCAGCCGACCAGAGCCCACGCAGCACCGCCAAGTTTTCCGAGAGCTCATTCCTTTTCTCAGGGTCCAGGTGAACAGTTTGGAGGTAGCCTCCTATTTCCACACTGGCTTTTGATTTTCTTCTCCGTAAGTTGAACACTTATTGTCTCGGGAGACTTGAAATATGCTCCTCCAGAAAGCACACGTCATCATGTAGAACTTTGCCCCAAGCATCTCAGTTGCTCTTAAATAATACTCTAAATGTCACTGGGCCCACTCTTGCCAAGCAGAGAGGCTCTCATTCCTCCCTGTCCTTGAAGATGGCTGGCCTATTCCCTCTGAGTGTTGGAACTGGCACCAGCCTCTGGGCAGGTCACGTCTTTGATGATGAAATCAGATCTGGAGACTCTGCAAGGGGACTCCAGCGTACAGCCGCAGCAACTTGCATTGCTGTCATAACTGGTGGCCCGTTGGCTGTCAAATTTTTGTCTACGATACTGTTACCCATCTTCTTTGGCTGTGAGACCCTGATGAACAATCCCAGACTGATGCTTCCTGGGGGCTCAACTCTGCCCGCGACAGGCTGCTGGACACCATCCCCACGCCATGAGGCTGTGGTCACCCCCTCATCCAGCCTGGCTCAGGACCACGGGAGCAGACAAGACACAGGGATTTTACAGGTATTTCCAGATTGGCCATCTGATTTCCTAAGACCCATCCTTGGATTCCTTGGAGATGCTGGGCATTCTAGCGTTATCATATGAGTACAAAGGTGCACATTTCTGCATAAGACACCATTCAGTGACCGCTGACCTTGCTAAGGCAGGAGACACCACGTGAGAAGCCCTCCACCAGGCCCCAGGCTGCCTGCCATCTGTCCAGACCATTCTCAGTCCTGCCGAAGAGAGTACTGACATCCACCCAGCGGTCTGAGGAGGGGTTCTCCAGGGTCCTGCCCCCATTGGACATGCACTGCAGCCCTGCGTAGCAAGCCCCAGAGATGTGTGGAGGCTGGTGGGCTGGGAGCATCTTCCTCTTGAGCCTTCCAAAGCACCTGGAGCAACTGAGACAGCTGACACTTTGACAGCTGGGACACATTTAATTGAACAGTTCTGTGTTCGTTCAGCAAGAATCCGTGAAGCACCCTCCAAACCTTGGGCCTGGGGGTGGGAGGGCGAGACAGGAGCCTCAGGGTGGGCCCGCAGGTGGGACTGGAAGAGGGAGGGGGGCCAGGCCAGGCAGGGCACAGCTTGGCCAATGGAGGTGGGGAGCCACTCAGGGTGGTGAAATTCCAAATTTGGGTAGCTGGAATGCATTCTGTTTGGGAGGCAGGATAAGCAATGTCCTACATGTGGACATTAGGAAAGGAAAGGCTTCAGGGACCCAGGGGCTTTTGGTTCCACGGGGGCCGGGTGCTGCCCTTAGAGTCCAGTGAGCCTGGGGAGGAGCTTGGCATCCACTCTGGCCTTCAGCATAGACATTCAAGGATACTCACAGATGGCTTGGCGCCGAGGGCAGAGGCCGAGGTCAGATGGCAGGTGTCCGTGTGCCTGTGGTGTCAACATTCAGGTGGACGTTGAAGAGCACAGTGGACGGTGTCGCCAGGGAACACCATGTGATGTCAGAGGCTATGGTCCAGGCAGCCCAACAGGCTAGCCAAGTAGCCATGATGGAGCCACAGAAGGAGGTGGAGGAGCCTGAGTCTGTGGGTGTATCCGGAGACCCCAGGGAGAGAGCCCAACAGAGTGGAGGGAGTGCCTGACCGGCCAGACTGCTTTGGCACCGGAAGCTGCGGAGATCTCGGCAAGGGTGGGGTGGGAGGGGCCAAGAGAGGGCAGGGGAGGGTAGGAGACAGATGAGGACGGGGAAACGGAGGAAGGGGAGAGGAGTGGGGGGTAGTGGGAGGGAAGGGGAGAAGCAGGCTGCTGACTGGCAGCTCCGGGACACACGCGCGCGGAGCAGCATAGACAGCCCTGGGGCTTCCGAGGGAGGAGTGTCCGGGAAGGCAATGGTGGCTGGTGGGATTCCCCCTCCGCTGAGCAGTGCGTGGCAGGGAGAACCCGTGGTCCCTCAAACATGAGAACCCCCAGAGACACATCACTGTCAGGTTCCAGCTTCTCGGGTCACCGAAGCCCCGCCCCCCGGGTCCCCCTGGCTGTCCCGGGCTGGCCTGAAGCGAGCTGGCTGCACACAGCACAGGTGGGGACCAGGGGTACAGGGCCCATCCGTCTCCCCGGGGCAAGGCTGCGGCCACCCTCTGGGTTTCTTGGTGGGGCCCACACGGCCACCTCCGTCCAGGAATGCCAGGACCCCATCCCTCGGCCACAGCAGCAAGGCAGGCCCAGGACTCAGGTGGAGGGTCCTTTAAGGCGGCAGCCAGGCCACCCCTGGCCCATTCACGTCCAGCTGGGCCTTCTGCCTGCCTCACAGTGTGTTTCGGGGACAAAACTCGAGAATTACAAACTGCTTCTCACTTATTGGCCACTCTTGCCTTTCAAAGCCCTGAGATGTGACTTACAAAAGCAAATGTTTCAGCCTCGCCCCTCATTTACCGGTGATTTAATATGCTGGCTCAGAGGAGTTAGCACAATGTCCTTGACCAGCAGGAACACAGGACCGGACACGCATGGCTCTCCACTGCCACGGGGGCAGGGAGAGTCCCCGGGTGACCCAGGACCAACCCAGTCATCCTCCCCCCACCCCACCTTCTCTCTTGGAGTTCCCAGACAACTGTAGCAGGTGCTGGGAGGCAGCATCCCGAGAAGGGAAGGAACTGGCCAGACAGCCTGGGCTCTGCTCCCCTCCCTCCTTAAACAGGACGTCCTGCAACACCTTAACCCAGTGAGCAAGTTCTTCTGGGTATAAAACCCAGAGCAGCGCCTTTTGGAGTTTCTCAGTTGCGGTGCCAAGAGGGGCCCATGCAGATGAGGCTCTGTCCACCCAGGCAGCTTTCCTGAGCCTGGGGGACTGGCTCGCCATGAATTCTGGGCTTCCGTTGTCCCTTGCTGCCTGACTGTAAGTGATAAAGTTACTTTGCTGAACTTGCTGTGTGAGTATCCTGTCTCACCTGATTCATGAAAGTGGATAGACGCCTGCGCGTGACATTGGCAAGGTGTTCCGAGTCCTCCCCTGGAGCTGATACTGGCACACCGTGAGCCTGCTTTACACAAGGGCCACTTTGTAATGAACATCACTTTGAAATCTGAGCCGAGCTCATGGCACATAGCACGAAGAAACCTGCGAGCCAGAAAATCAAACAGTAACAGGGATATGCAGAAGGCAGGCGTTTGCTGGTTTGGAGTTTGTTGTTGTTTTTCTTTTATTATCGAGTACCTAGCAGTCAGGCTAAGCTTGGATCACAGGACCAGCCTGTCAGGAGTTCTCTCTGACACGGGACCCAGCTTGGATGGGGCCTCCCTGAGACATCCTTTTTGTTCTCCCTGCCCATGCTCCTCTCCTCTAGACCAGGGATCTCTCTCTCTCTTTACAATGCCTTCACCCCTCTGCATTGACATTTATGTCAGTCGGTGTTTGAACAGTTTGCCATCTGTGCTCTGCCTGGAGTTTATGCTTCTAGAGGGCAAGAGGTGTACCTGTTTTATCTCTGTACCTCATTGTTCCTGGCAGTCAGAGGGGATCAGTTTGTCTGTTGATGAACAGATGAATGGATGAATGGATGGATGCCTGGATGGATAGATGGATGGATGGACCAGCAGGTGAGTGGGTGGATAAATGGGCTGATGGTGATTCTCCAGGACTATTTCCTTTACAGGTAGGCAGTTCTGGTGAGGACAGGGAGTGTCTATGCTCTGAGTGAGGCCTCTGGGGACATGAGACCCCTTGTAGAAATGCGTTCCTTCAGGATGAAGCAGGACTGTTTAGATTTTGCCCAAGCCCTAGCTCCTCTGCCTTCATCCTACAGTGTTACAGGAATAATTTGAGAGCTGGCAGTGACTTATGAATGTGTTATTTCCTTGGCGGGGGGCGAGGGGGCTGCAATCACCTGCAGGGTTGCCCCATTAGCACTAAGGGTGCCATCCCAGGCTCAAGGTGATGCAGCTGCCAGTGGCCCCAGGGTGGGGGGAGCCTGACCTTGGCTGTGTCCTGTCAGAGGGCACTGCAGGTCCAAGAGCAGATCCATGGGGGCAGATCCTGGGCCCACTCTATGGGTGAGGGCCCAGGTTTCTTGCGGAGACTCAGGCTGACCAGGTGCCAGCCCATGCACAGGGCGGACGAGTGGTGGTGGAGACATCTCCTTGAGTAGCCAGTGGTTTGCTTGTGATTTAAGCCCATGGCCTGCTGTGCACCCGCTGGGTTTCCTGACTCCAGGCTCTGTGGCCTCTCAGCCGTGGGATGATACAGTTCTTCTAAATGTATTTTCACCTTACCAGAGGGAATTAGACCAAATGCCCATTTCCTTTCCCTCGACTTCTTTTCAGAGAGTGGGTTCTGAAGAGCCTTCATGCAGAAGCCTTGGGGCCCTAGGAGTGCCAGGCCAGCCATCCCATGAGATGCTGATGAAACAGGGGTACACAGGTGGCTTCCCTGCCACACCAGAGGTCTAGTTCTGGATCCCCAGAGACTCGGGGCCTTAGTGAATAATTAAGCATACTAAATAAAATATTCAAAGTTTGGATGAACCGGGATTTGCCATTTTTTTTCTGTGGGGAAAGTTGTGTGCCAACATTGAACCAGGCTATGATCCAAGCACCATGTGGCCTGTTTCCTGGGACCTCACAGAGGCTTCCCTTGAGTCTTAGACCACCAAAATTAAAGACACCACACTCCCTTGCGTCTGACCCACAGGGCTGTAAAACCGTTATAAAACTCAGTACATGGTCCGAACTTGAGCTGTTTTGTGTCTCAAGAGCAGCGATTGTGGCAACTTGACAATGAACAGGGAAAGCTTTTCTCATGACTTCTCTAGGATATGAGAGGGCGTGCCCACTCAGGCAGGGGCCCGGGTCCCATGTGTTGAAGGTTTTCACACGAGAAAACCTCCCACACACCAGCCTGCTGGTTCCTCTGGCATTTGAAGATCAGGAATGCAAGACTGCAGGTGTCGAGACACTGGGGACCCCTTGTCCACAGGGTTCTGGGCTTCAGAACCACCCCGTGTTTTGAGACATCCCAGTTCCTGTGGCAGAGCCCCCGAGTGTCCTTCAGTGCTGCTGGTCAGCCCCAGGCTGTGGCCATCTCACAGGTCGGATGGCTGGCTCTGGCCTGGCCTCACTGTTACAAGCCTGAGCCATCGGATGTTCGAGGGCTTTTTACAGACAGACCTGACCTCGTCCCACAGGAGGCGGCCCTTGGGGACTGGCCGGCTGGGGACGTGCTGGAGAACAAACTGCTGAAAGCAGGACTTCCAGATGCCTCCTCTGCCAAGCCTGCCTCCTGGCCCGGCCCCCAGCCGCTGGGGTTGGACGTTCCAGTTAAAAATAAAACCTTAGAAGCACATCCTCTGAGCCGGCGCTGAGAGCAGCACGCTATTCCTCCACAGACGCTCCGGGACCACACGCAGCCTGTAAATGTAATTCTCTTTCCTTAACAACAAAAGGGTGGTGAAAACTCTCTCTACTTTCAAACAAAAGCCAAGGGCAACTGTCACTGTGCAATCCTCAAAGGGAAGGCGGATGCGGCCTTCATTACGGTCGCTCCTCACAGAGCCCACTCTGTTTTATCTTTGAAGTATGTATCCAAAGCCCGCTGGTTCCTCTGGCATTTGAAGGCCAGGAACTCAAGACTGCAGGTGTCAAGCCCGCCCGCACTGGCCAGGAGGTGGCCGCAGAGGCCCCTTTGAGGACACACCTGCCGACCATGCTCTGAGGCCTGATCCCACAGCAGATAGGCAAGGAACATCCAGAAAGGCAGGTGCCTCGTGGGGTCACAGCTGGGGTGCGCCCACGGCAGGGGGCACGTCCAAGGCCCAAGTGGCATTTACAACGGATGGTCGATGAGATGACCAGGCCTCATGGGCACACAGGCACCCGGCGCCTGTGCTGACTTTGACCTGCCGTTAAAGCAGGTTCCGCATGTCATGAACACTGGCTGTCCCCTGACATCTGCTTTCCCTTCGCAGAGGGCACGGGCCCAGGAATTTGCTGCTTTTTCATTTACTTACACTGTTCATTGAGGTCCTTCCTCTGAGTCTGCCTTCTGCTCACCGTGGCATCTTCCAGCACAGTGGGCAATCGGTGGGAACAAGAGCAACTTTCCCTCCGAATGCCTGCTCACTGGGAGCTGCAGGGGCTCGCTGGTGGCAGATGCTGGGAAGGCCCCACAGTGAGTCTGACTCCCAAGTTTGGGATGAGACGGGAGAGGAGAGCTGTGATCTGCGTGCTCCCTGATGCATCAGCACGACCCCCACCTCACCCCTGAGGCAGCCCTGTCCCTAGCTCACTAACCCGCTTGGCCAGGAGGTTCCCGCCTGGCCTCTGGCACTGGCCCAGCCTCCTTCCTCTCTAGCCCCAAATGGCCCAGGCCTGGCATCGCTATCCCTGGACGGCGCCGTGGAGACATCATCCCTTGGAGGGGTCTGGGCTCCTTCAGGACTGAATGGTGCTGTCCTGGGTCAGATCCAGCTCCTGTGGGGCCCCCGGAAGCTCTTGGCTCTGGCCCTGAGGCCCGTTGGTCCTCCTTGGCTCAGCCACCCTGTTCCTGCTTCGATTCCTGGAGCAAGCCCCTCTCTTTCCTGCTCCGGAGGTCATCTTTGTAGAACGGCCCAGAATTCCTGCAGCGCTGCCACCTGAGTTCCCAGAAGGAGGGCCACGCTGCTGGCGTGGGGTGCAGACCCTCCTTTCTGGCAGCCCCCAGGCAGCTCATGATGAAAGACCAACCCAGGAGAGGAGTCCACATGACGCACACTCTTCGATTCCTGGCCTCTTCTTCTTCTTCAGGGGAATATTGGGAGGAGTGGTCAAGGACCTGGCCTGGGCTCCCCGGACATGCGCTCCCCTAGGGAGCAGACACCTGCAGGGCGTGCAGGAAGCAGGTGACACTTGAGGGAGCTCCTCAGTCACAAGCAGCTCCGGGGAAACCCCCTGTTAGGTGTGGATGTTCTACCTTACACGATGTATTGAAGCTGATCCCAGTGTTAGAGGTGGCCTGGGGGAGGTGGGCGTCATTCAGCAGTTCCCTGGTGAATCAATGAACACCCTCCCTGGGGGCAGGAGGGTGAGTGAATTCTCCTTCTAGTTACCCATAACAGCTGGTTGCTCAAGAGCCTGGCACCCCACCCGTCTCATCTCCTCTCTTGCCACGTGGTCTCTACACACACAGACTCCCCTTCCGCGTCCACTGTGGGTGGAAGCCGCTTGAGGCCTCACCAGACGCAGGTACTGGCGCCTCTTGTACAGCCACGCAGAACCGTAAGCCAGACAAACCTCTTTTCTGCATAAATCACTCAGCCTCAGGTGTGCCTTTATAGCACCACAAATGGACGGAGACACCTGCTCTTCTACAGGGTGTAGGGGCCTTCACTTTTCTACCATCTGTGCTCCTTGTGGCACCTGAGGGCCTCAGTGGTGGACCTCTCCACCCAGCTCCGGCATGGCCTAGGTTTGACCTGGCCTTGACACTCCAGCCAAGAGGCTGCAGGACCAGGGCCCAGGGGTGTGGGGTCAGGCAGCCAGGAGCACTGGCTCTGCTCACATCCCTGGAGGAGTGATCAGTCAGAGACCCGTGGACAGGCAGCGCACCCCTCAGCTGCGTCCCCGGAAGCAACAAGTCACGTCCTTGGGGGCAGGCGGCGGACCCATCAGCTGTCCCCCATTAACTGCAGCCTCCCGAGTGCCCACGACTGGGGAAGCAGCATCACATCTGTGGGAGCAAACAGGAAAACGAGTCCTCAGGTTCAAAGAGAAATGCTTTCTGAGGGGGATTCTCCAGTGAGGTCGTTTTCAGTTCGGCGGAAGCAACACAAAGCACATGCTGGGCTCTGCCCTTGCACTCCTTTGAAGAAATGTTGCCGTGGCCAGGAAACGCCTTGAGGAAAAGTGTGTGTGTGTGTGTGTGTGTGTGTGTGTGTGTGTGTGTGTGTGTGCGTGTGTGCGCGCGCGCGCGCACACGCGCACGCGCATACACGCACATACATGCTTGGGCAGCCAAGCAGCCTGTCACTCAGGCTGGTTGTTGCCCTGTCCACACCCAAATCCTTCGATCAGCATTTGGGCTCCAGTGTCCTAGACAGGGCCTGGCAGAGGAGGGCCTCCTCAGAAACCCAAACCTTCTCAGGCCCACACAAGAAAGGGCCAGAATGGAGCCGGGGGAACGGGCTGCAAACTCACCAGCCGAGAGAGGCCATCCAGGTGAGGTGTGGGGAAGGTGGGATGGGCAGGGAGGCCAACCAAGTCCCAGAAGGGAGACTCTACAAGCTGAACAGTGTTGCTGGCCTGGGAGGGGAAGAGAAGCAGCCATACCGGAGGGAGGATATTGCCAAGAGGACAGTACGGGTACTTCCCCCAGCTCCTCGGCCAACGGCCTTCCCCACTCAGAGCCAGCAAGGCTCAAAGAGGAACCCTCGGAGCTTCCTCCGGGAGAACCCTGTCGGACCTTGGAGGCAGCAGAGAGCTCCCAGGGAAGAGAAACGAAGACCCGAGAAATGAAAGGAGATGGCTGATGAAGGCCAAACCACTGAAAGGAACAGAAGAGAAAAGTAAATCCACGGCCGAGAGGAAAGCCACATGCGACAAGACAGTCACCATGTAACAAAAAACTCCCCACACGAGAAGAGCAAAGCCAGGGATATGGCCAGTGGTTTGAAAAAGTCACACAAAATCATGGAAAGGAGCCACCGTGTAAAAATGGTCTTCAGTGAAGACAAATGTAAGGAACTCAAAGGAAGTCCACCAAGGAACTCCTGAGGAAGAGGACAGAGCAAACAGACAGAAAACATGCCAAGCGCAAATGAGGGCGTGTCCTTAAATATCCAGGCAGAAGTGAAACAAAACTATTCACACAGACCTGTGCTGGTGAAGTTGCCAGATTTCGAGAATGAAGACAGAATCCTTTGTGCATTGAGACAGAAAAAGCAAGTCACATACGGAAAGAGAGAAGGCTCCCTCATCATTGCTCTCAGGGTCACACAGGTCTAGAGGTGGCGGATCAAAATATGTACATTCTAAAGAAGAAAATTGGGATTCAAAATCGAATCCCAAGGCAGTGAGCAGGCAACAGAGGGGACTTCTCACACATGGAGAAACCGCATGAGACTCATCCGCATGAACGCCACTCAAACATGTGGAGAAACTGAGGAACTCATCGTCACAAACTCCTCCGATATATGGAGGAAACAAGGGAGTTACCCTCGTAAACTCTTCGGACACGTGGAGGGACAGAGGGAATCCTACACAAGCCCTTCTCACATGTGGAGGAACCCAAAAATCACTCGCAAATTCCTCTCACCCATGCGGAGGAACCAAGCGAATCACGCACGAACGCCTCTCACAGGTGGAAGAACCAAGAGGGCCACAGCTGTGAACTCCTCTCACATACTGGGTGACCGAGGGAATCACGCCCACGAACTCCTGTCATACATGCGGGGAAACCAAGGAACTTGTGCCACAGAACTCCTCTCGAAAAACTACCTGTTTCAGAATCCACCCAACCGAGACCGGAACGAGAATCTCACTGGTGGAAAGTCACATCATGAGATTGCTGGGGTGGGCTCCAGCACCTGGGAGAATCACAGCTGTAGGACACAATAATAACACCGTGAACTTGGCATGTGAAAATAAAAACAGCATTGAAATTGAAGGATGAAGAGGAGGAGGATAGAAGTCCACAGCAGTGTGCAATCAAATACATGTGATTAAAAAAAAGAGCCGGGCTCGGTGGCTCAGCCTGTAATCCCGCGCCTTTGGGAGGCTGAGGTGAGTGGATTGCCTGAGCCCGCGGGTTCGAGACCTGCCTGGGCAGCGAGACCTCATCTCTACAATAAATCAAAAAATCATCCAGGCGTGGTAGCGCATGCCTGTAATTCCGGCTACTCGGAAGGCTGAGACGGAAGGATCGCCGGAGCCCAGCAGGTCGAGGCTGCGGTGGCCGGGAGCGGCCACTGCACTCCAGTCTGGGCGACCGAGTGAGACTCCAACTCAAAAAAAAAAAGGAGATTTAGGCCGCGCATGGTGGCTGAAGCCTGTAATCCCAGCACTTTGTGAGGTTGAGGTGAGGAGATTGCCTGAGTCCAGGGGTTTGAGACCAGCTTGGGCAACTTGGTGAGACCTCATCTCTACAATAAATAAATAAAAAAATTAGCCGGGTGTGGTAGCACATGCCTGTAGTTCCAGCTACTTGGAAGGCTGAGGCAGAAGGATTGCCTGAGCTCAGCAGGTCGAGGCTGCAGTGACTGTGAGCATGCAGCCTGGGCAACAGAGAGTCCACTCAAAAAACAAATAAAATAAAATAAAATAAATTTTTTTAATAAAACCCAGTCATTCTAACCACTTAACGATTCGTTAGAGTTTTTTCATGATATTTTTGTTTTTACAGCAGTTGGCCTCAGCTGCAGCTGTTTGTAGAAATCACCAGGGAGCTTAAAAGTATCCAGATGCCAATCACATCTCCAACCAATTAAGTCGAATCTCTGTGGCATGGCTCTAGGAGCCAATGGTTTTCAAACTCTCCAGAGAATTCCACCGCAGGTAAGTGCCACGTGCGCACCTCTAGTCGAGAGCTGCCACTATAGGTGACAGATTTCTTATCATCAAGTAACATCTATTTGCTGTTCTCTTTCATTAAGAAATGGAATTACCAATTTATGTTCATGTCTTATTAAAATACCATATATAATATATTATCCCAATTTTTAAAAAGGATTTATTTTGTCTTTCTAGCTATAAATATGTATAAAGAGGTATCTGCATTGAGGGATCAGGGTTTAGATAAGTTTTTACTTTCTTAGTAGCTCTCTGTGGTACTTGATTTTTTTCTTAATAAGGAGCATGCATTATATTTTACAAAAATAAGCCATTACTATGAAGGGAAAATATCACGGAATGAGACAATCAAATAAAAGCAAGACAATGGCCTGCTGGAAAAACCCAGGGGTGCAGATGTCTTCCTAGGAGGCCGAGCCCCACCTGGGTCTTGCATCTTCCCTGGGGTTGGAGAGGGTGAGGGCTTGTCTTTACTTCACTACCTTGTGGCCCTGGCAGGCCAAGGCCCTGTTTTTCCCCCGCAAAGGGAGGTGATGGTGACACCTGCCCAACTGCCTTCCCAGAGTGTACTTTTTTAGCTCAAATTAGATGATGATGTCTGAAAAAGAGCTTCACAGACCATAAACAGCTGTCAGATAGTCATAGGGTCCTGTGGCTGTCAATCATGTCCACTGAAGCTGGTATGTCAACTCAATAAACCTTGACGTGTGCAAGGAAAGACAACTGACATCCGAGCAGGATGTTTTAAAAATCATTTAGGATATATATTTTAAAACAAATAAACATATTTTTGGTTTATAGAGAAAACCGATTGTCTTTAGAACCACATTAATTTAGCCAGGCTCAGTGACTCAGCCCGTAATCCCAGCGCTTTGGGAGGCCGAGTCGAGTGGATTGCCTGAGCCCACGGGTTCGAGACCCACCCAGGCAACTTGGCGAGACCTCATCTCTACAATAAATAAAAAATTAGCCAGGCGTGGTGGCGTACGCCTGTAGTTCCCGACTACTTAGAAGGTTGAGGTGGAAGGATCACCAGAGCCCAACAGGTCGAGGCTGCAGTGGCCATCAGCATGCCACTGCACTCCAGTCTGGGTAACAAAGTGAGACTCCAACTCAAAAAAAACCCAAAACATTAATTTTTAAAGTATATGTAAATGAGGATGGAGAATCTATCACCCAATCTAAGAGGGCTTGAAAATGTAAGCATTTCAAATAAAAGCTAATGAATTTTTAATTGATTTAGTCTCAAGTAAGCGCAGTTTCAGAGTTTGTTTTTTTTTTAATTGGAGTCTCACTCTTGTTGCCCAGGCTGGATTGCCGTGGCACGCTCACGGTCACCACAGCCTCGACCTGCTTGGATCAGGCGATCCTTCTGCTTCAGCCTTCCACGTAGTTGGAACTACAGACACACACCACCACACCTGGCTAGTTTTTGTGATTTATTGTAGAGATGAGTTCTCACCAAGTTGCCCAGGCTGGTCTCGAACCCTCAAACTCAGGTCGTCCTCTCGCTTGGGCCTCCCAAAGTGCTGTGATTACAGGCTGAGGCACTGTGCCCGGCCACTTTCAGAGTATTTTAAGAAAGCCTTTTGAGATAAACTTTCCATTTCTGCCAATATATAACACTTTAAATTACATTTATTATAAAGGATAATGCTGCCTTATATAATTCAATCTGTACAACTCACCCCAAAACTGGGAATGTAAGTAGAAAAAATGTGAAGTAACTTGAACAAAGGAGTATTCTCATTTCCTAAGAAACATCTCCTGGGCTTGGTTCTAAAATAAATTCCAAATAAGTAGTGAAGCTATGACAACTTAGCCAGAAAATTTGAACCCAGACATTCAAGAGCAGTTGGAGAGCTGTGCAGGTATGCCAGGCCTAGGAGCATATTTCGGGTGCATCACATGACCTGAGAATATGAGGTCCTCCCACACACCCTGGTCAGTGCCGATGTCCCCGCCTCCATGGACAGGCCCAGCCGCAGCCCAATCCATGGTACTGAGCTCACTGCAGCCTGTCCTCAGTCTGCAAAACCTGAGCCTGGAAGCCCAGGTAGAGACCTCACTCTCACCTGGAATCCATTTCCATGAAAGTTTCCCCCATACTTGCTAATTCACATTTAAATTAAATGTCTTCCATGGAAGGACTGGTTCTACAAAAGCCATTTGGAGGGGAAACTTGAAGATAGTTTTGAAAACAGTCAGAAGTCCTTCCTTTCCTTGGGAGTACAGGAAAGCGATTGCTCCTGGACAAGTGGCCAGCATGGAGAGTGCTGCGGCTAACTGAAGCTCTCCCAGTGTGTCCCCGTGGGGCCTTTCATGGGTTCCTCCACGGGATTTTGAGTCCCTGCTGTGTGTCAGAAGTGGGAGAGCAGCAGCAAACAGGACATGCAGCCTGGCTCCCCCAACAGGTGGACTGGTCAGGAGACCCAACGTGAAGAAATGTCTCCCCTTATTGTTTAATTTAATTGTGACACATTTCCTGAAGCTGGTGTGCTTCCGGATATTAGGAATCCTCCCCTTACAGGGAATGCAGAAAGTCCTAGCTAAGTGCATCTGCCTGATCCGGGATCTGCCAAGACTGGAAAGGTGTTAAAGTCCAGATCTTTGTTGTCCAGATCTTCGTTGCCCCTGAAACGTTGCCCCTGGTGCCTCCCCAAGCCTCCTCTGAACACTAGCTGCTCTCCCTTGGCTAGGTCCTAAGAGAACTGTGATAAAGCTTATTATTGTTTTGTTTTGTTTTTTACAAAACATCCGTTTTAATTAAATCTGCCACATTCCTGTTAATTGTGGCATAGTGACCTTAAGAGAATGGCACTTGGAGCAAGATGTAAGAGAAATGAAACGTCATGGAAGAATGAAGCATCCTCCCACAGCCTCAGCTGCTGTGAGTGGCTTGGTGTGTTTCCCTGGAGGGTCAGTCCTGTCCCCAGCTTCACAGAGGCCCACTGCTCACAGTCTCTGATGACAAAGTCCACACCTGTTGGAGTCTCCAGGAAAAGGCCTGTTCCCTACCTGGACCCCCAGTTCTCCTGGAATCCCCTGGCTCACGGCCTGGTGCTCACTGGCTGGAACCCACACACAAGGCTGTCGTTCTCCTGTGCATCCTGCTTGCAGCGTCACCGCCAGCCACTCATCCACCAACTTTGTCCACCTCACTCCTGGGTCTGAGCAGCACATCCTCGGGACCGAAGAGTGTGGTGGCTTGAATGGTGTCCTCCAAAAAACCAATGTCCATGTCCTAAACCCCAGAAACCTGTGAGTATAATCTGAGGACTAAACTCTGACCTTTTTCCTTTGCCAAATTCCTAACTAAAGGGTCTGGGGGGGTGGGTTTGTTGTTGTTGTGGTTCATTATTTAATACTTCATGTGGTTTACTTTCCAAACTGACTCAGACCTAACATGTCACCCATCAGACAAAGAAGGAAATCAAAGTACTTTATGATCCTGTAAAGTCATCTCTTGGATACTCCTGGACTCCAGGCACCTTTTAAGACACCACCTGTTCTCTTTGGAGTCTGCCCCCCATGAGGCCCCACCTCCGTATCAAGAAACTTGACTCCCTTCTCATTCCTCAAGCTGCCTGCTTCCTTTTCCTATACTGATGTCTTTTCTTTTTTTTTTTTTTTGAGTTGGAGTCTCACTCTGTCACTCAGACTGGCCACTCCCAGCCACCACAGCCTCAACCTGCTGGGCTCCAGCAATCCTTCCGCCTCAGCCTTCCGAGTAGCCGGAACTACAGGCGCGCGCTACCATGCCCGGCTCATTTTTTGATTTACTGTAGAGATGAGGTCTCGCCAAGTTGCTCAGGTGGGTCTCGAACCCGCGGGCTCAGGCAATCCACTCGCCTCGGCCTCCCAAAGCGCGGGATTACAGGCTGAGCCACCAAGCCCGGCCCTATACTGATTTCAAAGTTCTTCAGCTAAGAGCCTGACTCTTGCTACTGATTGCCAGTCAGGAAATCTTTGACTCCACCTATAACCTGTACACCCCCACTTAGAGATGCCCTACCTTCCCAGGCCAAACCAATGTAAATTCCATGTTTATTGATTTACGGTCTTCTGTTACTCTGTCTTCCTAAAATGTATACAATTCAACCACTGGGGCACACATTCTCGGGGCCTCCTGGGACAAGTGTCATGAGCCTAAGGTCACTCACATTTGACTCAGAATAAGCCAGCTTAAATATTTTGCAGAGTTTGGCATCGTTCATCAATAAACCTTATCTGGAAAAAAGGATTTTTACAGATGTAATTAAGTTGAAGGTCTTGAGGTGAGATCATCCTGGACTGTCCAAGCCACCGTAAATCCAATGACAAGTGTCCTCACAAGAGAAAGGAGAGGGAGATTTGAGACCGCCCAAAGAGGAGGCAAGATTGAGTGATGCAGCCGGGAACATCAAGGAATGTGACAGCCGCCAGAAGCTGGAGGAGGCGAAGAATAGACTCTCCTCTCTAGGGGATCACGGCCCTGCCAACAACTTGACTTGGGACTTCTGGCCTCCAGGAGTGTGAGAGAGTGAAGTTCTGTGGTCTTTAAGCTCCCAGTGTGTGGTGATTGGTGACAGCAACCCTAGGAAGCTCAGACAAGAAACCTCTTCCCGGCTGGGTACTAGCTGTTTTGACTCGTGACTGTGATGCAGTACTTGGCTTTAAGTGCACTTCCCCCTTTTCAAACATGGTCGAAATGAGTGAGAGCCGCTCCTTCAGCGACAGCGAGGTCATGACAGCAGGCTGGCCCCAGGCGTTTGGAAATGCCCCCGTCTGGAGAGCTTGTTGTATTCTGCCCAGCACAGCAAGCTGTGGGCATCACCTGACCCACCTCGGGGATGAGAGACTGGGCAGAGCTGCGGCCGGGTCCCGTCCAGACTTCAGGAAGCAGCCCTTTGTCACCTGCTCTATATCTCCAGGTGAAACCTCCCGGCTCTCTCTAAGGCTAGCCTTGCTCCGCTCTGAGCACACCAGACGTGTCCCCCGCTAGAACCTGGGTCCCTGCTCAGTGGTGGCAGGTGCAGGGGTCACAGGGCAACCTTCAGCCAGAGGTGAGGAGAGAGTGGATCCAGGCAGGGGAAAGAAATCAGTGGCCATGGAACCACCCTGGGGGAGGCTCATGAGCCATCTGGGCCGAGAGGGGGGCACGGGAGGCGGGCACACAGGAGCAGGCAGAGTCCCATCCACATGGCCCTCGGGGCCCGGCAGCTCTGCCCAGAGATGGACGTTGAGTAGGCCCAGGGTGGACGTGCCTGAGCCTAAGTGCTTGACCATGGCATTGCACCGGGAAGGACATGGACCCTGGGGAGGGCAGAGCTGTCTTGGACAGGGCAGGCAGCCCCTCCCTCCCTCGGGCCTGGGGGTGCTGGGCAGATGGTGGCTGCGGTGAGTGTCCACGGTCCATGACTGACTGATTGCCAGTCAGGAACATCAAGGAATGTGACAGCCACCAGAAGCTGGAGGAGGCGAAGAATAGACTCCTCTCTCGGGGATCACAGCCCTGCCAACAACTTGACTTGGGACTTCTGGTCTCCAGGAGTGTGAGAGAGTGAATTTCTGTGGTTTTTAAGCTCCCTGTTCCACCACAGACCCACATCCGCCCACGGCTCCTGAGCCAGAACTCACTTGTCCCCACCCGTGTGGGAGGAAGTGGCCCAGTCACTTCCTCCACGCTGCTGTCCCACCTCCCGCACCCTGGCTGAGTAACTCACCATCCCCATGATGCCTCCTCTTCTGCAGCCTCCCTGTCCCCTGTGATGACAAGCCCTCACCCTGCCCACTACGATCCCTCCGGGACAGGGCCTGCCCAGCCTGCTTATGCATAACGCTCCTAACGCCCCGTCTCACGCTCCTCCCTCCCGCAGCCTGTGGGTGTTGGGCGAGGTGAGGCCGTGAGGTGGAGCTGTGCTCCAAGCCAGGGGTGGGACCCTCTGCAAGGTGTGAATTCATCCCATGCTTCTTTCCAGGTTCCTGCCTCCCGGGACCCTTGGAGCTAGCCCCTTGGAGACCCTCGTGTCCACCTGTCAGGCACGAGGGTGGGGGAGGTCCACCTCGCTTGACCCTCTAGCCTCACTGCTGCAGAGTCAGTGGAAATGGAGAAAGAGGAGAGCATGGCCTCTCTCTGCCTGCTCTGCCCCAGAAGCCCCTCTGACCCCAGACACTGGTCACTACAGCCAGTCAGGGAGGCCAGAAGTCGCCAGCAGTGGAGGCTGGAGCCAGGCCTGGAGGCAGCTCCTCCCGACGGAAGACTCAGCCTGCGTGGATGCGTGTGCATGCTCCCTGCGTCCCACTGTTTTCCTTACAAAATCACGTTCTATCTCTGTGTGAAGGTAGAAAGATGTGAGCCATTCTGCAGAATGCCCCTCACGGGCTGAGCCCCGAGGCCACTAGGCAGGACTTAGTGCAGACTCCCGGGTCTCAGCACTGGACGGGACGGGCCAGAGATCCTTCTGAGGCCCTAAGAAGGGAACAGGCCTCGGGGGAGCCCTCCCGAGCCGGACATTCCCTAGGCCTGGGCATGGGGAATGGGCTTGGGCTTCCATCTGTGGAGCAGCCCCGTGCCCCTCATCAGCCCGCAGGGATGTTGGAGCCCTGCATGTGGAGAGGCAGCCGAGCAGTGTGGCGCTTCTCGGCCGTCCTCCGTGCTGGCCCAGGCCTTCTCCACCCCAGCCAGGAGAATCTGGGCTCCTCCGGCCCGCCCCCGGGACACAACTAGTCTGTGTCCAGCTGGGACCAGGCCCAGAAAACCCCCAACCCCCAGTGTGTGAGGGAGGGAAGCAGAGGCTGGCAGAAGCGCAGTGCGTCTGCAGAACAGCGGGTCTTTTGATCTAAAACAACCAGCCCGACCCTCAATTCGGTAGGCCATTGGGAATTCTCTGCACACAACTCAAGTGTTGAATAATGAATCAGACCATCCTGGTGTGATTACAATTTTTAAACGAGCTATTTGTATATTGCGATTAATCACAGGCCCAGCCGGAAGCCACCGGGGCTGGGGCTGGAGAAACGGACTCAGGTGCCGGTGTCTGCGTCCTCAGCCCACGCCTCGGCCCCACCCCAGGGGCACAGGGACACAAACACTGCAGCCACCAACCCTGCCCAGTGCAGCTGCTGTGCTGGAGACAGGAAAAGAGTGAACGAAAGTGGAAGTCCCGACCCCTCAGGGAAGGCTTCCAGAGCCCCAGGGGACACTGCCTGCTTTTCTTTCAGCCAGGGGGACGCAGCCCCATGGTGCCTCCGAGTGTCCCTGCTGCTTGGTCCCAGAGTCATCCTCAGCATCTGTAGGGAGTGACGGATGCCCCCTGCCCAACGTCTGCACCCCTTCTGCCCGAGGACCCCAGTCCAGAGACTGCTGCCTTCGGGGGAGGCTGGATGGCCTCCCAGCCGAGCGGCCCTTTCACTCCTTCTGGAGAATCCCAGCCGTAATTCCACAGCCACTCACAGAAAACCCAGGGTGGATCTTACCCTGGAGCAGAGCTCAAGCACAGCTCTTGGTGGCTGTCCCCAGGACTCTCCGCTCCTTGCTGTCCCCAGCACCTCCTGAGAAAAGTACAGCGTGGAGATGACGGCCTGAGGCAGCTCAAGCCAGATGGCAGTAAAAGGGCTTGGAAGTTGCCTGCCCGAGCCTGGGGCTGCCTGGACACCGGACAGCGGTTGCTAAGAGCATGGGATGCATGTGTCCAGACCAGAGGCATCCTTGTGGCAGGAGACAGCACAGCTGCGGGGTGCAGTCCCTTGAGGGGCCCTGGACACAAGAGCTGGGACATGAGGGCGGGGGGCCAGGGGTCGGGCTGGGGGTGAGGGGTGGGGATGGAGGCTCTTTGGCATAAGAGGACACTCTGTCCCAGCTGGGGAAGCAGGTGTTAGAAAGAAGCCATGACCCCTTGAAAGCCGGTGAGCAAGGATCAGTGCTGGGGCCAATCCACCGCAGACTTCCCAGGGACAGGGAAGCCCAGGGCGTTTGACCCTCAAGCGCTGGATCCCGCCCCCTTTGCGCCTGAGCTGGAGCCAGCATGGGTGGGGCAGACTCAGGCCCCTCCTTCTGGGGGAGGCCTCCCTTACAGCAGGCCCTCCCCACCCACCCTGCCCTGCTCTGCCATCCCCATCCTCTTGGTCCCAGGGGACCGGCCACGGAACCCATGCCTGTGTCCTGGTAGCTTTCCGGCAGGGCCCGCTGGAAGGGCTCTAGGATGACCAGGGTCCTTGAGGATGTGACAGAGTGACTCAAAGCCAGGCTCTTATCAGCTCCAAATATGAGGTGTCTGGGGCAGAGCTGTGAAGACACAGATGGATGACCCACTGCCATCTGCACCGGGCTCTCCCACTGTCTGTGACCCCACTTGATGTGTTAATGCCATGTCCATGTGGAAGAGCACACCGGGAGCCACCTCAAGGCCACCTAAAGATTTTATTCTCCTCTGGTCCTGGCTTCCTCCTCTTGGTACAGTGGTGTCTAAGCCGAACGTCGTTGACAATGACACCAGTGTCCCCTCAGCTCCCGATGGTCTCCCAGAACGTGGGAACCATCCAGTTTCTGAGAGGTGTGCTGCACAGTTGTCCAGACGCCCTGGCACACCCTTGGGGGCGCAAAGGGCAGACCTGTACCCAGAGCAGCACTTGATTTCAGCTGCCTCACAGGCAGCCAAAGGTTCACAGGCAGGGGACTTTTTCCACCTTTGTGAGTGCTAGGGTCCCCTGGAGTTCAGCTGGGCTGCTCCACTCTGAAAGGTCTTGGTGCCACGGACACCCCGGGCCTGCAGTGGCTGTTTTGTGCACTGACGGGGCCCAGGAGAGCATCATGGGTATGGGGCTGCAGCTGGAGGTGGAGACTTTCTGCCCCCTCGTGTACCGGAAATCAGGTACTCGTGAGAGACGACTTGACTCGAGGAAAGCTGAGGATACTGGGAATGGTGATGATGAAGACTGCTAGAACACATCAGCACGCTTCAGAAACATCTAAGAGTGAAACTGGCAAGTATCCTGGAAGTCTAGTTTTCCCTTTGGCTAAACACGTCTTCCGTCCTGAGCTGCGGCTGAAGCTGGGTCACACTTAGGGAGGCTCTGGCCGATGGTCGTTGACTGGAGGACCGGCCCTACACGCCCACCTGGTGCTGTGCAGGTTATTTTTCTCTGCAGCCTCTCACTCCTGGGTAAAATTTGAGGGGAAGCTTCTTGGACATCCCATGGCTCAACGGAAGTCCTCGGAGGCCACAGTGGGATTTCCCCTTCAGGTTCACAGGGAAAGTGTGTTGTCCAGCTCCAAACATCCCTCCTTGAGACTGCGTTGGTGCTTCCCGCCCCGGACACACCCCCACCTGGACACTCCCACCACCTGGACATGTCACCCACCTGGAGACCCCACTGGATGACTCCCATCTCCTGAATGTAACCTCACCTGGACACGCCCCTACCTGGACATACCCCCACCTGGACATGCCCCCATGTGGATGCCCCCCATCATCTAGACACACCCCCACCTGGACGATTACCCCACCACCTGGATGTATCCTCATCTGGGCACATCCCCCACCTGGGCATACCCACACTGGGACATCCCCACCACCTGAACACACTCCTGCCTGGACACAGCCCTGCCTGGACACACTCTCACCTGGACTTCGCCCACACCTGGACACCCCACCACCTGGACACAGCCCCACTTGGATGCTCTCACCACTTGGATACACTCCTGCCTGGACCTACCACCACTTGGAGGCTCCCACCACCCAGACACACCCCCACCTGGACGTATCCCACCTGGACGTCCCCACCACCTGGATACTCCTTTGCCTGGATGCCTCCCAGTGCTTGGACGCCCCCCCATCTGGATACCCCTGTCTCACTTTGATGTCCCCCCTTGCTTGGACGCCATGCCCTTTCCCCCACCTGGCCGCTGCACCCTACCACGTTTGAGTTCTGTTTGGACTCATGCACTGTGCTCCAGTGAACCTTAGCAAGGCCTCTGGGTGGCCAGATTTTGCCACGAGGACCAGGCATGAGACTCCAGATGCACAGAAGCTAGAGCTCAGGGATCTGGCGGGAATGAATGACTCATGCTCACTCATGCCTGACAGACTCTGCCCTGCTGAGTGCTTCCTGATGGCCTTGAGGCTGCCAGGCCCTGCCCTCGGGTCTCCGTAGGCTAGTAGGTAGAAGTGGGCTGGAAAGGTGGGATGGAAGACTCCAGGGAGTCTGAGGGCCTGGGGGACTGTAGACATGTGGGCGGGACTGTGACCTTTGGAGAGCTCCCCACTGGCTGCCCTCTCCTCAGGGCCCCTCTCCTCCCCCCCACACTCTTCTCCCCTGGACTCCCTTCACCCCAGGCTCGCCTCCCCGGGCTTCCCTCACCCCTGAGCTCCCCTCCCCCATGCTTCCCACTCTGGGCTCCCCTCCCCCATGCTCCCTGCCCCTGGGCTCCCCTCCCCCACTGGCCTCAAGCAGAGTCCCAGGACTCCAGGGATGCTATACCTCCCCTACCCCAAATTCACTTTGTTACCAGTGGGCAGGTGTTGTCCAGCAGCATGGAGGCACCAGCCGGCCGTGGCCACCCTTGATCCCAGACAAATGGGAGCGGAACACACTCCGGGTCCTCTGCGAACCTTCCGTGGCTCCCCTTGGCCCAGTCCACCCCATCCAGGAGCCAGCCCCAAGCGTGTTGCTGCATCCTGGGGCAGGTTGTCTTCCCCTTCGAGCCCCAGCCCAGTGCCCAAGAGCAGATAGAGACCAACATGGCAAGATGACCTCTGCTGCCTGGGAAGAAGTCCTTGCAGGCACCCACGCTCTGTGTCCCGTGATGTGGGAGGGCAGGAGGCCTGAGCGGGGGCCGGCCTCTGCAGGAAGAATGCTGCTTCTTGCCACAACACCTTCCCAGGGCCCGCCCTCCCTTGCTGGGTGTGCCAAGCAGCCCCTCAAAGAGCCCTGGGAGGGGAGGAGGCTGCCAGGAAGGGGGTCTGTCTCCCACACACCAAATGCAGGCATCACCTCTGCATGTGAGCGCTCCAAGTCAGCCTTGGGGGGGGGTTGCAAAGACCCAACCCTGTGCTCTTGGGGGCCCTCCTGAGGGACCTAGGGCACTGTCCGCTTCTCACTTTGTCCCCAGTACACCAGGGACATGTAACCCCACGGCCGTCCCGAAGCAGGCGTGTGCTGGGAGTCCTCACCCAGCAGTGCCTGTGAGTGGGGGGGCAGTCATCCCCGGGGTCTGACTTGCGTTGTCCTCTGGTCCCCTCTCCCAGGGAGAGCTCGTCTGAGCATTCTGACTACATGCTGGCCAGTCTGAAGGGGTCCCCAACAAAGCTTCAGGCTCCCCTGAGACTGGGGAAGCACCACACCGCATTTGAGCCAAAGGCAAACTTTCGATGGATGGAATTCTCCAGCAATGACTTTTTGGCTTTTCATAATGAGAAAAAGAAACGTCTTTGCCTTGAGATGCTCTAAAATTCATTCGCGAGATACTTTAGAGCCTCAGAGTCTGAGGCCTGAGGAGCCTTGGCCATCAGCCTGCGCAGAGGCTGGGCATCGGAGGCATCCCACAACCAGGGAGCCGGCCGCCTCTCCCTACTGGAAGAAGAACAGGAGAAGCGCCAGGGACACAGCTGGACGGAGGCTCAGACGCCCCATGGCCAGGGAGGAGGATGGCGCCTTCAAGGGCCTGGAAAGGCACCATCTGAGGCCTCACGACGTCCCCCGCCCGGCAGTGACTACTGTGACTCTCCTGTGCTTATTCGAAACACTTGTCTGTCAGAACAACTCACAGACAGGCTGTCTTCCGGATCCTTCCTTCCCTTCCCTGTCTGCTTGTTTTAGAGGCAGGAACGCCTGTCTGGCCACGGCCCACGTATGCGTCCCTCGGGGCATGGCCTCACCCGACATCACCCCTGCCTGAGTCCCGGGCTCTCTCCTGCTTGTCCTAACTGGGGTTTGTGAAGTCGTTGCAGAATGACTTGGAGTCAGATCCAGGTTCGAAGCGCCCTTGGTCCTTTGCTCTCTGAGTGATCGGCTGTGCGTCTGTGGACTCCTTAGACCTCAAAACTGTGGAAAATTCAACACCAGCTGTGACGGGGGGCGGGGTGAAGCCGTGGAGCATGGGATCCTTTCCCGCAGCTCAGAAGACACCCAGAGGTTTCCTCTTAGCAAGCCTTCCGTGTCTCGCTCACATGTGGCTCCAGACCACTCCTGCAGCCTCTCGTGTCCTGGTGCCCAATACTTGAGATCTGCTGGCTCACTCAGCAGAAACCTCGCTGGGCTGGCCTCTGAGAGGAGCATGACAACCATACGTGTGTGTATGTGAGTACATGTGGCATGGGTGCATGTGGTTTCTCTCCTCCCCAAGACAATGTGTCCCTGTAGACCCCACAGAGAGCTGCCTCAGCTGCATCCCACCCACGAAATGGCCACACTGCTCTAGGCACCAGAAGCATTGGCTTCC
This sequence comes from Cephalopachus bancanus, assembly GCA_027257055.1. Classification (NCBI taxonomy): domain Eukaryota; kingdom Metazoa; phylum Chordata; class Mammalia; order Primates; family Tarsiidae; genus Cephalopachus; species Cephalopachus bancanus. The sequence goes on along the minus strand of JAPVLO010000729.1, from coordinate 286,042 downwards.
AGGAACAATTCAGGCACGCCTGGACATCCGGGGTCACTCCCAAGGAGTATGCTCAGCTTAAGAAGTCTAAGGGAGAAAAACACCCCGGGGCAAAGTAGGCCATCCACCACTTTTGGCTGTTGTTGTTGCTGTTACAAAGATGTAAGGTACAAGTGAGGGTTAGCTACATTAGCAGGCTGCATGCAGGTGAAATGTGGACTTCCAGCTGGCCCTCGCGCCCCCGGCAGTGGACCAGGTACTCTGTGTTGACACGCACCCCACATCCTCCTCCCTCCTTTCCTTCCCTAGAAATGGTCGTGAACTTTAGATTACTCCCTTGTGCTCACGTGACTATTGTTCGGGGGCCCACTTACAAGTGAGAGCAGGCGGCATTCAGTTCTTTGCAGCTGTGAAAGATCACATAGCATAGTGATCTCCAACGCCATTCAGTTTGCTGCAAACCCCATGATTTTGTTCTTCTTTATGGCTGTGTAATACTCCGTGGTGTATATGTACCACATTGTCTTTATCCAGTCCACTTTTGATGGGCAGTAGGGTTGGTTGCATGTTTTTGCTATTGTGAACAGTACAGCCGTGAACATGCATGCGCAGGTGTCTTTCATCGACCGCTTTCTTTCATCCACCACAGGAGGTATTTTTCGGAAAAGTTCCTGCCAGGCACACATGGCTCTCTGTCTCCTGAGCCTCCTACCTTGGTGTCTGGCACAGCCACGCACAAGTGTCCACTCTCCTGACTTTGGGGAAGCATGTCTACAAGCCATCCAGTTTGCCCAGCTTTTATATTTAGGAGTAAAATTCACTCTGATGAGACCAGACTTGGCAGCCATAAGGGTGTGTTTTCTCAACCGTGCTCCATGCTCCCAGGATCCTGGGCATGGAGATCCCACACTCTGGTCTATGGGCTGTCTTTTCCCCACAGGCACTTGCTGACAGCAGTGCTGCTTTCTCCCACCCCTACTGCTGGGATTCGCTGGACGCTTTAGCCTGTGTTCACGTGGCGTAGAGGAAGCCGCTCTCTTTTTCTTGGATTTGCTTTTGTGATGGGAAGAGAGCATCTTCAAATGAAAACTGCTTTGACAAATTAAGCCCAAATCAAGGAGGGAAGCTTGAAGTTAATTTTGCAAAGCCCTCTGGGTGAGGCGGTTCCGTCCCTGCTGCTGCGTGAGCAAGTTCGCAGGAAGGGCTGGCTCTGCGGACTCACGTTTCTGCCATTCCAGAAGCGACGTGGGAGAGCTCTGCTTGCCTCAGAGACCGGTCGTCGAGAAGGCCCTGAAGCCAGGATTTGGCTGATCAGGGAATCACAGATTCGAGAGAAATCCCACTGTTTTAAGTGTCAGAAGCACAGAGGTCAATCCAGAAGGAGCTGACCAGAGTCCCTGGGCAGAGCTGGGCAGTTCTTGGGAAGCAACTAGTAGCCACCTGAGTCCCCTTGGGTGTTCCCCTAGATGTCCCCACAGATGTCCCTACAGGTGTCCCTATCGGTGCCTCTACAGGTGTCCCAACAAGTATCCCACAGGTGTCCCCAAATATCCCCTCTCGGCGTTCCCCCAGATGTCCCTAGAGGTATCCCCATAAGGGTTCCCTCAATGTCCCCTCCAGGTGTCCCCCGCAGGTATCCCCACAGGTGCTCCACTGGTGTCCCAACAAGTAACCCCTCCAAGTGTCCCTCCAGGTGTCCCCTCAGGTGTCTCCTCCAGGTGTCCTAACAGGTGTCCCTCCAGGTGTGCCCATAGGTGTCCCCTCTCAGAAGTCTACCCCATCCAGGATCTCAGGGAAGGAGTTTTCTCCATTTGTACTGAATTTTGATCTGCTTCCTAGTCAAGGCCTCAGAAATCGCTTCTCAATGGTGCATTGCTGCAGCCACATTGTCTGGCCAGCCCCTGCCCGGGCTCCAGCAGGGGCCATACCTTGTGTCCTTCATGCATACAGCTTGCCCTGTGGACACCCTTCCCTGGCATAGCCCAAGTCCATTGTTGGGGCTGGCAAAGAGACCCTGGCCCCCACTTGGCATGGCAGGGCTCCACACTGCTCCATGAGGCTTTCACCGAAGCACACATTTTGATGTACCACCAACAAATAGTTTCTGCACATCCAAAGTAACTTCCTCCTCATGCAAACTGTGTCTGTCAGTTTCCCAACTCCCAGTGCCACCTTCCGGCACAACTGCTGGGGCAATGCCACACCATCACTCTATGGAGCTCTTCTTAGCCTGTTCATATCTCGCATGCCTCTCAAGCTGTGGCCAGTACAGGCATCTCTCTACATACGTCATGACTTGTAGCTTGTCTTTGTGTGTGTGAAAATATATAATAATACTGATATTCATCAACAGAGCTGTCTATCGGTGCCAGCCACCTGCAGGCAGTGACACTTTTCAGGATCAGGGGTTCAGCCTGTCACTTGATGAGCACTGAGCCGAAGGTAGGTCTTTGCCAATAAGATGAAAGATTTCCAGCTCTAAGACATACACAGACCCCCCAGGGGACTTCCTGTTCTGTTAGGCTGACGAGGTGGTCTTGCACCTGCCGTCGGCTTGTTCAGATTTTTCTAATTTCTGGTGAGGCCGCTGGTGAGTGTTGACAGGAGAGAGGAGGGAGCCTCCTTGGAGACAGAGGGGGGATGTCCTTATCTAAGTACTGACCATCAGTTTCACACCAGACAGGCCCAAGTCCTGACCGTTCATGCTTCAGCTCAGAGACAGCAGTGACTTGTCCCTCTGCCCCTGCTTCTATAACATGCAGGTGTCCAAGGTGCTTTTGGAAGCCACTGGGATCCCCACCCTGTGCCCCATGACCCATGCCCTCCCAAAAGTGCCACTGGTACAGAGTGGGCAGCAGGGAGGCCCCACAGCAAGGACTCCTGGACCCTGGGTTGGGTGTCCCACCCACAGGTACAGTTCTGCCCCAGACAGCAGCAGCTGCAGAGAGAAGCTCAGGACATGCTGGCTCGGACTCCCCCCCATTCCCCCACAGTCATGCCAGCCTCTCACTGTGTCCCGTTGCTTTTTACTGACTTGTCCCTGGTTGTGTTTGATGCATCATAAAAATGCAGAGAGCTCTGCTGTTCATAGTCTCATCTTCACACCAGCTTAAACGCTCTCTGAGAAGTATTTACTTGGGCCTTTTCCTCATTAATTAATGTGGTGGCTTTCTCCAGTTCAGAAGGCCAAGAAATAGGATTCTTCCTGAGCTGCTTTCCCAGAATGGCAGGCAGAGGTAGGGAGGGTGCCGCTGCCCCCCCAGGCTCCTCCTATCAGCTCTTGGCCTGCTGCTTCTGGGCACGGAGCCTAGGGGACGAGAGTGAGCAGGACCAGTGTCAAGAGCTATGAGCTGCGTGCTGGGGGGAGATCACGGGACCCAGAGCAGCACTGGACATCCACAGAGTAGGAATCAGCTCTGCTTCCGAATGGCGGGGGAGGAGGAGGGACCATGCCTGCAGCAGATGCCCACCCCCACGCCACCCCGAAGCTTGGTCTGCAGACCCTGCTGGCGCCTGCAGACCCTGGCTCTTCCACAGCCCCGACCCTGCACCCCACCCGGGCAGGGAACAGCAGCCGCACAGCCAGGGGTTCACACCAGTCCCTCATCAGAACCTGCTGAAACCCAGCTTCTGTGACCCGGAGGGCTGGACTCGCACAGGACTCAACAGCAGGAGGAGAAAGGTTCCCACTTCTTCCCTAGGTTTCCTCTGCCACAAAGACCTGCGTGCTTGCCTCCCAGAGTGGATCCCGGGGCCCGGTGATTTCCTCAGAGCCAGTAGTGCCAAGTGCCCCCCACCCTGCTCCCGGACCACGAAGTATGGGCATGCATTAGGATGGATCCGTCGTACGGCCCTGGCCAGTATCTGTCAGAGCAGATTCCAGACCAAAACGCTCTGTCCAATGTTCACGGGCATGCAGTTCCAGAGACAAAGCCAAGGTCAGCATGGCAGTCACAAGCGGCCACATGTGGAAGACCGCTCACTCCTCCCGTGGACAGGCAGGTTTGGGTCTGCAGTTCATAGTGCCAGAAACAGCTCAACACCCTGCAAAGTCCTGTGACCACCAGAGAAAGCAGCATGCATCCCTGAAGAAGGGGAAGCACCCGCTAACCAACTGCCACATGGCTGCCCCTCCCAGGGTGGCTCAGACACCCCCATGCTGGCAGCGTGTGAAGCACAGCTGGTGGCAGGCGGGGCCATCTCTCCCCAAGGACACCAGCTGGCCAGGGAGCAGAAGGAGCAGTGAGAGCGATGCCGGGCCATGGTCAGCGCAGAGGCAGGCAGGGCTCCTGGGGGCTTCCGCTGCCGGCCTCCGAGGCAGACACAAGCTCCCAACAGAGTCTTGGCTTCTCTGGAGAAGGCAAGAAGCACGTGAGCCTGCGAGATGGGCGTGGCTCGATGGGAAAAGCACAGAATTCAGGAGAGCAGTTGTCCACCTGCTAGTAATGGCCGAGTGGCTGTGGGCAGGCCATACCCTGTCCTGAAAGCTTTGCAGAAGTTACTTATTCTCTGCTAGCTTGAAGAAAAGATTTGAGCTGGCTTACTGTTTCAGGTACGTACAGAATGAAGCCGTTAAAGTAGAAATGAAGATCTGGGCCAATAAGCAAATTGACTGACCCACGGACTGACTGAGCCTTGTGCAACCCAGAGCTCCCTTGGGGCTGAGGGCAAAGGGAGGTTAGTGTGTTACCCTCTGTGTCCCCTCAGAGCAATGTGTTCATACCCCTCCTCCCTCAGCAGGGAGGGTTTTATCAGTCACAGCCACAGAGCAGGTCAGCTCTTCAGCAGGGTGGACAGTCCTGGCATGAGGGTCTCTGAGGGTCTCGGAGAAAACTTGGGTCACGGCCCAGCCTGGCAGATATCTTGCCCCGCACTGCCCAGGGAGTGTTTCTCTACTTGCGTGACTTTCTAGTGTCAGCAGCATCCTGTCAAAGTCCACCTCAGTGGGGTGGGGGCAAAGCCAGAAAAGAAGTCTCGCTGCTGGCCCTCAGGCCTCCCGGGGCCACCTGAGCCCGTCCCTCCTGCTTGTCCTGAAATGCAGCACTGGTCTCCAGGCCTGCGCCTGGCCCGGCCTCTCTTCTCCAGCTCTGGGTCCGCTCTCCCTTGGGAGGCTGTCAGCGTAGGGCCCGCAGGAGGGGCCAGGTGGCTCAAAGGGGCCACGAGCAGGCCACCCCACCTTCGCCCCACCTCACGGGGCCCCGTTTCTGTGGCTGCCCGGGAAGCCCGGTCCAAGGTGAACAGGGGTCCCCAGAGGCCGGCCATGCTGCGGGGGTCCTGCGCCCTCACTGGCCCCACACCTCTCGGTCCAGCCTCAAAGGCACGGATGGCCCCGGATCAGTCGTGCTCTCTTGAGTGGGGCTCAGGGTTCCCCATTCACTGATCTTTCTCGTCAACGGTATGGCCAATTGATCCTAGCATACTAAATTAGAGAATCCTGATCTTTACTAATTGTCTTAAACTCCCACCAGCTGGCAGTGATGAGTTATGGATAGACGAGGGAAGAGTGACTGATGTTCCCATCTAAATTTGGTCGAAGTGCCCCTAGAACAATGATTCGATGAACTGGAAATCACAAGGGCAAGCTGCCCTTAGGATAGGGCCAGGGCTGTCAGCAGAGGCAGAGGGGCTTGTGGTATCATGAGGGCCGGTGTAGATGCCTGTGAGTCCTCCCGCGGGCCCCTCTGAGGCAGGAAGGCAGGCGGCTCTCTGGTCTCCCTGGACTCAGCACCTGCCTGAAGAATACTCCCAAACTGAACCAGCACCGCAGGGCAGGCAGGGGCCGGTCGCAGCTTCCTCCACCGTGTGGACGGGACCGCAGGGCTGGGTGAGAATCCATCTCCTGATGCTTCCTGCTGAGGACAAGGGCAGAGGGGCAGCTATTTCGTGCTTCCAAAGGTGACAGCATGGCCAAGTCGAAGGCATTTTCCAAAAGCTCTTAGTGGGGTTGGACAGTAATTAGGCTGTGTCTCCGTTCCCAGCCCCTGGCCTCTGCCAGTTCTGCGGTCGGCCTGCCCGCTGTGTTGTGATTTGCAGAAGGACCCAGCAGGCTCCAATCCAGCACTTCCTGCCGCCTCTCTGAACCCCCACCCGCCCGCTGGACCCAGGAGGAAGGTATCCTACAGCCAAGGATGGCCCGGGGCACAGTGGGCGCACCACCTCTGCTTTCTCCATTGTCCAGGAACGAATTTCCTCAGAAGCTTCCAGTCCTTCCAGGTAGTCAGAAGTGCCATCCATGTCTCGGCCTGGGGCATGCTGCCCACTGCCCTCCCTGCCTTCCCTCTGCTCAGTCTGGCTCAGCAGACTCACTGCGACTCTGTCTGTGCCTATCAGAATTCACTGCTGCCTCACACCCTGGAGAGGCAGAGCCGGGGCCTCAGGCAGGCGGATGGACGCCTCTCTCTGGCGCTGTAGTTCCCTGGCACTCTCTGGCTCTGTGGTTCTCGCTGCAAGCCGTATGAAGCCACATTCAGGTCGGGCAGAAGGACCGGCTCCTGCTTGGGATCGCATCTGTCTGCGGGGGGGACACATGAGTCAGGGACGGCCCTGAGGCGGGGTTCCTGTGCCTCTCGGGGTTCCACCCCACCTTCGCCCCCAAGCCTGGGAGCAGGGAGCTGGTGCCGAGGGGCCTGAGCTGCCCCCGCCCAGGGAGAGCAGGGCTCGCAGTGAGGCCCCTTGAGCTCAGGACCGTCCCCTCTCCCCTGTGTGGGGTGCTCTCTCCAGCTCACCCCTGTGTCTCACCCCCACCCTTGCAGGCCCGTTGCAAAACCAGTAGTAGCTCAGGACATCAGCTGTGGAATGCACTGGAAAAGGCCAGTGTCAGCAGGTCTTCTGGAGGAATGTCTGATCTCCCAGGCCTGGGGGCAAAACCCAAAGCCGCTCCTCCAGAGATGACACCACCTCCAGTGAATACCCAGGGGCCCTTCCCAGGGGGACGGCGGGGTTCGAAAGACTCTGGGCTGCTGCAGGAAGGCAGGTGCAAGCTCAGAGGGACCTGTCGGGAAGCACTGTTCCCTCATACCTCGGCCCCACGAAGCAGAGTCAGGGTCCCTCAGGTCCACCTGGGTCCCCACCCCCATGCCAGAAAGCCACTGGGATGGGATGCGGGAGCGTCACGGTGCCCTGAGGCAGGGAGGGCCCCCAAACCTTTCCAGGCTCATGCCGCTCCACATCCTCAGATTCGTGACCTGTGGCTCTGGCGTCTGCTGGTTCATGAGCTGCCCCTTGTGTAGGTCCATCAGGCCTAAATACAGGACCTGCTAGGTGGTTGGGGTTAATTCAGTCATCATAACCTCAAAGGTCACCTGGATTTGCTAACTATAACTCCGAGGCCAGCATGAGTTATCTCTTCATGTAAATGCACATTCAGGATGGGAACCAAATCATTCTCCTCTCAAGAGATTGCCAGCTGGGCTCGGTGGTTCAGCCTGTCATCTCGCACTTTGGGAGGCTGAGGTGAGTGGATTGCCTGAGCCCGCGGGTTCAAGACCCGCCTGGGCAACTTGGCGAGACCTTATCTCTACAATAAATCAAAAATTAGCCAGGCATGGTAGCGCGCACCTATAGTTTCAGCTACTTGGAAGGGTGAGGCGGAAAGATCGCCGGAACCCAGCAGGTCGAGGTTGTGGTGGCCGGAAGCGGCCTCTGCACTCCAGTCTGGGTGACAGAGTAAGACTCCAAATCAAAAAAAAGAAAGAAAGAAAAAAAAGAGATTACCATTCTATTCAGAACCCTAAAGGCCAATAAGATAGACAAGTGGGACCTCATCAAATTAACGAGCTTCTGCAAAGCAAAAGAAACCATCGAGAGAGCAGGAAGACAGCCCACAGAATAGAAAAAATACTTGCCAACTGTATATCTGACAAAGGCCTAACATCTAGGATCTACAAGGAACTCAAACGCACTGAAAGGAAAAAAAAACAAGCAACCCCATTAAAAAGTGGGCAAAAGACATGAATAGACACTTTTCAAAGGAAGATATCCAGGCAATCAACAGACACATGAAAAAGTGCTCAGCCTCACTCATCATCAGAGAAATGCAAATCAAAAACACATTGAGATAACACCTAACCCCTGTGAGAATGGTCATTATTAATAAAACAAAAACAAAAGATACTGGCGAGGATGTGGAAAAAAAGCAACGCTTCTACACTGCTGGTGGGAATGCAATCTTGTACAACCTCTCTGGAAAACAGTGTGGTAATTTCTGAAAGAACTAGAAATTGACCTTCCATATGATCCAGCAATTCTCCTATTGGGAATATACCCGGAGGAACTCAGATCATTCTACAAAAAAGATACCTGCACACGTATGTCTGTTGCAGCTCTATTCGCCATAGCAAAAACATGGAACCAACCATGTTGCCCATCGAAGTTGGACTGGATTAAAAAATGTGGTACATATACATAATGGACTATTATGCAGCCATAAAGAAGGACAAATATATGGACTTTGCAGCAACCTGGATTTGGAGTTGATCATACTCAGTGATTTATCACAGAAACAAAGAACTCAGTTCCATATGTTCTCACTCATAAGAGGACCTTGAACAATTACAATGCTATAAGAAAGTGATTGGCAGTAATGGGAAACTGTCGGGGGTGGGGGAATGGGTTTGGCAGTTGTGGAAAACTGCTAGGGGAGGGAGGGGCATACCTCATCAACAAGAGTACCTGGATGATCAATGTTTGTATACTAACCCTGAATTGTACCCCACATCTTTATAATAAAAATTAATTTTTTAAAAAAAGAGATTGCCAGCATAAAAGTGTGTGCTAAATTTTAGCATGATTATTCTGAATTATTTGGAAATCACTTTCTCCAGCACAGTTTTCCAACAAAAACTGTTGAGAGCCCAACCAGATACTGAAGTGTGTCCCTTAAGTGTGTCACAGGGGGACCCCTCCACCCTCCTTTTAAGGGCCCCTGGGTATTCACTGGAGGTGGTGTCATCTCCTGGAGGAGCCGCTTTGGGTTTTACCCCCAGGCCCAGGAAGTCAGACTCATGACAAATATCTACCCACCAGGCCCCCCAGGGCATAGCACCTACACCCCCAGACTAGCAACAGAATCATAGCGGCCTCCCTGGCAAAGTTGCAGCGCTCAGCCGGTGGCTGTGGATAGAGCTGCCAGTCTCAGCTGGAGGGCTCACACTGCAGAACTAGGGTCTGTGGCTTGTGTCCGTAGGTGGCATGAGGCGAGTTTCATCCCAGAAGGGTCACCAAGGGGGCTGCCCCAAGCCCTGACGGCTGCATCAGCTGCTGCCTGAGCCTCAAGGTGCCAGGTACTAGGACTGTGTGGGGACCCAGGGGTGAGTCCACAGGCCGGACCATGAGGAGTTCTGGGGACACTGGGCCAGGGCGGGATTCTGGCCCCAACCAAGGTGGGCAGGGCTATGCTGGCTCCCACTGCGTCTCACCCACCACCTGGGCCCTCAGAGCACCACGCCCAGCACCAGGTGTCCAGAAGATATTCTGTGGTGGGGCCTCCATGGCACTGGTCCCACCATTCATGACCAGCCCAAGCTTCATGGTCTCTGGAGACTAAGTTCTGCAGATGGGGATGCGCATGTCTGCCTGGCACCCACAAATCTACAAGGCAACAGTGGGGCTCCTGCTTTGGATCTCTCCTTTTGCCGGTTCCAAGCGGCTTGACGGGAACTAAGGTGTTGGCAACACACGTGAGCGGTGTAAGACACAAGGGGATAGCAGAAAGGGGCATTTGGAGGAACAAAGGGCCTCCCATGGATTATCTTTGAACTCTCAACTTGGCACAGCACAACAGGGTCAGACAGGGATGTCTCCCCTGGGCCCTGGGTCAGAGTGCTGTGGTTTTCTTCCTTAAGGAAACCCCGTTCCCGCTTTGAGGTGGCATCTGAGCTGCTCCAAGGCAGAGGCCACACTGGGTCACCTGTCAGGCCCCGCCCTTGGGGCCTCAGGGTCCATCCAGCAGTGGGTCTGCGGCCAACCCTGGGTTCTAGCATCTGGGAGGAGCAAGACCTCTCTGCCTCTGACAAATGAGTTCCCTGGATCATCATTTGAATGACAGATGTGTCTCACCTGGCAGCAGCCTTGCAGGTGTGAGTGACTGAGGTCTGCAGTGTGCCGCACTTCTGGTGGTAGGAAGGGCAGGAATGTCCGCTCTGCTCTACCTGTCCATGACTTTGGCTGCAGCCTGCCCATGCAGCCTGGGTGTCCCTGAGCTCCCGCCCTCGATGGGTTCCACGCAGCAGAAACTGCCCTGCATCCCAGGCCTTCTCCCACCGTCCTCCTATCATCCAGCCGTTGATCCACATTGGTCTTCGTGGCATGGACGGCTCTTCTTGTGCTGGTGTCTGCCAGCAGGTGGCAGGAGGGAGTAAGGAGCCCAGAGGACCTAGACATGCACCCCACGAGCGGCTTTCTCTGTGGAGCAGGTGGTCTCTGGGCCGCACTGACCGCACAGGCACATGGAGGCAGAGAGAGCCCTGCAGCAGCTGGGGGTGCCAGCCCCCCCAGGAAGGTCAGCACTGTGGGAGAGGCCCACCCTGCAGGCTACACCGAGACAGCCCTGCCCGCCCCGGACACACGCTCTGCTCCCTGCACCACTGCAAGGGAGCCCCAGGTGCCTGCTGTGGGCAGGCCAGCAGCTGGGGTTGTGGGATTGTTCGTGGGATGTAAGGTTGGTTCTCTCTCGGTCTGCCCGGGTTTGTGCATTTGCGCAGTCAGGCTCCAGCCATGAGTACCCACGATTCTTACATCTGGATCTGGATGGGGGCAGCCTGCACGGGTCCCACGTCCTGGAGGACCCGAGTGGGGCTCTCGTCACCACCCTTGAGGACATCGGAGGCCACTGCTCTGGGCCTTTGGGTGTCGGCTGGGCCTGCAGGTCTGGCTGCCTTGGAGGCCTTGCCAGTGACCGGGCCTCCCCATTCAGGTGGAACAGCAAGCGATGGCATGGAACAGCACTGGGCCATTTCCTCTCCTGAGATGTGATGACCAGAGCCAGATATGCCCTCAGCCCTGATGTCGAGGGTTCCAGCCTCTGCTTTGAACTCCAGCCCGGTGCCCGTCAAGCCAGGCCAGGACCCTACCCTGGAATCACATGGGGACCATTTGTGACCACATTCTAGGCCCAACCCCAGTCCTTAAGAGTAAGCACCAGAGAAGGACCCCAGGAGACTGCATGGTCAACAGTCCTCCACCCTTCTGAGACTGCAAATAGTTTGAGACTCTCCCCTAGGACTGATCTTGAGTTTACCTGGCAGTTGTCTTGAGTGGGGAGGAGAGAGATGCTCCCAAATGCCATCCTGAGCCTTGGTTCCAGCCCCAGTTGTGATGCCAGACTCCACCTGGGGCCCAGGGTCTCAGATGGACAGACAAGGTCATACATGGATAGATGGGGTCTCCAATGGACAGATGGGGTCTTGAATGAACAGATGGGGTCACACATGGATAGACAGGGTCACTCATGGATAGATGAGGTCTCAGATGGACAGATGGAGCCTTGGATGAACTGATGAGGCCACAGACAACAGAAGAGATCTCAGATGGACAGATGGGATCACAGATGACAGATTGGGGTCAACGCATGGACAGACACGGTCACTCGTGGATGGATGAGGTCTCAGATGGACAGATGGGGGTCACAGATGACCGATGGACAGGGTCACTTATGAATAGATGGAGTCTCAGGTGGACAATGGAGTCTCAGATGGAGTCACGGATGACGGATCAGATCTCAGATGGGCAGATGGGTCACAGATGACAGATGGGGTCATGCATGGACAGAGTCACTCATGGATAGATGGGGTCTCAGATGGACAGATGGGGTCACAGATGACCGATGGACAGGGTCACTCATGAATAGATGGAGTCTCAGGTGGACAATGGAGTCTCAGATGGAGTCATGGATGACGGATAAGATCTCAGATGGGCAGATGGGGTCACAGATGACAGATGGAGTCATACATGGACAGACAGAGTCACTTACGGTAGATGGCGTCTCAGGTGGACAATGGAGTCTCAGATGAACAGATGGGGTCACAGATGACAGATGGGGTCACGCATGGACAGGTAGGGTCACTCATGGATAGATAGAGTCTCAGATGGACAGATGAGGTCGCGGATGACAGATGAGATCTCATATGAACAGATGGAATCACAGATGACAGACGAGGTCGCAGGTAAACAGATGGAATCACAGATGACACAGGGGTCATGCATGAACAGACAAGGTCACTCATGGATAGGTGGGTCTCAGATGGACAGTTGGGGTTGCAGATGACTGATGAGGTTTCAGATGGGCAGAAGGGCCACAGACGACAGGTGGGGTCTCAGGAGAACAGATGGATCACAAATGACACATGAAGTCATGCATGGACAGACAGGCTCACTCATGCATAGATGGGATCATAGATGACTGATGAAGTCTCAGATGGTCAGGAGGGTCATGGAGGACAGACGAGGTCTCAGATGAACAGTCAGAGTCATGCATGGGCAGATGGAGTCTCAGATGGGTGCATGGGGTCTTGGACAGACAGATGGGGTCACGCATGACAGATGGGGTCAGGGATGGACATGGCCCATGACCAAAGACCACAGTCACAAACCCCATGGCCCATGCCCCATAGCCGTGTTAATGACACAAGCATTAAGCATCAGATTTTTTTTTCCTGATCCTGTCAGAGAGGCCACAAGCACCTGTAGCCAAAAGAGTTTCTGCTGCTGACCTGGCTTCTTGCACCTGAACAAATTCACAGGGAGGCTTGCCTCAGTCCCTTGTCCCCAAGCCATAGCCAAATGTGCCATTTGACCTGACTGTTGTGTCCACAGTGGGTGCCATTTCCCAAGAAGGCTCAGGAGTGACCCTTCTGCCTGGGTCATGCCCTTGGAGCAGGGTGTTAGAGGGGCAAGGAGCCTTCACTTCTGCCTGGGCCTTTGCTGTGTCTGTCTGCAGCCCTTTGGTTCCTAAGCTGCCCCCAGATGAAGGTCTCGTGCCCTTGCACCTGGTAAGACCTCTTTGGGCATCTCTGCATGTCCACAAAACTTTTGTGGAAATTGCTTCCTATGGAATGAGACCTCCTTGGAGAGGACCTGGCTCCTGGGCAACCTTCTCCCCGAGGAAACGGGAAACCCCTCAGCCACCCAGAGCTGCTGAGGCCCGGCTTCTAGGGGGTGGAGGTCCTGCCCAGCATTAAGCCGAGAGGGTGAAGGAGAGACAGGGAGAACAAAGGCCTCTCTTGATGGCCTGCTGCAGTCGAGGGGCAAAGGCTGGTCCTACACAGACAAACCACGACTCCTCCCAGGAGGAGGAGAAGCTAGTGGGTTCTGGGAAGTGGGTGAGGCTGGCACTCACCCTCCTGGAGGCGTCGAAGCAGCTGTGAGCATAAGATCTGAATTCAGCTGGGAAAGTAACCTGGCTCCACAGGCCTCACGGTGTGACAGAGTCTATGTGGAGGTGGCAGGGACTATGGCTTCCATGCCACGCCACGGGGACTCTTGGCTCGCCCTTGAGTAGGCCAAGTCACACACAGGTTCTTGCTGAATGTAAAGGTCCCAGGAGCTGCTAAAAGTAAAGTGGCACAAGGCTGTAGTCATCCAGTGAGCTCTGTTCCACTTCTGCCACCTCTGAGAGCCAAGGCCAGTTCCACCAAGCACCAGCAGTCAGGCGGGCAGGGGAACTTGCTCAGCCAGGCTTTCCTCCTAGGCTAGGAGCTAGGGTCCTGGAGGCCACAGGTCCAGGAGTCCCAGGTCATGGGAATAGCCTACAGGTGAGAGGACTACGTCATGGGGACCCACTGTCCACACATGCTTGCTGTTCCACAAGCTTGCTGTTCCACAAGCTTGCTTCCACAAGCTTGCTGTTCGCTCCAGGGAACACCTCAGAGGGAGGGTGGTAACTCTGCAGCGGGTGGCAAGGGCAGGGTGAAAACATTCATCCATTGGCATCTGTCCAGGCCGTCCTTGCAAAGGGCTTTCAGTGGTGAGGGCTAATCTAGAAGGAATAAAATAAATGATTTCAACCTTAGTGGAAACCTTGCCTGAAATACTTTGTCATTGCCTGTGCATGTCACTTGGAGATTCTGAGGCTGGGGATAGAGGGAGGGGCACAGTCCAAGTCACACAGCTGAGAAGGCCTGGCCCAGCCAACACCTGTCCCCTGTGGCTGCAGGTCCACAGGGTCAGCCACCTTGTCTGTCCCAGGCTCCCTTGCAGCTGCTTGAGGGAGGAGGGTGATGGAGCGTGGGCCTCTGCACAGATAACAGCGGCATTCTTTTTTTTGAGTTGGAGTCTCACACTGTCACCCAGACTAGAGTGCAGTGGCCACTCCCAGCCACCACAGCCTCGACCTGCTGGGCTCTGGCGATCCTTTCGCCTCAGCCTTCCGAGTAGCTGGAACTACAGGCGCGTGCTACCATGCCCGGCTAATTTTTGATTTATTGTAGAGATGAGGTCTCGCCAAGTTGCCCAGGCGGGTCTCGAACCCGCGGGCTTGGGCAATCCACTCACCTCAGCCTCCCAAGGCGCGGGATGACAGGCTGAGCCACAGAGCCCAGCCAACAGCCGCATTCTTTATGCCCTGAACATACCCAGGGACAGGTGCCCATAAGATGCCGGGAAGGAATAGCAGATCTGGGAATCCAGCTCTCCAGGGGCAAGGCAAATTCAGGCCAGAGCAGAGGCAGAACAGAGGAGTGGCCATCACTGAAGCGTAGATAGCACCAGGCTGCAGGACCGCTGGCCACGGCCATGGCCCTCCCAGAGCCTGCTTGTGCCCAGGCCGCATACCCTCCTGGGGTGCACAGCCAGTCTGTCCAGGTTTGTCCCCCAGACAGCATCAACATACTGCGGCAGGTACAGAGGTGGGTGAGGTGGGCGGGAGGAAAGAACCCTGAAGGGAAGACAGCCTTGAAGGACGGACAGAGGCAGGTGCCATGCCTGGACCCAGGATGGGTGGCAGGTGGGGTCGAGTGTGATATGACTAGCACAGAGGGAGTCGGCTGCCCCTGACAAATGGGAGCATCGAGGAGGCAGGGAGAAGGTATTCCCACCCAAAAAAGCCCTCAACTGTCCTCACCAAGATGGGGAGATGTGGGTGTTGCCGAACTAAAGGCTGGTAGGGATTTCACAACCGAGATCAAAGCATCACGGACACTTGGAAGGGTACAAGTTGAATGTGTTCACATACTTCCACAAAGTTGAAAGAAAAGGGTATCGTGGCTCTACCCTACTGGGTCCAACAGTGACAAACGTCAAGAAATTCGGGCAGAATTGGAAACTTGCAGTTAATTCAAGGGCTCCACATGAGGTGGAAAACAGCAGTGGATGTGTGAAACAGGCCCACGCGGAGAGCTCTGAACGTCACAGGAAGCAGGGCAGGCGTTACTTGCCAGGGAGGGGCTGGCAGGTGGCACTCAGCCAGGCGGAGCTGGAGGACAGGTGTCACTTCCCAGGGAGGAGGAAGAGGGCAAGTGGCATTACACCTGGAAGAGGAGGAGCAGGATGTCTGGGTATGGCAAACCCCATTGTCTTCTTCTGTGTTCCTGGCTCTTCCTTTGCTCAACCATGATTCGCCTCGTATGTCCCGGGCCCATGAATAACTCGCTTCAGTCCTGTCTGCTTAGGAATTCTCCAGCCCTTTCTGAGAAACAGTGCATTAGGAGTTGGATTTCCTCGTCCTCACCAGCCTCGAGGCAGCACCCTGCCACTAATGGGACGAACGGGTCGGCCCCACAGGGAATCGGGGCCAACATCAGAAGCAGGGACTCTTGTTTGCTGACTCCACTGCAGGGGCTAGTCTGTGCATAGCCGCCTGGCCCTGGAGAGTTCCCTGGACCATCTCACTGCAAAGATCCTGGAAGGTGGTGCCCCTCCATGTGGCGTCCCTTGACTGGTCTCCCTGCTCTCTTTGCTTCGGGTGTGGACGTGGTCTCACAGCCGCCTCTGCCTGCTGTCTCTTAGTTTGCACAGCGCACTGGCACCTGGACCAGCCCAGCCCACCTCACTCCTCCTTCTGGAACCTCCTCAGCGTTTCTCCCACCTTCTTAGTTTTGGGGAGCTCCTCCAGTCTCTGATTTTTTCTCTTCTCCTAACAGCAGGCTTTTTCTTTCTAGTCATTCCATTGTCTTAACTCCAGAGGCCTCTTCTCAAGGGGTTTCATTTCTGCATGGCATGTCTTGTCCAGGTAGTGGAGACCTTCTTGTTCCAAGCATCCCCGAATCCTCAGCACACCTTCTCTGTGCTGGGCCAGGTATCCCTCGGCTAGACGCTGCAAAGCTGGCACTCTCTGGGCCCAGCCTGGCCTCCTGGCGTCATGGGATGCTCTCTTGGTTTGTATCTTTTGCTCCTTTACGAGCGTCTGGAGTGCAGGGAAGGAGGGGACTAGGTGTGTGTGTGCAACCCTCCCTCCATGCATATCCAATTTGTTGATATTGTCAGTTATACTCCAGATGCCAGCTTCTGCCCCTCAGGACCCCTTTCTGTAGCAAAGCATCCCCACTGGGACCCCCTGCCTTCACCTCGAGAGGTTTTCCTGCCAGGGCACCCTGTGTCTTCACCTCGAGAGGTGTCCCTGTCAGGACCCCAGTGTCTTCAACTCGAGAGGCGCCCCCACCAGGGCACCCTGTGTCTTCACCCTGGGATACTGTGGTCTCCTCTGGAAGGTGACAGCAGCTCATTGTCTTTATTTCTATTTCCATTTTTTCCCAAATGCTTGGTGGGACTTAGAGCATTTTACCTTTTCCCTGGCCCCAAGGTCACCTGGCCCCAAGGTCAACGCAGTGATGTTAATTGCCTGCAGAAAACAAAAGAAGTAGGGCTTTCTGTCTGAAGGAGTGGAGGTCAGCACGGGAGCCCTCCTCCCTGCACTGGCCCTCCTGGTGCTTCTGCCATGCAGGACTCAGCCGCGGGAGCCTCCCTGCTGGGCACAGCCCTGCGGGCATCCAGTGGCACCCCAATCTCATGGCAGTTGTGTGTGGTGCTCACCCACACAGCCTCTGTTCTGAGCGGGGACAGTGCACGCAGGATGGATATGTGCTCTGTGCCACCCGCAGGGGCACAGGCAGGAGAACTGACTTGACAGGGAATCCTTTGTTCCCCTAGATTTGTGCATTTCACTACAGGACCCCTGTCCTGGTCCCCAAGGACATCTCAGGGTAATGCACGGGGGGGCAGCAGGTGACACAGAATGGCAGAGGCCAAGGCCTTGGGCCTCCAGGGTGACTGCGTCTGCACTGGTCAGGAGGGCTCTGGGGCCTCCCTGAGCTATCAGAGACAGAGTGCTCCCCACAGGCTCCCAGGGCTCCACAGGGAGCACTGCCCAGGACCCCTGCCAGGGCACACCTGTGACTTCATCAGGGCGGTCTTAGCTCAGTGAGCAGGCAGGCACAGGCTGCCTGCTAATTCGGCACCCAGAGCCCAGCATAAAAGGGCTGTCGCTTCTCCTCGCCCTGAAGGAACAGCCAGGCTCTGCGTTTGTGCCAAAGGCCCGAGTCGGAGCTATGTGGACAAGCCTCCTCACTGGGCCGGACCTCACACTGAGGGAGAAACCGCCAGTCTTTGAAAGTCACCTAGCCGCTGTGTTAATACATTTCCAGGAGAAATTACCACATCACATTTGCTTTCCATCTTTTACTATTACATAATGGGGCCAATAATTCCCCCAAAGTATGCAAACTGGCCAGGAAAGCAGACATCTGCAATGGTGCTTCAAGGTCACTCCTCTGCCCGGTCTGATGTCCTGGGGTGATGTAGGAAGCCCCTCACGGGCTGACTGCCTCTGGCCCCTTGCCAAGCAGGAAACTGAAAATCAGAGACAAGCAAACATCAGTCATTTCCAGCAGCGTTCATACCCACTGGCACCAGGTTGAGTCTAGAACAGTGCAACTCGAGTGGACCTTCTGGGATACGCCTGACATGACGCAGCAATACAGTTGATAGGTGGGTTTTGGCACTGGATGATTCCAGCGACTTCCAGAAAAGAAAACTCTGTCGTTGTTACCAAATTGGCTTTTCCACAAAGGCCCAGAGAAGCCAAAATGTCAGTATAGCTGGGGCATAGCAAAGCTACTTGGGCCCTGCCCCATCAGAGCGGCCTCCAGGAAAACTCCACACTCCGGCCCCACCCCCACCCAAGCTGTCCCCACCTCCAGAAAAAACCCTCACCATGAGCACCGGCGACAACCACAGCATCCCTGGGCTCCCCAAGGGCAGGGGGATGCGAACTGAGCAAGGATACTGGCTGAGGTGCCCCACAGGTGCTGGCAGAATGCAGCTGATCCCAGCCCGGGCTCTCCAAAGCCCGGGGAGGGTCTGCTCTTTCTGGAGATGGGCCGGTCTGCAGCTGCCCATCTAACCCGGATCTGCCTCACGGACCGGGATCTCCGGGCCTCTGGGCACACTCATGGAGTTGTCCGGGGCGGATCAAGCTGGCGTTGCCTGCCTCTGATCAGGTACAAAGCACGTGTCCTCATTCCTGGGCTCTGAACACAGAGCTGAGCATGCCGCCTCCCCTCAGCAGCCCCCATTTTCCAGCCAGGTAAGCCCCATTCCTCCAACCAGCACCCCAGGCCTCTATGGGGGTCGAGACCTTTCCTCTTTGAGTTTCATGGCACCACCCACCCTGCCAGTCCTGTGCCTACCAGAAGAGAGGCCACTCAGGGGCACCCCTGCCCTCACTCCTCTGAGCCTCTGCCCCTCCTGGGCCAGACACACGTTCCTCCCAGTCAGGGACCCCAGCCAACTGCCCTGCCCTGCACACGGCAGGTGCGCGATTGATGTTCGGTGCTTTGGATGGTCTGTGCTTCATTTCGCTCTATGCTCAGAGGAAGAAAAATATGCTAAAAATGAAGCCTGTGTCAAATTCCAGTCTTATAGTTGAATGCTGATACCCCATTAAGAAGCCAGTCGTTTCTAAAGGCTAAATATGATGCTGCTTAAAAGATGATTCTAGTTGTTTAAATTTAGGACCTTGACAAAAGTTCGGTCCAAGAATGTTCCCCAGCTTAAGGCAGGCCAAACTTTCTCTGGTGAATCAGACACTGTGCTGACTCTCACCTCCCACCTCGGCGCTGGCACGCGGTGACCTGCTTTCTGGAAGAAAGTTGCACAGCCCGCCCGCCGGCCTGTCCCCTCTCCCCGAGGACAGTGAGATGCCCCCGTCGGCCAGCACAGCCCATGCCTCGTGCTCTTTCTCCTCCACCTTCTGGGCTGGCCCCTCCTTATTCAGGAACCCATTTGGAGACCCCCCCACCTCAGACTGGGGCTTTCACACAGCTGTTGCTGTTTGGGAGTAACTTGCAGCAAACTTAACATCTGTAGCTCATGGGCGAAGGGGGCTTCACAAACCTCATGTGTCAGTTGCCCGACTGAGATGAGGAAACCCTGCAGCCGTCTAACCTCGGGGGGTCTGCCCAGGAGGCCCTGCGATTTCTGCGCCACATGTTTTTTCCTGTCAGTTCCCCCTTTTCTGCTGCTGCCTGGTATTCCTTATGTGGACGCACCACACATTCTTCGTTCCGCCACTGATGAGCATTTAGGTTGTTTCCCATTGCTGGCTTTTAGGAAGAATGCCGTTAAGAACACTCCTGTGCCTTTCTTCAGTAGACATAAGTACTAGTTTTTCTTGGGTCATTTCCCAGCATTAGAATTCGGGTCATAGGATTTACATATTTTAGCATCAGTAGACACCACCAAACGCTGTTTTCTAAAATGGTTGTCCCAGCGCACAGAAATAGACCATTCTGGAGGCAACACACTCACCACTCGGCGCCGTCAGTCCTTTAATTTTAGCTGCTCGGGGGAGGTTGTGCAGTGGCATCCATTGTGCTTTTATTTGCCATTTCCTTGGTGACTCACGATGTTAAGTAACTCATAACATGTTCACTGGCCAATCAGATATCCCCCTTTGGGAAGCGCCTGTTCGAGTCACTTGCAGGTTTTTTGGATCATCCGTCTTCTTTCCCATTGATTTATAATTCTTGAAGCATTCTGGTTCATGTATATGTGTATCTCGACATACTCTGAAAATAACCTTTTCCAAGTCCACAGCTTCCTTTATAATTCCTAATGGTGTCTTTTGATGGACAAAAACTCTTAATTTCAAAGAAGTCCAACACTTCTGGTGTTTTTCTGTTGCAAATACTTCTTTTTATGTCTTTTGTTTAAAAATCTCTGCTTATGGAAGATCTTAGTAGTCTCTTGATTTCTTCAGAAGATTTGTGGTCTCACTTTGCTTTCCAATGAGGTCTGCAAAGCTGATGTTTTATGGCAAAACAGGGCTCGGCCCCTTTGCCATGGGTCGCTGCAGTTGACCCGGGGTCTCCTCCGGCAAGCCCCCATCCCCCACCCGAGGAAACTGCCTTGGCCCCAGTAGGCAAATCAGATGACGGAGTATGTGTGGATCGTTCCTGGCCTCGCTCCGTTCCTTGGGTCGATTTGCCTGTCCTGCGTTGGCATCACACCGTCTTAATTTTCAATACCAACAACTTAAACGCCATCGGTATTTGGAAGTAGAAGGCATGCAGCTTCCATTCTCTTGTAAACAAGCCTTGGAAACAAGAGGGGGACCTGCCTCCCACCCTGGTGGTGTTTGCCACGTCTGTGACACTGATACCACGGAGCACTGAGGGGGCACAGGAGCTCTGCTGGCACAGGAGGCATAAGCAAGTCGGTGAGAGCCAATCCGCTGGGACGTGGACTGCCCCCTACTTGCAGACACTTGTCCAGAGCTTTTCCTTGCAGAAAGCTGCAGCTTGGGAGCCTGAGAGACTGGTGATGCAGAGAAACAAAGGCACTCATCCTCTGACTGCCCAGAGTTTCCTTGACAGGAAAGTTTTTCTTTACAGATTTCATTTCATAAACTTGCAGTTTACGTTTTTTTATTCCTTCTATTCCTTCTGAGGCCTGTAAGTCATGCTTTTCAAAGACACTGTCCATGTTCTCCGAATTTCCCCAAAATATTCCTCTTCGTATTACCTTTTAACACCAGTTGGGTCTTTTATTTCTGACATTTTTAACTCATGTATTTTTCTTTTTCGTGATTGCCTTACTAGGGACTTGTACGTTTTATGGACATTTTTGATGAAACAATTTTTGGCTTTATTGATTGGCTGTTTTATATTTTTCACATTTTTTTAGTTGGGGTCTTTCTCTGTAACCCAGGCCGGGATGCAGGGGCATGATCACCGCATCCTGTATCTCCTGGGCTCGGCAATCCTCCAGCCTCAGTCACCTGAGTAGCTGGGACTACAGGTATGCACAACAATACCTGGCTAATTTTTATTTTTATAAAGATGAAGTCTCACTATGCTGCCCAGGCTAGTCTTGAACTCATGGGCTCAAGCCATCCTCCTGCTTCAGCCTCCCACGGCCTCCCAAATTGCTGGGATTACAGGCAACAGCCACCATGCCCAGTCTGTTTTCGATGTATTTATTTATTTATGTTCTCACACTTATTACTTCCTTTATTCTGCTTTCTTTGACTTTAGCTATTTTTCTAGCTCTTAGAGTTGGGAGTTTAGATAATTGGTTTTCAGCCTTTTGTCTTTTCTAATATGTGCCTTAGAGGTATACATTTCCATTTGAGCACTTGCTTTAGCTACATATCCCAAATTTTGGTATATATTATGTTCATTATTTTTAATTCAAAATGTTTTATATTTTTCATTTCTCTTTGACCCATGTGTTACTTCAAAGTGTGTTGCTTAATTTCTAAGTATTTGGAGATTTTCTAGTTATCTTTTTCTATTGGTTTCTATTTTAATTCTACTGTGGTCACACACCTGGCCTGATTTTGGAATGTGTTGAGATTTGGTTATACATATGGTGCTCTGCGTTTTGGTAAATGTCCATGTGCACTTGAAAGAGTCTGTGTTCTTCTGTTATTGTATACAATGTTCAGTCAGCGAATGTCAATTAGGTCAGGTTGGTTGATTGAGTTGTTCAAAGTGGCTAGATTCTTACTGATTGTCTTTCTATTTGTTCTACCCTGCACTCAGCCCCACTTTCCTTTCTGACCTTGCCCCCTGCCAAATTATACCTCCAGTCCCCAGCCTCAAGGATGCTCACCCATGGGCCTCTGCTTTTCTGTTCTTATCCCTCCCAACTGCAGCTATCTGCATGTTTGCCAAATCCACAAGAGAGGAGTGGATGAATGAACAGGTTGGTGAGTGGGTGGGTGGGTGGGTGGGTGAATGGATGGATGGATGGATGGATAGATGGATAGATGGAGGGATGAATAGACAGATGGACCAATGGGTGAGTGGATGGATGGATGGGAGGGTGGCTGGGTCATGGGTGGGTGGCGGTGTAGATGTGTGAATAAGTGGGTGGATGGATGGATGGATGGATGAATAGATGAATGGGTGGATAGCTGGATGCGTGGGTGGGTGGGTGGATGAGTAGATGGGTGGATGGACAGGTGAATGGGTGGATGGGTAGATGTGTGAAGGGTGGATGAGTGAATGTGTGGACAGGCAAGGAGGTGAATGGATGGGTGAATAGATGGATGGATGGATGAGTACAGGGGACGATGGATGGGTGGGTGGGTGGGTGGGTGGGTGGGTGGATGGATAGATGAATGGGTGGATGGGTAGATGTGTGGAGGGTAAATGAGTAGATGAGTGGATGGATGGATGGGGGATGGATTGATGGATGGATGGATAGATGTGTACAGGGGAGAATGGATGGTTGGATGGGTTAGTGGGTGGGTGGATAGATGGGCAGAGGAGTGGACGAATGGCAGGAGTGGACAATAAACAGGAGGCAAGAACAAACAGATGGGTAGAGATTAGACAGGGCACCAAATAGAAGGGAATCTGGGATGGTTTCGCCTTTCCATAAAAGAGGACGTCTCTCTTCCAGAAGCAACAGTTTAGCCTTAACAATTTATTTTTCACCTAGAATTAATTGTAGTTTCATGAACACTGACAACACACAGGAGAGGGTATTTATTGATCCACTTTATAAGGAAATTGTTACTTAAAAACTCAATATTATATGAAATATGACAAAGCAAAATAATGTTCCAAACCTCCTATATACATTAGCTGGTAAATACCAAAGAAGTACAGGAGATAAAAAGATAATTTTTTTAATTTCCTCATCTTAGATCAGTGAATATCTTGACCCTTGACATGGGAATTCTCCAGGCAGTAGCTGGGCTTGAGGCAGCTCCCTGCGGGGCCCCCAGTGCTGGGACAAAGATGTCCAGGAAGGCTCATGCGTGGAAGCAGCGAGAAAGGGTGGAGAAGACCACACGAACAGATCATGCTTTTCCAGTAACTTCCTCTGTAACAAGGTTAAGTGTCATAAATACACAAATTAGTTTAACAAAAACAAACATGCTCGGGAATTCCTCGACTGCTTCATGAAAATTATCCTGGTTTTATGCAAAGAAATGAAAGGTTTGGTACTGTTTCTAAAAATGATCGTTACTGAATATGTATGGGAAAGGTGGTGATGGTGCAGTCAGTAAATCACTGTACTTCACACAGCTGTCTAGAGTCAGTCTGGTGTGGGTGTGCATGAGAGACACGTGCATTCACATGGACACACCGACAAATGGACACAGGGATACAGGCTCACACATAGACATGCAGACACACACACTTGCAGGCACACGGACACGTGGACCCAGACCGTGAACACACAGACATGAGCCACAGACTGACAGACCTGTGCACACATGGACACGCAGACACATGGACACAAGGATACAAAGGAGCATACAGACGTGAGACACACAGATTGTCCTAACAGAGTCTCTGCCCAAAACATCAGTGTTGGGACCCAGTGCTGGCTGGGCACTGTTCCAGTTGCTCAGGACACACGGCCTAGGGGGTGAGAGTAACACCTCCCAGGAAGACGAAGAGCAGAACACTGAGCCCCATGTGGTGAGCAGAGGACAGATACACTTTTTGGGTAAGGCCCAGAAGGTCCAGTGCTCCCTACCAGGCTGCACATGAGACTCAGGGTGCCTGCTGGCCTCTGCTCGGGCAGTTCGGTGCGGCCGTCTCTCACTGTCTACCCAATGGGCTGTCCCAGAGTGAGCCTGGTGCAGGGTAAAGGCCAGCACTGGACAGGCAGAGATGACCGCAAGCAGGAGGGCGGGAGCAGGAAACCCCAAGACACAGACCCTCTACCACATGCTGTGACATGGTGACCTCTGTCTACTGACGTAGCTGGCACAGTCCTGGAGGGGAGGGGCAGCAGGCAGGTGACTGGGCTCTGATGGGGATGTGGGTCTGGCTCCTTGAGTGGGAGAGGTGTCTAGCTCCCAAGCCCGTTGGCCAGAGGCTGGAAGAAATTCCAGAATGATCTGCACGTTCTGGAGGGTCGGGGCAACTGTACCTGGTAGGGCATCCACTCCAAGCGACGGTGACCACAGCCGGGCAAGGAGCACCAAGGAGCAGGCCTGAGCCTCCAAGCCCAGCAGACACACCCAGTCCTGCTGAAGCAGCCCAGGGCATCGCCCCACCTGTTTCCTGGCCAGCGGGTCGAGCCTCCAGCCGTCCACACTTCCTTCAGCCGTCCCCTCCTGGCCTGCTCCTCCCTGCTCTGGAGATGGCCCGGCGAGTCCCCATGGCCGTAGATTTCACCAGCCCCTCCCGAGGCTGCCTTGGCTAGACATGGACCGGGAGCCCTGCCTTCAGATGCTGGCCATGCTGGGCCCGGCCCTCTCTGTAGCTGTGGCAATGAGTGGCTCCCACCCCCGACCCAACACCCCCAGCCACCGCCCTGATGCCCTGACCTCAACCCGCGGCATTCAGGGTGCCCGGGGGGCATTGGGCCCTCCACATCTCACCAGGATCTGAACAGAATGGAGCAAGGGGACACCGTGGGGGGGGCTTGGCTGCCAGAGTGCTTCTTGAGAAGGGATTCCCCTGCCAGGGGCACAGCTTAAGCTCCTGCAGGGAGGAGAAGGAGGCCTTTAGGATAGCTCCAGGCATTGCATAATGAGGGTCCCTGCCAGTGATTCAGGAGAGAAAAGGCCGCTGTGAGAGAGGGCTGTGCAGCTCTGGGCAGGAGTGCACACATCCTATCGCCAACTTGAGGGGCGGAGCCTCGGAGCAGCCAGTCCCTGGCAGGGTGGGGACCTACGTGACCCAGGTCCTCAAAGGCTGCCCGTTCTCCATCACAGCAGTTAGTGCTGGGGTGGAGGTCTCAGTGAGGCGGGGGTCCGAGAGGCGGCAGCCGCATGACAGGTCCCTCT
Source organism: Cephalopachus bancanus (assembly GCA_027257055.1). Classification (NCBI taxonomy): domain Eukaryota; kingdom Metazoa; phylum Chordata; class Mammalia; order Primates; family Tarsiidae; genus Cephalopachus; species Cephalopachus bancanus. Next base: position 260,874 of record JAPVLO010000729.1, on the reverse strand, counting down.
GGCTGAGCCTGGCTTAGTTCCTTCCCTGGGGCCGCAGGACACAGCTCGAGCCTTCCCATCCTGCCCCCTCAGGGGGAGACGGGGCAGGGTCAGTTCAGCCCCCAGGCCCCAGACTCCAGCACCCCATGTTACCTGGGGACAGCTCACCTCCCTCGCCTTCCTCCACCACTGAGGGGCAGAGCGGGGCCTGGGGATGACCTTCTCCAGGGTCAGTGGAGGAGGCCCGAGCCCCCGTGGTGTGGAGGAGGGACCTTCGACAGTGCCACCGACCATCCACTATGGCTCAGCCCCAGCTCCGGGTTCTACCTGGCCACCCTGGCAGGGAAGGGCGTGGCTGCAGCGGGGGCTGGGATGAGCCTTTCCCTGCACATCAGTTGGAGATGTGGCTGTTTCAGGGCTCCACCAGAGAGGCAGAGCCAGCAGGAGGTCGATGCTGATCCACAGACTGCCTGCGTAGGCTCACGGGCTTGAGGGCCTGGTTGGGTCGTCTAGGCTCAACAGGGCTGGACTGGCTGGAGCTCTGGGGCCCAGCAGGGCCTCCTCCCCTTTTCTGGGTGGGACACAGGAAGGTGAGGGCTGAGGTGGGCTGGGGCTTAGCAGCTTTGGGAGGGGTGTGGGTCTCTCGGCTGCAAACTCTGGTAAGGTTGCCTCTGCTAGGGGCAGTTCAGCCAAAGCCCAGAGGCCCTGGTCCTGCCCTTTTCTGGCCTCAGCCTCTCCAACAGTATGGCTCCGGGTAAGTGTAGGCATCTTTCGCCCCTGGGAAAAGAGAGCCCAACTAGCCCCATCAGATGGTCGGCTCTCAAGGTCTCCCTGGCAACGCCCACCGGGGCGTCGTCCCACATCACATGGAAGCGGGATGAGAACTGACCCCACGCAGACCTCACAAGGGTAAGGTCCCAGACCGCCACCACCAGGACCGGCCTCGTGCCAAGGGACACTGTCTGGTGGTGGGACCACCCTCGTCAGTCCTGACAGCAAGCCCCGGTCAGCCTGGCAGGAGGCGCTCAGAGAAGCCTCCCCCATCTCAGCGTGTGGGAACCAAATTCCTGCCTGTGGCCCCGTCCGCACAGCCTAAGCCTGAACTCTGAATCCCAAATCTGCCGTGTCCCCAAGTTCTCGGAGGCTCTTGGGGCCTCCGGCACTTTATTCTTGTAACCTACATGGCGATGATAACCTTCCTGTCACTGGGAGAATGCGGCTCTAGGTTGGGAGCCAGGCACTCTTCACTGCAGGAGCCGCCTCTTACACAGCACCTGTGCCCGCGTGGCTGGCTTTTAATTATTGCAAAACCCACTGGTGACTGTTCATCTGTTTCAGGCCAAAACCAATAAACGCATTCAGTTTGTCTGAATGAGGCTGGCCCCAGGACTCCGTGCAGTCACCACACAGAAAGGCGTTTGGGAAAATCCGGCCACATCCTTCGCCGGCCCAAACCTGGCAGGACTGGCTGCCCTGGGCCTGGCTCTGGCTCCCGTTGGGGCTGACATTCTGCCGGGTCCCCTCAGCCTCTGGAGAGATGGGTCCTCCAGCCACCACCACCTGATCCCAGCCCCTGGGCCTTCTCTTGGCCAGCAGTTCACCCCACCCAGGGGTGTCTTCGGAAGCTCTTCGACCAGCAATTCTCTACTCTGTCGCTGCTGAGGAAACACTCTGCCTCTGCCTCCTGGCCTTTGAGGTCTCCAAGGAGCTGGTCAGAGGCTCTCACCACCAACTGTCCTGCCAGGGCTCCTCCCGGCACAGGAGCCAACCTGCACTCTGCCCTCTCTGCCCCTTCCCTGCCCAACCTCTCCCCGCTCATCCAGCTCCTAGTTACCCTACAAGACAAAGCTCAAGGGCTGCCTCCTTCAGGAAGTCCTGCCTGCTTGTTTCTCCCTTCAGGCTGGGCGATTCCTTTGTCTCAGGAAACACCTGTCCCCTGATGACTTAAGCTACAGTGGTTTCTGCCCCCGCCTCTTTCCTCAGTGGGCAGCACACTACTGGCCACCGTCCCCCGCCTCCCTCACTGCCCCACACTTCCTGTGAAACTCTGCACATCCTGCTTAGGTCAGTGCCCTACCAAGAGGCCCTTGGAGCAGTTTTAGAGAATCTCAGTTCCTTGATTCACTCTGCAACCTCTGGATCCAAGTACAGATGCCCCAGCCTCTGACGGATCCAATCCACCCCATAAAGGGTCGCCTGCTAGGATGCATGCACCGCCGGGAGACCACTTATGTTGAAATTCAGATCCGGCCGGCGCGGTGGCTCAGCGTGTAATCCCAGCACATTGGGAGGCCAAGGCAAGAGGATTGCCTGAGCTCAGGGGCTTGAGAGCAGCCCGGGCAACTTGGTGAGTCCTCGTCTCTATAATAAATCACAAAAAAAGGAAGAAAGAAATTCAGATCCATCACCTCTAGGCAGACAAATGGCACAGGGACACGCATTGCCCAGACAGGTGATGAGATGGTCACCTGGACGGTCAGGCTGCCCTTCCAGAGGCCCTTGGCAGCATCAGCATTCCCAGAGTGAGCATCATACTGGCCCTCTGCTCTTCTCTGCTTTTCCCGGGACCCAAGCCCAGGAATCCCCTGCTGGAGCCCTGCTGGAGCCGCCGCCCATCAGAACTGCCCAGTGGAGGGCTGGGGGCATCCAGTGCAGAGCCTGGGCTTCCTGGCTCCTCCTTCCAGCTGCCCCAGTGCCCTTGCAACGAGTCACAGGCAACCAGGGCACCAGCCGAAGCCCAGACTTCCTCTGAGAGGGCAGCCAGGGGCATAACTTGAGGGCCCCTCCTAAACTTGCCCCAGGCTGGATGCTCCAGGCAGCCTTGTCCCCCTGACTGGTCCCAGAGCCTGTCAAGGTCTGCAAGAGCAGAGCTTCTTGCTTTGCATCATATCTGCTGACTCAACACAGAGACTCTGCACAGAGGTTTCTATGCTGTGCGGAGCCATTGGTCTCTCTCCCCTCCTTCCTTCCCGCCCTCTTTCCCTCTTTTCCTCTCTCTCTGTCTCTCTCTCTCTCTCTCTCTCTCTCTCTCTGTCTCTCTCTCTTTCTCTGTCTCTCTCTATCTCTGTCTCTCTTTATCTCTCTCTCCCCCCCTTCCCTCTCTCTGTCTCTCTCTCTCTCTCTCCATCTCTGTCTCTCTTTATCTCTCTCTCCCCCCCTTCCCTCTCTCTTTCTGTCTCTCTCTCTCTCTCTCCTTCTCTCCCTCAAGGATCATGCCAAGACAAGGTACTACTCTTTGCCGGGTCTCCCCACTGGACTCTACCTCCCGGGTATGGATGATCAACTTAGTCCCCTGGACCCCTGACCTAATGCATCCTTGAATCCTTGTCGCTCAGTAAATAGCGCGAATCGGTAAGTTTCCAGATGAAGCAGCCAAAGCTCACTGGCTGGTCTCAGCCTGTTTCTTTAAGCTTGCAGTTGAGCGACCAGGGCTAGAATGGGGGCGTCCTCCTGTTGCTCTTCGTCTTTCGGCACCTTTCTGTGTACCAGCCTGCAAGCGCACTCCCTCAGCCTTGCAAGGAGTGTCCAGCTGTGCCCTTCTCTGAGGATTCGGCCTCCCAGCTGGGAGGGAAGTGAGCCTGGGAGGGCAGCCCTCGCGGTCCCTCAAGGAACTGTGGGAGGGCACAGGCCGTAACAGGAGACACCTGGCCCTGGCCCCAGGATCTGAAGCAGGAGGAGCTCCTCCCAGATGCCCTGTGGCCCCCGGGCATCTCTGGGTGGGAGATGAATGATTGTCTTGTCCCCAGAGGCAGGTTCCTCCTGAATTGCCAAGGCTGTGTCAGTCCTGCCTCCAAGCCATCAGGGCCACCCACTTCTTGAGTGGGCGCCTGCCGGCCAGTGGGTCAGATCACATTGGATGAGCTCTGGGACCCACAGATGAGACCCTTCTGGGGAAGACAGGTGGGCAACAGAGCAAAGAGAACTGCCCCAGGCAGCACTGTGGGCCTTAGGACATCCTCCCTGGCCACAGCATTGGAAAGGGGATGCCAGAAGGTTCTTGGTGAGGAAGGGGCAGGGTCCTGGACCACAGAGTGCAACCTCAGGTAGACATCTGCCTGAAGATGGGGCCTATGGGTCCCGATGCCTGAGGACACACGGGAGTTGGTTCTGAGCAGAGTCTGGCCAGAAGGGTACGTCCCAGGGGTGAAGGGTGTCACCAGGAGCATGAGCTGTGCTGAGACAGCAGAGGCCGAGGCTGCCCGCTGCTGACCTGCACTGACCTGGGAAGTCCAGCCAGAGGGCAGGCGCTGCGGGGAGTGGCCAGATGTGTCCCACCCCAGATGGTGGCCAGCCCTGCCCTGGTTTATTTCTGTCACAGGAGCGTCTCCATTGGCTCAAATGCAAATTGGCAATTTGCACATGTTTACTACACCTCACTGAGAATGTAAGGACCCTAAGCAGCACACTTCCAGACTTCACACTTCAAGCTTCTCCATTTCATTTCCACTTGAGCACCATCTCTTTTTCTTTAATTTGAGTTGGAGTCTCACTCTGTCACCCAGACTGGAGGGCAGTGGCACGCTCCTGGCCACCGCAGCCTCGACCTGCTGGGCTCCGGCAATCCTTCCACCTCAGCCTTCCACGTAGCCGGAACTACAGGCGCGCGCTACCATGCCCGGCTAATTTTTGATTTGTTGTAGAGATGAGGTCTCGCCAAGTTGCCTGGGCGGGTGCTGAGATTACAGGCTGAGCCACCGAGCCCAGCCAACCGCCATTTCTTTAAAGGTGCTTTAAAGTTCAGCAGGAATGGTCAGGAGAATCTCCACATCCCTTCCAGGCACACACGTGGTCTCTCAGGACCTGGGTTACCGGGCTGCTCAGGAGGCAGCCCGGCAGCCATGCAGGTAGAAATGCAGCTGTTCAGAAAACAGGGCATCATTTCCTCCCCCCACCCCCACCCCCACCGGCTTTCCTAGGGAACAAATAATCAGGGACTGGTGGCTTGTTTGGAAAATTGCTTCTGGGAATAGTATTATTTCTACCTCCGTCTCGTGTCTCTCTCACCCACCTCCTGTCCCACCGCCTAGAGCACACATCACCAAGACCCAGAGCTGCTATGCTCATCTTCAAGGAACCACCTGGAGCTGGGTCTCTGAGGCAGCCAGGAAAGCCAGCAAGCCCCTGCGGCAGGCCATGAACTGGGCCGACAGTCAGCTCCTAGCCAGAGGCTCTAGGCCGGTGAGGACATGGGCAGCAGGAGCTCTTGGTAACTTCTGGACCAGAGCCGAGGTCACAGAGCTGGGCCTATAGCTGGTGGGCATGTCTCCCACACCTTAGTAGGTGTCCTTATGAATACAAGACCAAGTGGGGGATAAGAGCCCAGGTCTCACTGGAGGTCCTAGTTATAGAGGAGACACCTAGGCAGATTCTTCCTGCACACACATGTTCCTTTCATCGTGACACTCTTGGCCTTGTAAGGCGGCAGGAAGCATGACACAGGGAAGTCACACCCCTCTCGTTTCTGTGACGCCTCCCTCTCCTCCACACAGATTATTTAGACGAAAACCCCAGATATTTTATCACAGATTATAGATAGTTGGTACGCATTGCTGAAAGGTAATGGCTGCTTTGTCAATATAGCCACCATATCACTATGAACTCTAAAAATTAGCCATAAAATTCCTTTACTTGATCAAATATTAAGACCAGGTTCACATCTTCTGGTTATTGTATTATTTTGACAGCTTATTTTTAAAATCAGGATCACTGCAGGCTCCCTTGTTGTGACTGGCCAACTTGTCAAGCATCTCTGGGCTGCAGCCCCTCCAGGGTCTTCCTTGGTCTCCAGGCATTCTCTTTCAGTTGTTTGTCCTGCCGAGTTTCCCCCTCCTGGATGCTGGTGGTAGCACCACGGTGTTGTTTACAAGGTCTTATGATCCCTGCATGTTATAGAAGTTGGCAGCAGTGTCTCGAGGACTCTGTGGTTGGGGTTATTTTGTGGCCTGACCCTTTGGAGGTGGTGCATGTCTCTATGCCAGCTACCCCAGCAGGGGGCGAAAAGCCAGTTCCATCATTTCTTGTTTCTTTTACCTGGAAAATATATTTTTTCTTTTCCTTTTAGAGACAGAATCTTGCTCTGTCACCCAGGCTGGAGGGCAGTGGTGCGATCATAGCTCACTGTAGACTCCTGAGCTCAAGCAATCCTCCCACCTCAGCCTTCCAAGTAGCTGGGACTATAGGCATGCACCACCATACCCAGCTAATTTTTTAATTTTTTGTGGAAGCAGGATTTCACTATGTTGCCTAGGCTGGTCTTGAATTCCTGGGCTCAAATGATTCTCCCGCCTCAGCCTCCCAAAGTGCTTGGGTCTACAGGCATGCACCACTGTGTTTGGCCAGCACTGGAACACTTGGGTCACATCCACAGGAAAGGCAGGATAGATACTTGATTTCTTCCTTCATTATCACATGTTCAAAGTAACAAGTGTCCCTAGACTCCCCTGAGAGCTGAGAGAGCCCCTCCATCCACAGCTGTGGCCCTTGTTGATGTCCACAGGGTCTCCTCAGTGGCTGGTGGCTCCTGGGCCCTCCCAAGATGATGTCAGCCAGGGCCGCCTTGATTTCTGGTGCTGCATGACACCCCAGGTTCATTGCAGACACTTCTTGCCCCAGACACCAAATTGCCATCTCCTCTAGGAGACTTGACTCCTTCCAGGGGGACGAGGGGTTTAGGGACCACAGTGTGGGTGCTTGGGGTGTTTACAGAAACTGGGCATATTAGGAAACATCGAGGCTGCCAAGGCCTGGGACTGTTTGTGTGGTGGGGGCGTGAGGACCTCAGGGGGTGCTAGCTGGCCCATGGAGAATGCCGCAGGGGGATCTCAGAGCATCCTCCTGATAGGATGGAGCACGAACACCCATGGAGCAGGTGATGCAGGACTGCTGGGAATAGCCTGCAGAGAATGGCCTGGGAGGGTGACAGAACCAGAAGTTCCATGTCCCAGGGAGCCCCTCAGGAGCTGGGTCTGCATGGGCCCATCCTTTATTTCCTGGGCAAGCTCTGTGTGAGAGTTTGCCACCCCAAGCACAGGGCACACGTGACAGCAGCTGTGACCTCTGCTGCAGGCGCCCACCAGGTGAAAAGAGGTTCAGACTGCCTAGGGAGGGCATCGGTCACGCCACGTCTTCACCCTTAGAAGACATTTGGGAATTTTCCCAGGCTCATGACGTCTGTGCTCTCCACTGGCATTTTCTACACACTACATCTCCATTCAAGTGAAGACATGGGCCAATCTGAGGTTGGCAGCTTAGCCCCAGGCCTGGCAGCCTCCAGAAGCAGGTCCCCGGGCAGCCTCCTCCCAGGTCTCTGTACATATGTTCCCAGATTAAACTATTCCTGCTGCTTCCCTTGCTGTCAATTAAAGACTAGAGGAAGAGACTGGGGGGGAAAGGAGTGTTTCATGTCTGTAACCAGGATACAGGGAGATAGGTTCGTTTCATTACCAAAAACTCACTCAAAGCACAAATTTATTCCAGCATTTATACCCAAATTTATAGCCCTTTACCCACCACCCCGAGTCAAAATTTAAAAGTCTATATGCAGTTTTAGCATGACTCAAAATCTCCTGATCATGTTAACATTTTCTGGTACATGCTCACTGACGTGACTCGAAGTCTTTTGGTCATGCTGACATTTTCAGACAACATTCTGGAATTTATAATGTAGGCTTATGGAAAGTTGCAACACTTAAAGGGAGGACAGAAAGTTGCAACAATTAAAGGAAAAAAATCTGCTACTTTTAATAAGCTATCTTGGTACATTTAGAGACGCAACTTTGAATTAATTAAGCATATGGAATGTAAGAACTCCTTGTTCCCAGAGCCTATAATGCTTACACTCACCCGAGGGTTGTAGCTGCAGTACCTGCTCTTCTCGGGGACACAGCAGAAGCCTCAGGACACCTGCCCTGTGGTCCTCTTAGTCCAGCAGCACCTCCCTGCAGAGGCCAGGGGGACGGGCTGCCACCTGCTCTGACAGCATCACATCCTGCTCTGCTGAGCCTTCAGACGATCCGCAGCCGGCTCGGGGAGCCTGGAGGCCACAGCCGCATGGCTGCGCCTCCACCCACAGAGGAGCCCAACATTCTTTCTAGATGAGCGCTCCTGCAAGCCAAGTGGGAGAGTCCAGAGTGCCAGTCTTAGGACAGCCTCACAGCCCCACTACAGCTGCATGAAGAACGGTTCAGTGGGATCAAATCAACAGAGGTGGCACAGCCCAGCTTGTCTAGTGGGCCAGCTAGGATCACATCTGGGATGAGGAAGACACCACCAGCAGGCAGGAGCCAGCGAATCCCAGGCACCGAGCACGTTTCTCCACAGCTTTAATGCTGGTCTGCTCCAGGAAGCAGCCGTGACTGGGGTGGTCCCACAGTCGGCAGGGCACAGGTGACTTGGCCTTGGGCCATATAGCCTTCCTGCCAGCCCCACACTCGGCTATCAGGGTCCTGGAGCACTTGGGGTGACCCGGTCAGGGTGGCATGACAGGGCTGGGGAGACCTCCAGACCCACTGGCTCTTTGGGGAATGAAAAGGGAGGGGTGGAAATTCAAGGCAGAAATTTGAAAGTCAACTTGAAAGGCCAGCTTGATGGATCTGGCGGTGTCCAATTGCATTTGGAGAAAATTGCTTCATCAGGAATCTTTTTTTAAACTGAGGATTAGGAAGGCTTGTCTTATCAGTAGTTCAGAAGTGACTAAGGATTACAATTGCACAGAGCAAGTCTGCGACGCCGCCCCCCACCACATCCCTGGACCTCTGGGCTTGTGGGCCCACAGACAGAATTCTCGGGGAGGCGGGGCAGGTGCACACGGAGACGACGCCAGCAGCTTTTGTCCACCTAAGTCTGTGAGAGCTGCACCTGCCTGTCATTCCTCAGCATCACTGGCCCGTGGTTTGGGTCTGACCTGGACCTCGTTCTGGATTTGTTGGGTGGCCATGGCCCATCTCCCCATGGGTTCTGGGTTCTGTCTCTGCTGCCTGTCCTGGAGCTAAGCCTTCCCCTAGAGCTACTTCTGCAGAGTGGGCACCCTCCAACCTCAGGGGCTGGGCCGGGTGGGAGAGCAGGCAAGAGGCAGACCACCACCAACATGACCCATTTGGGTGCAGAGGCAGGGCTGTGCACGCGGTGGGCACCACAGGAGTCCACAAGGAGGCCAGAAAAGTGACAATGTTGGCCGTATGCACAGGGAGCTTTGGAGCAGGCTCTGAGTGGGACACACCACACCTGCCAGACACAGGAGGGACGGGTGCCTCGGCTCTCTCATATCCTGTCCCTGTCCCTTAGCCAACCCCTCCCGGTCCTCACACCTCTCACCACATCCCTCGGGCGGCACTGGGGGTTGGGCTAGGGTCCCAAGGCCCTTGGACTCTGCTGCCGGCCACCCACGCAGCCTAGAATCGTCCAAGAGCCTGGCCCTTCCCTCCAATGCTGCTCCACCTCACACCCACATCCTCCCTTCTCAGCTCTGCCAGCCGCACTCACAGGGAAGACAGCTGAGCATATGGACGCACTGGTCAAATATTTGGAGTTTGCGAACTGTGTTTTGAAATTAATGAGGATTTTAGCTTTTATAGATTCCAAAATACATAAACATGCCAACTTGCGAGAGGATTGGAAGTTCTGCCTCAACTTGGCTGCATGCTGCCAGGGGGCGCCTCGAGGGGCTAAGGGGGCCCTGGCTCCGTGACTCACGTGCACGTGCGCATGTCCCAGGGCCGGGGGTGCTGGCTCTGCTGTGGGCTCCCCCGCAGGGTGAGTGACGACATGGGTATCAAAGGCTCTGCAACTTCCGGTGTGTTGCCATGGCTGCCTGCCCGGCCCAGATGGCGCCTCCACGCACGCCACGGACACCCAGCGGCCCCCGGCCTGGCCTCGCATCTCTGTAGCACTGGCCACTTCCTACAGACGCATTTTGGACAGGGGCTAGTTTGTCACTCCCGAGGACAGAGCCTGCTGGCTCCGTTCCCTTCCATCCCAAGCCCAAGGCCCCACCTTGAAGCTCCCCAGACACGCCCCAGTCCAGGAGCACATGGTCACGGCTTGTGCCGGAGCAGCATTTGGGGAAGGGGCTGTGAGACTCTTCACTGGTGCCCACGAGGCCCTGGACATGCACCGTGACCATCTGTAAATGGGCTCTGCTCACCACTGGGTTCCCTGCTCTCTGTGACATGGGGACATCCCCAGCAGATGGGTGTGAGTCCCTCCGGCCCACCCTCATTGTCAGGTATTTAGATTGTTCCAGGCTTCAGCTATTACCAACAGCTCAAAGCCGAAATAACTGGCTGAAAGGTTATTAGAAATTTTTAAATAAAAGATTATTTTTAGGCTTAAAGATATTTTGCAAGGAGAGAAAGCAAGGTTTCAAGACATAAAGAATGAGAAAACTGCCCTGCGGGGTGCCAAAATTGCTAATCCTAGAAAAACCAGTGACTTGGGAATATTAATTTTCAAACAAATAATTATTTTAGCAAAATTGCCAGGTGGAACGACTTGCTTCTGATCACATCTAATTTGGTAAAATTGCTTTGGCCCAGTTGCCAGAAGTCTTGGCAGGAAGCAAGTGGGAGGCAGCTGGCCAGCCATGGGGAGGGGACTGGCCAGCTCAGGCAAGGCCCTGAGGCAGCACCAGGCCGCAGGCACGGTCAGACAGGGCGGGTCTCCTGGAGAAGCCAGGAGTCACTCCCTGGATGACAGAAGGGCCAGGGGGTAGGCTGGCCACACCTGTGGCCCCGGACAGCTCCCGAGCCACTGGTCCTCAGGAAGGGGCTGGAATGGCCCTTGTTCAGCGTTGTCCAGGCCAGACAGCCCCAGCCCTGTGGACGGAACCTGGACCTGACCCTCACAGACCCTCGATGGCTGGCGCGTGAGTCAGAGCGGCACTACACCCACGATCGGAGGACAGCGGGGGTGCCTGAGGGGAGCAGCCGGGAGGCAGACAGTGGAGGACAGTTGGGAGAGGGACATGGGAGCAGGCCATCGTCTGCAACAGGGTGGAATCCTGCCGCCCTGTCACTGGGCCTCCTCTCTTGGCCCAAGCAGGACCCTGAGGGTGCAGTGTAGGCTGGGACTCCCACTCTCCCTGAATCCTCTTCCCTGTGCCCACTGCCAAAACGGTGGGCCAGACCGGGTGGCATCCCAGTCCTGACAGGGCAGAGAAAGACCCCCCAAAGCCACCCCCGCTCCTGGGAAGACCCCAGAATTGAACTCGGTCCTAGAGAGAATTCCAGGCCCCCTGAGATGGCATCTCCCAACCCGTGAGGCTGAACGCTTCCATGAAAACCAGGTCATCCTGCTAATTATTCAGGTCTAGAAGCTGGAATCATCTCTAAAATGTAAAACCATCTGGGTACTTGGCCATTTCTGTTTCAGCCTTTATCCTACATTTGAGATCAGGATAGACAGTCTGGAAGCCAGCTGGGTGGGGAGGGGCGGCTCTGATGCGGGAGACCTGGCTGTGAACGCTCCATGTATGCAAACGCTCCCGGGAGCCCACACTGACTCTGAGTCCAGAAGGAGTCACTGGCGAGACACTGGACAAGTCCAGTGTCCCCCACGGCTCTGCAGGCAGCACCTCGGGTCATGTGTTCTGCCACCCACCTTGGTGGACATGAGAGGGGAAGGGGTGTTGCCCCTTTGCGTATCACTGCTTTCCAGCCATGAATGAGCCCTCACTGAGGTTCTGTGCTTGTGTGCAAGCTTCGGCAGCAGTTTCTAGGACACGTCCTCACCCTACACTGGTGGCAGGTGCCCGGGCCACGTTCTGGCCCCAGGAGGTGTGGCCAGTGGTACACATCAGAGACTTGCAAGCCTGCCAGAGCAGACAGTGGACTCAGACTGTATCTGTGCTGCAGGTGCTCCACCAAGCACCAACGGGTTCCCCTTGGGTCTGTTAAATCCTACCTCCTCGAAGAGGAATCAGGCCTCACCAGGGCTGTCTGCGTGTGTGCAGGGCCACGGGTGGAGAGCACCTGGAGGTCACACTGCATGTCTTTCAGCACCCTGAGGCCATCCATTAGCAAGAGCTCTCATGGTTAATAGCATGCCCTCTGCCAGGCCCCGCTGGAACTGGAGCAGAAGGAGGCACTGCATGCCAGAACCGCGCATCAGGCAGGGAGACAGCAGGTGCTGCTGTAAGGTGCTGCGTGTGGCCAGCATTCTGCACCTGGCACAGCCTCTGCCCTCGTGGACACACTGTCCGTTTGTGGCTGCTCTGTGGTCAGCATTTGCTCCTGGGTACCCACTCTTCAAGTGTTCCAGACAGAGATCGACAGAGCACCTGGGCCACAGTGGGTTTGTCAGTCCGTCGATGGGCACCTGAGGACATTCGAAGGCAGTGTCTGGGGTGTGAGGTCCTGGAGGGCCTCAGGGGGGACAGGCAGGGAATAAGCAACAAAGGCCCCATTGTACGTGCGAAGCGGCAGCTCAACCGGCGTCACCGGACAGCCAAGTGCACACCTGCCCCTCACACTCACCCACACACCTGCCTGATACCCCAAACTTACAGAACAAGCAAGAATTCCACATGCATCCAGCCCTCCCCACCTGGCCTCAAACAGCAGCCTGGGCTTGCTCTGTCTGGGGCCTGAGCGGGTTCAGTGGGCCAGAAGGTCATGGCTCCTCTGTGTCCGGTGGCCAGCAGAAAGCAGGAGCCTTAGGTGTAACCAGATCACCCTGGGGCTTCAGTGACTTCATAGCATGGAGTCCCTGATGCTTCCTCTCCTCTTGTTACCAGGCACACCCACTCAGTGCAGCTCTGTCTCCTGCCAATCCCCTGAACAAACCTCAACAAAACCCAGGGTCCCAGGAAGGGAGGGAGGGCCTGCAATGCTATTTTCAAGGAGAATAAAGTATCTGAAGCCTAGGAGGTAGAGGTCAGCAAGATTATGTGACCATGGCACAGGTTGAGCACTGGGCACTCAGAGATAGAGGAAAAAGGTCCCACCTCCTGATGCCACCACCCCTTGCATGGCCCAACCTTGTGACCTGCAGAGTCCACACCCACAGCTCAGCCCAGGCCAGCAGGGCCCTGTTCTGTCCTGGTTTGTGAGCCTGGATGTTCCAGGGCCCTATGCTTGGCCAAGAGGCCTGGCTGAGATGCCATGGACGCAGACCCTGTGCAACAAAGCCTTCCAGAGTAAAACCCACCTAAGAGCCTCTTGCTGCTAGGGGCCCCAAAACACCCTACTAGTGAACCTTTACTACCAGTGGTGGTTAGTGGAAAACTGTGAAATATTTCAGTGACCTCTCTATGGCTTTGGAGGGAGGTCAGACTCGCCCTGGGTCCTCTTAGAGGTTCCCACAAGTGCTTTATGAAAGAAGTGGCAGCACTAAGAATATCTTAAGTTTGCTAATTTTATGACTTGATTCTTACACTAGGCTTCACCTCAGGGCAAAAGTGCATCTGTTGGCTTAAATCTTGGCTAGAAATGGTCTGCACAAATTCAAACTGACACCGTGGGGAGGGGGAGAAGGCTAGTTGCCATGGCAACCAGAGAGCCGTGTTTAATTCTGCTCCGTGAGTGATGGATGCTGTGTGTCTGGGAAGCGGAGGAGCTAGGGTCCCGCACCCTCCAGGACCAGGCCACACGCCCCTCATGGCAGCCACTGCCCCATCAAGGAGGGCTTCTGAGTCCCCCGAAATGGCTGGAGAGTGAGACACTACAAAGACCTCCAAAGTGCTCTGAAAAGGCACGTCCTGCCGGAGACATCAGCCGCAGTCTGAGGCCATTCTGATTCCAGAGATGTCGTATTTTTAGCAAGCTCCACGCCACGTGTCCTCGGCAGCCACGCCCCTTCCCCTCCCCCCACCACCCCAAGCCACGGAGATGGTGACTGGAGGCTCACCTCTGAGAGAGGGAAGCCAGTTCCGGTCCTCACCTCCCCCAGACATCTGTCCAAACCTTGGTTCCCCAAACCCTGCATGAGGCCAGCAGCGGTATCATCTCCAGGACGTCTTCCTGTTCTCCGCCTGCAGCCTGCAGACTCCTGAAACCACAAGACACAGAGAAACACAGTCCCCTGGACACCTGCTCCCTGGACGTTTGAGACGGGGACCTTGCTGTTGGCGGGGCCTGCTCTCTCTGAGCCGTGGGTGGACCCGTTCCCAGCTGCTCCTTCCCTAATGAGGCACCAGAGCAGCGGGCCCCACCGAAGCCTGGATCCGGGGCAGGAGGCAGCAGTCCCAATGGGACACTCCACATCTCTGCCAAGAGGGACTTTCCCGCAAGGGGGAGAAGTTTGCATCAGTGAGAAAAGACTCAAAGGCTACTTACTGAGAGGGGACAAAACTGTGACCAAGACCCTAATGTTTCAGAGGATGTCAGAGTGAGCTCCCCTGTCCATGAGACCAGCTGGTAGCTCCTCCTAGAATGTGACAGAAAACTGACTTTCCAGAAGGACGGTGGAATCTCAGTGCCACGAGGGAGCCAAGAGGTGCCCATCTACTGGAGACTCTTGTAAGCTGGGGCCTTCTCTGCTGAATAGACTCCAAAATCTGCCACACACTAGAGTCACAGTTTCAGACATGAGTTCTCGGCGCCATTGGGGGAGTTTATTTCTTTTGGAAGGTCATTGTTGAATGCATCGGGATTTGCATCAGGAAGAATGCTCCCCGTGCCAGCTCACCGGTGGCAAGCATCAGGGGGGAGGTCCACCTGCACCCAAAAGCTGACTGGGTTCATGTGCAAACTCTCTGGCCCTCAGGAAGCCCAGCCATCTCTCTCTGAGAACGTCTTTCCTTCCACAGCAAGATGGGAGAACCATGGCCCGCGGCCACCTGTTGTCTATCGCCTGCACCCACACAGCCCGTGAGCTGAAGGTTTTGACTGTTTCAAATGGTCAGAAAAACTCAAAAGAAGAACGATGTTTCCTTGCACGTGAAAACTGTGTGAACCTCAGTCTTAGTGTCCGTGGCTAACGCCTTCAGGCTGCACGGTGGCACCCCAGCTGGTATCCTGCCTGCAGCTACAGAATCCGTCTCCTTGTGAGGGAGACACTGGCCCCAGAGCTGGAAGAGGTGCCGTCTCCACAGAGAACATTTCCAGAGGGCATCCGGTGGGCAGTCAATCCTATGCGTCCCCTTGGAGAGGCTGCCGTCCACAGTCTTCAACCGAGCACGAATGGAGGTGTGGTCGTTAAGGGATTGTGTAGGCACGCTAATATTGACAATCACTTGGCCGTCTGCACCAAAGAGGCTGACCTGGTGCACCTGGGTAGGACGACCTGGCCCACTCCATGGACAGACGGCAGGATGGAGTGGAGGCCTCCCAAAGGAGGGAGGACTGCCACCCAGGGCGGCAGCATCAGCCCCTCCCCGAGTTCCAGCTGGGCAGCTGCTGCCCCTCATCGCCCTGCAAGCCAGATTTGCAGTAAATCTCTTCACCTATATAACTGTGGACAAATGGGATTATAACTATACCCTCTGGCTCTGTGTCTCTGGAGGAATCCAGGCCAGTGGTTGATGAAACACCAAAGTAAATATGTAAACAAATTCTGCCATGCATGAGGACCTATGCCCCAAGGGGCAAAAACGTGGCTTTCCCCTGGCTAGGAGTTTCTTTTATACAGTGAGACTCTTTATTGACATACGTTTTGAAGTAGCCTCAAGTTTCGGTTTGCTTGGGGTTTTGTTTTGTTTGCTTTTTATTTTCAGCTTGCTTTGTCTTGTTCCATTGTCCTGGTCTTGCTTTTTTGTTCTTTTGCTTTCCTCTTGCAGCCAGTGATGAGATGGGGAAGGCAGGCAGGTGTCCTCAGCCACGTGCCTCTGTGACACCGATGAGACGGCTCCTCTCCGTAGGAATCAGAAGGCGAGCATGACGGCGCACAGGGCCACAGTCAGCCCTCCAGCCTAAAGCAGCTTCACTGACGACCAGCGTGGAGAGCAGTTCGGGGCTGTGCCCGTGACCTCCGGGCGAGGGCGCATGCAGACATCCAGGGCCAGGGGGCCAATGGACAGCCAAGGCTCACCGACCAGTGCCCCCAGAGGCATGTGCCGCGGGTCCCCAAGAAGGGCAAGACCTCATCCCACCATACAGTGCCCGGTGACTTCCGGAACAAGCTGCCGGAAGCAGGGTGCCTCTGCGATCTGGAGGTGAGGTAGCTGTCGTGTTAAGGAAAAGAATATCTGGCTCAATCTGCCATCTCAAGGTCACCCGGATGCACAGAGCCAGCCACAAGGCCTGAGGGCAGCCACCCCGGCGTGAGCTGGGTCAGCCGGCAGACAGGACCAGGCTGGCCCCACAGAGTGTCAGCAGAGGCAGGGTGGGGCGGAGGCGGATTCTGCCACTCCACAGTGGCCAGCAAGGCAGCCAGCTGCTCTGGACCTCAATGTCCCCAGCTCACAGGTGTGCTGCACTGTGTCTGGTGCATGTTTGGCTGCTACACGGGGTTGTGCAGAAACAGCGCCCATCCCCAGCACCACCCTGGACCCTGGCCCTCAAGTGGGTGCCCTCAAGGGCAGCGCCAAGGCCTGGACATGGGGGCAGCTGAGGAGGGGCTGGGGCAGCGAGAGTGAGTAGGGCTGCCTGGCCTGGAGCCCAAGCGCTCACAAGGCCAAGCCCACAGACACAGCTCCCAGGACTGCGCATGGATGTGTGGCAGTACCAGCTCCAGCCAGGACACCCTCTCCTTTACCCAGTTAACACTGGGTTTAGAATCAGGGTGCTAGTCCCCCGCTGGTCCAGACCATAAAATGCAGAGGTGGGGTTGTCCCCAGCCCAGTGGTCCACAGGCATCCAATTCTCAGAGGGCCCCTGAAGCACCCAGGACATCCACCTGAACCCCTGGGCCCCGAAAGCCCCCAGGACCCTCTGTGTACCCCACCTGGACCTCGGGGTCCCCAGGATCCTCTGTGCACCCTACCTGGATCCCAAAGCCTTCCAAAGCACCTAGTGACCCTCTGTGTGCCCTCATCCAGACACCAAGGGAGTCCAGGGCTTGATAACCAATTTATGGCCCAAAAGGGTGGGACTGTGACCCAAAAGGGTGGGACCGAGGCCAGGATGGGAAGATGTTCTCCAGGGCCTCCTAGGGCCTGGCTGGCTCTCCCCGTCCTCCCTCGGACTCCATTCATCTTCTGTTAGTCCACTCAGTGAAGCCCCTGCTTGCTCTGGCACCATGGGTGAGTCACGGACTCTCTGCCTTCTTCCAGGAGAAGGCTCAGGGGAGCACACGAGGCCGTGCACAGAGGGAGAGACAAGCCAGTGCCCCTACCAAGGGGAGGAGTGGCCCCTCCCTGCCAGGGTTTCTTCTGTGCCCCCCTCGTTGGGCTGCCCCAGGATGGGCTGGGAGCCCCCCAGGGGAAGAGAGGCTGACCTGCACTTAACTTTGCACGCCATACCTTAAGCAGTCTCTGTGGTGGGAACTGCTGGGTACAGGGGCAAGATGCCAAGGGCAGAGCCTGTGGGGCTCTGGGGCAGAACCCTCCCGGTCAGTTAGTCCCTGCCTACCCCACCTGTCCAGGACCATCCACTCAGAGGATACCAGGAGGCTCCAAAGCTGCCCCCCAACCCCAGAGGGGATAGTCCGAAGGAAGTCAAGGTGGCCAGGGCCGGGGGCACCCGGATTGTCTCCACTGGGGAACGGACACATCGCCTCTGGGCCTCATGTCCCTCAGCTGGGATTTGGGGCTCATCACAGCACCCCCACAGAGAAGCACTGGGAGCACTGACCGGGTGGGAACATGGCGCGCTGGGAACCCCGGCTGGTTAGGAAGCACGACCTGGGTGGGGGCGCAAAGGGCTGGAGCACTGCCTGAGTAGGGATGTGAAGCGTTGGGAGCACTGCCCAGGGAAGGACGTGAAGCGCTGGGAGTACTGCCCAGGTAAGGACGTGAAGTCGTGATCACCACCTGAGTAGGAACATGGAGCACTGGAGCACTGCCCGGGTGGAGACGAGGAGGGCTGGGAGCACTACCCAAGTAGGGATGTGGAGCACCGAAAGCACTGCCCAGGTGTGGATATGGAGCACGGGGACCACGACCCGAGGAGGGACGTGAAGTGCCGGGAGCACCACCTGAATAGGGATGTGGAGCACCGGAGCACTGCCCAGGTGGGGACGCGGAGTGCTGGGAGGACTGCCTGAGTAGGGATGCAAAGTGCTACCCAGGAGGGATGTGGAGTCCCGAGAGCACTGCCTGAGAGGGATGTGGAGCATTGAGAGCACTGTCCAGGTAGAAACGTGGAGCACTGGGAGCATCACTCAGATACGGGCATAAGCGCTGAGACACTGCCCAGGCGGGGATGTGAGGTGCTGGGGACGCCGCCCAGGTGGGGATGTGAAACGCTGGGAGCACTGCCCCAGTAAGGACGTGGAGCGCTGGCCAGGTAAGGACCTGGCGTGCGGGGAGCACTGCCCGGGTGGGGACATGGGAGCCTTGGGATATCCTGCTCAGAGGCCGGGTAGCAAGAGGCCTTGGAAGCAGAGCTGGGTACCCCTGCATCGAACTCTGCCGCCTGTGAGGCTTCAAGACAACGCCCGACAGCACAAGCTTCAAGACACAGGCCCCTGAGCAGACGCCTGGGTCAGAGAACCTGGGGGTGAAGCAGCCATGCAGGGGCTGAGGCCGTGGAGGCAACGGGGGGGGGGACGTGGGTCTGTGGACAGGGCAGCTCCCAGTTCACACTTGCTGAGGGAGACCTGGGGTTGGGAAGGAAACTGCAGCGAGCTGAGATCCGCATCCAGGGGCAAAGCCCCGGCGCAGGGGGCTGTGGCCCGGGCAGAGCCATTCCCCCTGCGAATGGGAGGCTGCCCCCGCCCTGGCTCCCCCCCCCCGGCTCGTCCTCCTTCTCAGTGCCCGGCTCTGTGGGCGCGAGGGGGGCCGTGTGGCCCCGAATGAGGGGGCTGGGGGCGGGCAGGGCAGGGACACTTTCTGCCCAGCCGCAGGCCGCGTCTACACGGGCTGCATCTGCCCTGCTGACTCACGCCCGGACGGATTCATCACGGGTCCCACTCCGTCTGGGCATCTTTGGATCTGAGAGCATGTCACACAAGGACGATGACGATGCCTTCCAAAGCAATGTCCTCCTTCGCGTCTCCGTTCTCGGAGCCCTGCACGGACAGGGATTTCCTTCCAGAAGGAATCCCAGCCCCCCAGTCCCCGCTCCGGGAGTGCGTTCGCGTGCGTGGCCGGACCCGTGGGCGCCAGGGGCGAGAGCGGGCCGGTTGTCTCTTTAAATGGGCTCCGCAGTGTGACGGCGGCCCGGGCTGGCGGGGAGGAACCATCCCCCCGCCGCGGGCGCCGGCCAGCGCCGCCGCCGCCCGCGCCGCCCCCGTCCCCATGGCGACGGCGCCCGCCTCCCGGCCGGGCCCCTCGCCGGCGGGCGCGGGGACGGCGGGCGCGGCGGCGGCGGGCGCGCCCGCTCACTCGGCAGCCGCCGCCGCGGTGGCGCTGGACGTCCGCGCGCGCCGCTGACCCCTCGGCCGGCGTCGCCGCGCCGGCCCGGCCGCCGCCCGGCCGCGGCCCCGCCATCTGTTGCTCGCCCCCCGCGGGCTCGGCGGCCGCGCTCGGAATGGGGACCCGCGCCCGGGCGCGGCGCGCGCCCCGCGTCTGGCTCGCCGCGGGGAGCGCCGGGCGGCGGCCTCTGCGGCTGCGGTGGCGGAAGTAGGTGAGGGGCGGAGCGGCCCGGCCGGATCGGAGGGGCGGGGGCCCTCCAGCAGGGAGCCGCGGGACGCCCGGGGCCGTGGGTCCGCCCGCCGGGCCGAGGGCGGGGGCGCCGGCCTGGGGGCGAGGGCCCCCGCCGCTCGGAGAGCGGGATCCCAGTAACTTTCAGCCCAGCTTCCGGCAGGAGCTGCCCCGAGACCGAGCAGCCTGGGCACGGGCGGTGGCGTCTCCGTGGGGACCACGGAGCCGGCCCGAGGCCGCCACATCCGGGCGGCAGCAGGTGCTGCCTAGCCAGGTCTGGCGGCTGGCTGGGAGGTGAATTCAAGGTGTGCTGGACTCCCTTGGCTCGCGCCGACAGACATGTCGGTCTGGCTCGGCGCAGCCCGAGATGGTTGCGTTCAGCCCTTGAGACGGATGGTGAGCGCAGCCTGAGCTTTAAATATGGAGAAGAAGGCGCTCCCCGGGAGGGCGGCATCTGGCTGCTGGCAAGTTCAGTGCCAAGTCCCTGCGGCTCGGCAGCCCGGGTCACCACCTGGAGCCTCCATCCGTCCTGGAGAGAGCCCTGAGTCCGCCGACTCCAACAGGCTGGCCTGGGTGGGGGGGACCGGGAAGGGGGCGAACTTCCAGAGGTGCCGGCTGCCTCCCGCCTGGCTCGGGGCTGCGAGCCCCCACGCGGCTGACGGTGCGCTGTCTTCACAGATGGGTGCAGCTCCAGGACCCTCACCCACCCCACCCCAGTCACCCTGAGGCACGTTGCCTGGGAGCTCGACCTCTTGGCGGCTGCCTGGGACTTTGACCTTCTGGAGGGCCATGGAGGCTGGCGGGGAGAAGGGCGCCACTTAACCGCCTGGGCCTGGACGCCTTCTCCACTGGCGCTCACACTCCGGTAACTTTGCAGTGCTCATGGTGAGTACTTGCCCCTGGGGGGACCGCCTCGGTGCAGCCCTGCCAGCCAGGGCCGGGCGACTCGGAGGGCCGCTGCCCGGCTCCGGAGTCCCGGGCAGGGAAAGTTCTGAAGCCGTTAGTTAGCCAGTGGCTAGCCCAGGCTTGGTGCTGGGGTGGGACACCCTGCCAGGGTGGGGCGAGGGCTGCAGGGTCTCGCGGCGCCCGGGCCCGGGGGCTGCCTGTCTCCCTTCTGCCGGCCGACTCGGCGTTGATCATACTAATTAGTTGCAGGCATGCAGCAATGTCGAATCCTTTCATCAGTGGAGGTGACACTCATCCCGGGTGGCTGGCACAGCACTCTGTGGAAACCTTCTCCGACCCTGGACTGGGGTCCCTGCAACTTGGTGCCCCTCTGTCCCCTCCCAAGACCCTTTCCACGACATCATGCCAGCCCCCCCCATCAGAAAGTTGACAGAGCAGCATCAGGGACAGACGTGGGTGGGCTTCGGCGGCGAAGCCTGCGGCGGGTGAAGGCGGCCGCACGGATGACAAACACGGGAAGGGTGTCCCTCTGGCCAGGAAGGGGTTCGGCCACGGCCAGGCCAAAGCAGCAAGGGGAACCCACCACAGGACTAGCCGAAGGCTCCTGACAGCTTTCCCTGTGGCTGCTGCTGGCCTGGAATCCGGAAAGGTTGACAGCCGGGTAAACAATGCTTTGTGTGTGCTGGTAAGAGACAGCTGACAGGCGGGAGGACCGGGAGCGCGTGTGGAGAATGCCGATGACCCCGGGGACGTGTGGCCGGCACAGGTGCCGCACGAGTGCTTCAGAGTGCACCCGGCATCTGCTCCATAAGCCGTGGTCTGTCCGAGTCGCTCGCTCGTTTTCTCCTTGTTCCATTCAAATGTCCAAACCAGAGAGCTGTCTTTTGCCAAGATTCAGCATCATCTCACAGGGCTCCCTCCAGCCTCTGAGGCGGAGGACTCACCTTCCTGACAGCTGACAAGGTTATGTGGCAGACACCAGCCACTCCTCTGAGGCCGGCAAGCTGGCCCCAGGGCATCCTCCGGCCTCCAAAGTCTTCACTCGTTGCCCTGCGGGGGCCACGCCCAGCCCAGCCCTGGGCCTTCAGGTCGACACCCTGGGTGGCTTTTCTTCCGCAAATTTAGATCCTCATTTGCAAAATGGAAGCCTGTCATTGGCAAATGAAGGTGAACTGAGAGAGGCTTCTGGAGGCAGGGATGGCCAGGCAGCCTTGGGGCCCCCTGGTGACCGACTGTCCATCTCAGTCCCTCCCTTGCCACCTCCTCTTTACCCCCAAGCCTTCTACACACAGCTGTGCAGGGGCTTTCCCACCTGAGCAGTGCCCCCCACTTGGTCTGAGTCCGTTAGCACACGTTCCTCTAGGCTCCCAGCGCCTGGTGGGGTGCTCTCCCAAGTACCAGCCCTGATTCCAGCCAGACTGGTGCAGCCCGCCAGGCTTCCTTCGCATCCGAGACTGTGAAAGCCTGTTGGGCTAACTTTGCCTGGAGAGTGTGGAATTTCAGCAGTTGGTTGGATTTTTATTCTTTTTGTTGTTGTTTTTTGTTTTTTTTTTTTGAGTCGGAGTCTCACTCCGTCGCCCAGACTGGAGTGCAGTGGCCGCTCCCGGCCACCGCAGCCTTGACCCGCCGGGCTCCGGCGATCCTTCCGCCTCAGCCTTCCAAGTAGCCGGAATTACAGGCAGGCGCTACCATGCCCAGCTGATTTTTTGATTGATTGTAGAGATGAGGTCTCGCTGCCCAGGCGGGTCTCGAACCCGCGGGCTCAGGCCATCCACTCACCTCAGCCTCCCAAAGGCGTGGGATGACAGGCTGACACCTAAGAGAATCTCTGAAAGGGACCAGAAATGTGTGGGGTTGCCCTCTGAGCGACATCAATGTGGTGCCAGCACTTTTCTGCATGTCTTCAAGTTCACGGGGCAGGATCCCTAGTGGCCCAGAGGTACAAGCAAGATACTGACACAAGTCGGTATCTTCCGGTGGCAGCTCTACCAGCTACAAAGGACAGTGTGAAACAGGGCTGATTTCTGAGCCTTTTTCCAGCAAGCTGGCTAGGTCCCTGCTTCTCCCTGAACCCGCTTCTCGTTTGCCTCGTGGTCTGCTCTGGGAGGTGGATAGTTTGCTCCCATCTGGAGTGTCCATATCCTGCAGGCCATGCTTCAGGTTTTGAAGCTGAGGGACATCCCCCCACGTGTATCTTCACCACCACTGCGGAACACACACGCAACAGGGAACTTGCCTGACTGTTCGTATTTACATTCAGGCAGGCCAGCATCCCGTATTACTTTGCACCGCCCCATTGGCGATCTCGCACTTAACTTGGAGCACAGTTCTTCGTGAAGGACACTAATTCAGTGTTTGAAATTCGAGTGGAAACTGTCCGGATCTTTGCGCTTTCCCTACTTCCGTTTCCGTGTCCAAGTCTAGTGGTTTGACTGAGGCGCCTTTCCTTTGGCACAGGGCCTGGTTTTCCCAGCAACACTGTCCGTGGGTCGTAAATTAAATAGGGTGTGATGGGCGTGACTGACAAGACGTGGCATGACGTGGCGCGGCATGGTCTTGGGTGGTTTGGTATCGTATGTGGTGTGGTATCGCACGGTGTGATATGACGTGGCGTGACATCGTGTGGTGTGGTGTGGTATAGTATTGTGTCTTGTGGTAGAGCCTGGCATGGTATAGCACATTATAGCCTGGCATGGTATCGTGTGGCGTGGTATGATATAATATGGCATGGTCTGCTATAGCAGGGTGCGGCATGGTACAATATGGCATGGTACAGTGTAGTATAGTATGGTGTGGTATAATGTGGCATGGCTTGGTATAGTAAGGTATAGTGAGGTGTAGCGTGCGATACCATGTGGCATGGTGTGCTCTAGTATGTGCGGTGTAGTATAGGATGGTGTAGTATAGTGTGGTGTGGTTTAGCAAGGGTCTCCTACCCCTGGTGCCAACAGGTGCCGGTCCATGGCCTGTTAGGAGCTGGACCACACAGCAGGAGGTGAACAGAGGGCACATGAGCCAAGCTGTGTCTGTACTGAGAGCCACTCCCCAGGGCGCACGTGACTCCCTGGGCTCCGCCTGCTGTCCCACCAGCAGCTGTGTTCCTAGATTCTCATAGGAACGTGAACTCTACTGTGAACTGCGCATGCGAGG
This sequence comes from Cephalopachus bancanus, assembly GCA_027257055.1. NCBI lineage: Eukaryota > Metazoa > Chordata > Mammalia > Primates > Tarsiidae > Cephalopachus > Cephalopachus bancanus. The sequence goes on along the minus strand of JAPVLO010000729.1, from coordinate 237,221 downwards.
GATCCAGGCTGCTGCTCCTTCTGAGAATCGAATGCCTGATGGTCTGAGGTGGAGCTGGGGTGCTGATGCCAGCCCTAGGGAGTGACTGCAGACACAGACCAATACGGGCAGCGAAGGTTGGACTTCACGACTGCCCTCCCACCCGTCTGTGGAAAAGTTGTTTTCCACAAAACTGGTTCCTAATGCCAAAAAGGTTGGGAACCTCTGGGGTATAGTATGGCGTGGTGTGGTATAGTGTGGCGTTATGTGGTGTAATCGGGTATGGCATGGTACAGCGTGGCATAGTGAGGTGGGACACAGCACGGCGTGGTGTAGGATAGTATGGCATGGCGTGGTACAGAGTGTTGTGGCATGGTATAGCATGACGTATGGTATAGCATGGCGTGGCATGGTATGGTGTGTAGAGCATGGTGTGGTGTATAGAGCCTGGAGTGCTATGGGGTGATGTGGCCTCCTGATACTACTTACTTTTCATAATTGCAAGACTTGAGTGCCTGTGAGGGTTGACTCAGGCTCCCTTAGTGTTCGGGCCCAGTGCTTGGGGCACATGGGCCTGGTTTTAGTGGCTATTCTTTGGTGGGCCCTTCGCTGAACTACCAGCAGCAGCAGTGGGGTTTGGAGGCTCTCACAGAGAACTCAGGAGGGCGCCCTTCCCACCCAGTGCGCGCTCTAAATTTGGGCTGACCTTGGTGTCATTGGAAGAGTCTTTTGCCAAGTGTTGTACAAGTCCCAAGCCACGACAGAGCGAGGGGCCAGGCCTGACCCAGCCCCTGCTGAATGGAGGATTCCAAAGGCATGGCAGGTTTGGAACACCCTTGGGCCTAATATTTTCTTTTCCTCCCATAAATGCCTTACATTCTGAAAACATTTGATGGGACCAAAACTCCAAGGAGAATAGGCAGGTAGATGAAGGGCAGAGACCACAACTCTGGTGCTGCACCTCCGTGAGAAGCAGAGAAGCCCAAAATGCCAAGCTCATGGAGTGCCCGGAAGGGGAGTCAGGAAGGCCAAGAGAGAGAACTCACAGGTGATTCTGAGAGGTGGCACTTATGGGAGGTGAGCTCTTGGAAAGAGCCAGAATCAGGACCTGGGACTCAAAATGCATCATGGGACATTCATAGCCCTGGTCATGGGAAAGTAAGTAAAACCACGTGGGGGGATGGTTGTCTCCACTCCAAATTCATCTCGCAGCCCCTGTCAGGCACTGGAGTTCAGGAAGCAAGAAGTGGCCTGAGACGCACCTCTTCTGACAGGCACATAAAAGTAGTCTGTCATGTTTACGGACATTTCAGAACTTTAATGCATTCCTTTCAGTTTGCTGCTTTTTATTCAGCCCAATACCTAAATTACTGAAAGCTGCTGAACTCTCCTACCCTCATCTCACAGATGGAGAGTTTGTCAGTCCACCTAACGTTTCCCCCTAAAAGTAAGAGCTTTAAGCAACTAACAACCAGTCTAGAAGGAAAGTCCCTACAATATTTTTTAACATATTTTTCTTCGGATCCCTTCATAATTGTACTAGCTTACATACCCCTTCCAAAAGAAAGCCGTAACACACCATATAAATGAAACGCCTAATAAGGATAATGTGTGTCCCAATTGAAGAGATTACTTCTCTTCTGCCTTCTGCTTTTCCCCAGGACACATTCATGAAAGGTTGTCAGAGCAGTAGATGCAATTATTATTTAAAAGGCAGACAAGGGAATACATCAAGCTCTAATGAAATCAGTCTTGGTTGGCACAGAACCAGGAAGAAGGGAAAAAAAAGAAGCAAGAAAACGAGCCAGGAAGAAGAATAAGAAGCCGCAGGAAGAAGAGCAAGAACCTGGAAGAAGAAGAACCTTCGATAAGACCGGTCACCTCCTCACCAGATGTAGCCTGCAGGCCTGGCTGGTTGCCTCCCCAGTTGGAAAGCACATGCCTTAGGCAGTCTTCATGCCCCGGGCTTGAAGAAGTCACTTGTCCACATCTTACTGTTACAAGAAGGTTACGTATTGACCAGACAATCCACACGTAACTTAATTTGGCCTCTCTTCCCATCTTTTCTCCTTTCTTCTCGTCCTTCTTAATGCTCCGACCCGCTGGATTTGCAGAACACACCAAAAAGGATGCATTCAACTAAGATAACATTAATATGTAAAAGGAAATCTTGACTCGAGAAAAGGGGAGACATGACTAAACCAGAGCACGTGTGTTTCACAAGTCAGGGCTCACCTGTCCGTGGACTGTTGGCACAGAGGGCAGCCGAGGGGAAGAGAGAAGCCTGGCTTTCCCAGGGGATGCAGAGACAGTCTCAGTATGGCTTCTAGAGCCATCAAGGTCATCCTTTTGTCTGGGCCAAGAAGGATGAGCATGGGGCCCGGGGCTACCTTCATCCTTCCCCTCTTCCACCCAAAGTTCTCCAGGCAGTTTCCTCCAGCCCTCTGGGATGTCTCTGTTCAGTGGCAGGGTCCAGGGAGACCCTGCTTTCACAGCCTCAGAGGGATTTTTCTGCCCTCGTCAGTCAAATTCTGTCCCACCACGTATCAGATTATCCTAATGACTATGACCGCGGAACGTTTGCAAAGAGGAACTCAGAAATGTGTGAACTTTAAAGTATAAAATATATCTCTGTTTTGCATTACCTACTTTGAATTTTAAATGTCACCTCTAAAAATGTAGAAAGGCACTGTTGATAACTCTAATTTGGAGAAAGAAAAAAAAAAAAAACCAGAACAAATGGAATCCCTGCTTCTTATAACACACATTCTTGACCCAGAGATCGTTTTGTCCCCAGTCACAGAAGCCTGTCCTTGTGCCGTGATGCCCATGGCTGCTGGCTCCGGGCTCACGTGGCTGCTCCAGTGGTCGCTGTCTCCCTTACCAGCTCAGTCTGAAGCCGCAAGACTTGGCCCTTGCCCGAGAAGCAAGACAGAGTGGCCCCCAGACTGCAGAACTCTGGCTTGGATGACATTCTCGGAACACACCTCCGTGTCTTGAGCTGGCTCCCTGAGACGTTTGCTGCCACATGGAGAAACACTTCTGATTGGGCGTAACGTCAAGGGGTTTTGTGCAGGTGAATAAAAACCACAAGTAAGACACATTTAAATGTAAGCCTTGTATACTGGAGACGGATGTCTTGGGACAGGATGCGGCACGTGGACACAGGACTTCGGGGTGTCACTGAGGCAGCTGCTTTCTGATGCTAGAGCTGAGCCCCCACCTGCCATCCCCACCCTTGCCCCGACAGCAGAATGAGAGTCTGACCCCAGCACTCCCCGGTGACGGCAGCCCCCAAGGAAGGCTGTGGGGGGACTCCCAAGGGTCCAGGGGCAGGCCCATCCTAGACTCTTCCACACAGCTGGCACAAAGTCCTTGTTCCAGGCAACCCATGGAGGAAACGGATCCTGATGGAATCGGGAAAGAACCGGACTCGGGGAATGGACCACACTTGGCTCCTCTCATGTATCTGGATTTAAAACGACTGACACTGGCCACGTGGGCGTTACATTAAGGAGCATTCGGGTTTATTTTAGACCCCGGGTCAATGCTGTAGAGGGAAAAATCATTACTCTCACGAAAGAATCCTGTGGGCAAGAAGCTGGGATATTGCTTGTGCTCAGTTAAACCTTCCTTTCCTGAGCTCCCGGGGCATTCTCCACCGCTCAGCCTCAGAGAACTCACTTGATATCTGGATCTGGCCGGGAAACTTGCTTTTCCCTGACTTCCGGAGTTGGGTGCTTTTGTCAGGACACTGGTGCCTGCTGAGCCTTGCACACATGGAGTCACCAGCCTTGAATCCCACCCCCACATACCCGACCACAAACACTCCAGAAGTCAGGAGCACCAAGGAGAGATGTGTGAGAGCTTCCCCAGAAGGTGCAGGTGACCATGGGGGCTGCTTTCTGGACTGGGACCCCCCCCAGTCGGAGCTGGGACTACTAGACCCCACCCTGTTGAGGGAGATGTCTGATGCTTCGGGGCTTGGAGACACTCGGAAGCATCTGGGCAGAGGCCCTTCCAGCCCCACTCTTTGCAGAGGAGCCCCTTGCCTTCCTGAAAACCATCAGGGTCATCTGTCCAGAGAGTTGAGCTTGAGCCATGGGATGCCTGTCTCGGGCACCCATCTAGGAAGAGAGGGGCAGCCTCCAAATGAGCTGCCAGGGGATTAAATGTTCTGCTGTGAGCGCCAGTTGGCTCTCTTGCGCGCTCTCTCTCTCTCTCCTCTCTCTCTCTCTCTCTCTCTCTCTCTCTCTCTCTCTCGTCAGCCAGCTTTTCTTCTCCCACAGGGACCTTTGACCTCACACAGGCAAAGGCTCATTGTGGCAGGATGGAGGGCCCAGCAGGTCACCTCTAGCCAGCAAGGCTCACACTTGCAACTGTGCCTCAGAAGGAGGCTTCCAAAGGCGGAGGAGGTGGGGCCACAGACCCTCCCACAGAACCTGGGGCAAGTGTGGGCGACAGTCCTGTCAGGCTGGGGCGGGCGGGACCCCAGGGCTTCGCTTCTGCAGGGGGCGCTGGGTGTCTCTGGCATCTTTCTTTTTTTGTGAGTTGGAGTGGCCAGACGAGTGCAGTGGCCACTCCCGGCCAACCGCTGCCTTACCCTGCTGGGCTCCGGCAATCCTTCCGCCTCAGCCTTCTGAGAAGCTGGAACTACAGGTGCGCGCTACCACACCCGGCTGATTTTTGATTTATTGTAGAATTGAGGGCTCACCAAGTTGCCCGGGTGGGTCTCGAACCTGCGGACTCAGGCACTCCACTCACCTCGGCCTCCCAAGGCACGGGATGACAGGCTGAGCCACCGAGCCTGGCTCTCTGGCATCTTTCATCCTGAGCTCTTGATCTCATGGAACACAAGCTGTGTGAGCAGTGTGAGTCCTGAACCCCAAGTTGCTGGATGAGTGCCGTAGTTCACGCTCTGCCCTCGTCCACACCTGCCCCTCAGGCTGCCTGGCCGTGAGTGCTGCCAGACTGAAGACTGCTACTCACCTGCCAGACTGAAGACTGCTACTCACCTGCCCTCAGCACCTGGTGAAGGGTCCTATTTCTGGCTTCGATCGTCAGCCAGCCAGTCCCTCGGCTCCCTGGAGCCCCTCTGAGCTTGGTGGATGCTCCCTGGCCAGCCAGGGCCTCAACTTGGCTGGACTGACGGGAAAAGGTGTGTCAGGAGTGGAAGCAGGGGGAGCTTTTGCACTTGCTGACTCTGCTTTCCCAACACAGATGAAGCCACCTCCCGCACAGAGTTTCTATTTCCCACCTTAATCAGCCCAGAGCCATCCTGGAGGCACCATCTTGGCTGCTTCTTGTGACTCTGACTGCCCAGGGAAGTGCCTATCACACCTCCAGAGCTGCTCAAGCTCGGTGCAGGTACATCGGCCCAGGGTACCCCTGGGGGTCAGGGGAATTGGGCCAGTACGACTGCAGCCTCCCAGCTCCCCTGCTGGCCCTGACCTCATGGCTGGAGGCACTCACAGGGGATCAGGCAGCTCTCTGCAGGCACTGCCTTTGCAGAGCTCTTGGCTTCTCCGGCCACGTCAGGTCACAGCAAACACCGGCCTCTGGCCTGCCACCCGCCAGGACACTCCCCAGGGGACATGGAGCAGAGCAGTGACTTTACCCTTTACCCTGAAAAGTGGAGCCAACAGCACCCACCCCACGGAGTTCTAATGGGGATGACAGTACCACTCACAGGGTATCCGTCTGCCTGTGGGTCACAACAAAATACCACAGATGAGGGCCTTCAAGTACAGAACTGTGTTTCCCACACCTGGAGGCTGGAAGTCAAAAACCAAGGTGTGGGCAGGGTGGTCCCCTAAGGGCTCTCTCCTTGCCTTGCCGACCCATACTTTTTGTGTCCTCACGTGGCCTGTTTTCTGGGCTCATCTCACCTCATTCATCTGATGAGGAAAAGACAAAACTTCCCTCAGTTCCAAACATTTCCACCTGGGGACACTCCTCCCTCAGTTTACCACAGAGAATGGGTGTTCCTTTGAACTCTGACCTCGAGTCCTTCACTTGGACTGTGATGTCCACTGGAGTCAGTGACATCCGAAATAGGTCCCAGGCCCAGGTCTGTCAGTTCATGAGTACTTCTGCTCTTTCTCCATGGACTTGTGTCAAGGCTACACGGACTTGCTGAAACTCGAGAAGAAATTCTCCTGAGAGAGATTTAAAAGAATATTGGTGGTTTTGAGGTCCGGAAGGGGAACTGGGGTCATTCGGTATGTTTTGCTTCTCTCTGGAAGGTCCATCCAGACCCCACCGGCAGGCCAGGCGCCGTCAGACACGTGCACTAGACCACGCATTAGACAGAAGGCCGGCAGCGGCCCCACCCTCCACCATGAGGAGGAATGGAAAGGAAGCTGGAGGCAGAGGTGGGGCACAGTGGAAACACCACCCCTGGGAACTGGCTTTCAGAGCAGCTGAGCAGAAAGGGTGGAGGTGGAAGACAGGCCACACAGTGGCTCTTGGCATAGCGACTTCTCTTGTGCAACCCCTCCCTAAGTAGGGATTCCCACAGATGCCAGCCGGCCCCCTGCCCCAAGGCACAGTGTCTTTTTCTGTGAGACCTAAGGAATCGCAACTCAAACCAGAAAATGCCTGGAGCCATGGCGGAGAAGGCTGAGCCTGGAAGGGGAAACCCCGGTGATTCCTCTGTGTGCACAGATTCGGGCTGCGTTGGTCACACGGATCTCCTCTGTTTTCTTTCCAGGATTTGAAGACGGTCCTCTCCCTGCCCCAGTACCCGGGGGAGTTCCTGCACCCTGTGGTGTATGCCTGCACTGCAGTCATGCTGCTGTGCCTCCTGGCCTCCGTGGTCACCTACATTGTGCACCAAAGGTAAGCCTGGTGCCGAGAAGGCACCTACACTTTGTCCCAAGACATCTGCTTTGCCTTCAAACGCAAATCCCTGAAGTGAAAGCTCACCACCACGCACCCAGCAAGAAGTCCCTCAAGGTACACCCCACATTGCCAGCTGGTGCCCTCACGCAGCCAAAGAGTGGGTGGGTGTACAGGGAAAGTCTTGCCTCCACTCCAGCCTCCATCAGGGTCTGCTCCACCACCGCCTCCATGTTCTTAACTGGATGAAATAAGTTCTTCCTGGAGTGGGTGCAATGTCAGTCCAGGCCCTTGGTGATCATCGCTCCCTTGGGAAGTTGGAGGGTACTGCAGAACCTTGTAGAGGCTCTAGAAGTGTGTCCCAGTCATGGTCAAGGGCAAGCCCCCAACCAGTCATGTGCAGGGGTTTGGGAGCGTCTGAGGCTAAGGGCATGATGAGAAGCTCAGGTTCACCTGAGGCCTGGGTGACAGGCAGAGCCTGGGTGATAAGTAGAGGCTTGAGTGTGCTTGAAGCCATGGTCATGGGCAGAACTTGCATGTGTCCAAGGCCACAGTCGTAGCTAGACGCTTGGGCACACTCAGGGATGTGATCGTTAGAAGAGGATTGGGCAGGTCCAAAACTATTGTCTTGGTCTGTTTGGGCTGCCATAACAGAATACCACAGACATGGCAGCTTATAAGCAGTAGAAATGGGTTTCTCACAGTTTTGGAAGCTGGAAGTCCAAGATGACAGCACCAGCAGATTCAGTGTCTAATGAGGGCTGGCTTCTTGATTCATAGACAGCACCTTCTCCCTGTGTCCTTGTATGGTGAAAGGGGCCAGGCAGCCCTTTGGGACCTCTTTTATAAGAGCACTGAGTCTCCCGCAGAGCTCTGCCCCAAGGCCCCACATCCTAATATCATCACACTGGTGATTAAGTTTCAATATACGAATCTGGGAGGATACAAACATTCAGATCAGAGGCCTGGGAATGTTCCAGGTTACAGTGAAGGTCATGACCAGAGTCACAGTAGTAGCCATAAGCTCAGCAATATCCATGCTGGCCACAGCTGGGGGTGGGGTGAGGCTGGGAGCAGAGTCTCAGACATGTTGATGATCATGGAGAGGGTTGCAGCCACAGGCAGTGCGACCTTGGGGTCACGCTTATTCACAGTCTAGCCATGGCCTCTTCCTGAGACATCAGACCTCTTCCAGAGGGAAGGCATGATCCCAAGCCCCAGAGGCGTGACTTCTACCTCAGACTGTGGACAACTCCTACAGTCTCAGGGTCATAAATCATGTGTCCAAAGATCAAGCTTGTTCAAGAGTCGGCAAAAACCCTTCCAGCCATAGCATTCTCGGGTGATTTAACACAGAACTGTCCTGTGGCAACCCACTAAGGGTGGATCAGCACAGCCTGTCTGTCTCTGCCCTGACCTGGGGCCATTAGCCCTGGCCTCACTGACGGCCCCGAGCTCCCAGGGAGGACAGAGCAGCATCCTCACAGAGGGCTCGTTGCTCTGCTTGTCCCTGAAACACCAGTGCTAACATGAACCCCCATTTCCCTCAGCGCCATCCGGATCAGCCGGAAGGGCCGGCACACGCTTCTCAACTTCTGCTTCCACGCGGCTCTGACCTTCGCGGTGTTCGCTGGCGGCATCAATCGCACCAAGTACCCAATTCTGTGCCAGGCGGTGAGTGCTGTCGCGGCATCCTTGCGCTGCAGAAGTGACAGTGGGTTTATCTACTCCCCACCAAAGGGAAACTTGTGACACTGTCTTGATTATGAGATCATTCTAGTATGTGTACAGCTGTTTCTTGTGAAGGGCACAGCTAGGACTGAGTTTGTCTGTATGAGTTTCACTCGGTGTGAATCCAGTGGTTTTGATCATCTGATCATATGAAATAATTGGATCATATGAAATAATAAGCTCGCTCCAAGGCCTGTGGCGACATGCTAACTAGACATTCACTGTCCCACGAGAGGTGCTCTTCCCGGGAACAGGGAGACAGCCTGCCTCTCCCTGAGAGACTAGGGGGCAGGGCTTGGGAAGTTCTCCCTGTCCAGGTAAGAACCTGCAGAGGCTGCCGCCTCATCGAGTGACCGAGTGATCTGGGGGTGGGTTACTAGGTCATTCAGGCTGCAGCAGACAGCCGGCCCCACATGAGCAGAGACTCATGGGACAGTCCTACTTCCCCTCACGGGGAGGTGGAGCCTCAAAGCACCCAAGCATGGACAAGAGCAAACTCAAGCACAAAAGCGGTCTTACTCACACACCTTGGGGCCTGGCCTGACTGGCTTAAAAGAGGGGGGGAGTATAAATCACACTGTGCTCCAGCAGCGCTCACGGTAGAGACCCCTCAATCAAAACTCAGTGCAAGCCGGGCTCGGTAGCTCAGCCTGTCATCCCACGCCTTGGGAGGCTGAGGTGAGTGGATTGCCTGACCCCGTGGGTTCGAGACCCGCCTGGGTGGCAAGATCTCATCTCTACAATAAACAAAAAATCAGCTGGGCGTGGTAGCACATGCCTGTATTTCCGGCTACTTGGAAGACTGAGGCGGAAGGATCGCCGGAGCCCAGCAGGTCGAGGCTGCGGTGGCCGGGAGCGGCCACTGCACTCCAGTCTGGGCGACAGAGTGAGACTTCAGTGCAGAGCCGGATGTGGTGGCCCACACCTTTAGTCCTAGCACCTGGGGAGAGGTGGCCTGAGCCCAGGGGTTCGAGACCAGCCTGGGCAACGTGGCTAGACCTCGTCACTACAATGAATCAAAAAATGAGCCGGGCATGGTGGCACGCACGGAAGGATCGCCTGAACCCAGCGAGTCAAGGCTGAGGCGGCTGTGAGCGTGCCGCCGCACTCCCGTCAGCCTGGGCTACAGGTGAGACTCCGGCCCCCCAAAAAAGAAAAAGAAACCTCAGTGCAGTCCTCATCACCTTTGGGGTGTGGCTCAGGGCCAAGAAGATGAGCTTCCAGATGCTCAGCAGCTGCAGCTCTAGGAGGCTCCTGCCCTTCCCCCCTCCCCCTGCCCTACCCAGGCCCCCAGCCCAGCGCCCAGGGGCCATCACCTCCAAGGTCCAGACACAGCCAGGTGAGGCATCCTCCTACGTTCCACAGAGCAACCTACAGGAACCACCCCACCCCCTGAGGCTTCTGTGCCTTGCAAGACAGCAGGTCTACACTGATGGCCTGGGAACCTGCAGAGACGGCAGAGATGCCCCCTGGGGCTGTCCCCACAGGGGCGCCTGGGGAAAACCCGGACTGCGTGCACAGGCTTCCACACCCTCCTCCCCCACAGGCTCTCCACGCCCGCCCACCAGAAGCTGCTGTGCTTCCTTTCTTCCCTGCCCTGGTGGGACTTGAGACGTGAGGCCAAGGGTGGACTGAGCTGGGTGCACATGCACTGGAGGACACAGCTGCTGCTGCTGGCCTACCAGAGAGTCCTGTCTACAGAGGAAACGTCACACATGTGAATGTACGGCAAGACCAGATACGGGAAGCTGCACCTATTACCTGAGCCTGGGCCCAGCGTGGCCCTGCAGAAAAGTCTCCTGCGCTTTGAAGGAGGCTGAGGGTGGACACGCTTCCCTAACTCTCCGTAAGCTGGAAGCCACGGCAGCCCCTAGGATAGCCCGTTTACGTCCTGCCTGTGAGCGCCTATCCAGGGGTCATCTGAGGAGCAGTGAGGTGGACTGTGAGCTTCGTTTGTCTGCTCTTTGCCACCAGCGCCACGTGATGGAACACAGCCCACCAGAACATGGTGGGCTCCCCTCTCAGGGCCTCCAGAAACCCCTCCCACCACTTCAGGAAAGCCTGAGAACTGTCCCCATTTTCTCAGGCCCACCCAGCAGGGCCATGCAGGCCGAGAGTCTGCCGGTGACAGCCTGGGGCAGCACCGGAGACATTTGGTGGCTATGGGCAGGGGCAGGCCTGGAATGTTCTGGGGATGTGAGACCTCAGAGGAGACCAAGGTGAGAATGGTTCTACTCTCTCATCGTGACAACCCTCAGGAGAAAACAGGCTCTCTGCTCTGGACTGGGAAGGATTATGGCCTCTTTCCAGTTGCTGCCTTGGTCTCCTGATTACATTTTCACTCTTCCATTCATTCATTCATTCATTCATTCATCCATTCAGCAAACACATGTCCAGGACCTGCTGGGGCAAGGCCAGGCTCTGGGTGTGGGATGCAGCCACAAACAAACCCACACGGTCTCACTGTGGAGCCCCCATTAGCATGGGGAGGGATGGACACCCAACAAATGCAGAAAATAAACCATGGGGTACACCAGGAGATAGGAGGTGCTAGAGAGAAGAATAAAGCCAGGACTCAGGGAAGCCAAGGCCAGCATGGTGGAGTGGGCTACAGCTAGCTCTAGGGAACCAAGAAGCCCGCAAGGTGGCAGTCTCCCTGCTCCTGCCCATGCGTGCGTTTGACTCTGTGATACCTTGTAGGCGTGACCAGAGGGTCCATTACTGTGCCTGCGGCCTCTGCAGGCCAGAGGCCAGGCTGGCTCCGCATCGCCTGCTGAAGGAAAGAGACCTAGGGGGAGGGAAAGAGGTCGGTCAAAAACTGGACCATTGGAAGCCAGCCTCGCTTGCACCTCGACAAATGGCACGAGCGCCATACTCCTAGGGCCCACCTTCTGTCTGAGTGGCACAGCTCAGCACTGAGCGAGACGTGGTCCAACACTCCGGATGGCTGGAGAGAACAGGCAGTTGTTATGGCAACAAAGAGATGACCGCAAACCTCATTAAAGTACTAACATCATAAACAGAAACAGACGGCTGTCGCTGGTCCCACATAATCAGGGTGCCGAGGCGCTGGCCCCAGGTCCGGAAGCAAGGGGTCAGGCAGGTTGCTTACCACCTCCTCTCCTGGCAGAGCAGCACTGTCTGGATGCTGGGTGGCATCCCTGTGGCCTCTCCAGCCTGAAGCTGGTGTCTAGAGAGAGAGTGCTGCTGTTTACACCATCTTGTAATTCCCAAATGTCCACGGCCTGGGCAAGGCTCAGCCTGGACAGACAAGGAGCAGAGCAGTTCTCCTTCCCGCCTTCCTCACCTCACCCTGTGGCAGCATCCAGAAACCAAAGATCATGTCTCGGTTTCCGTTTATACGACAATAATAGCCACTCCACCGCTTCCTGAAAAGAAAGACTGGCCAAGGGCCACCCTCCTCCATGCTCCACCCTCCTCCATGCAGAGAGTTTTTGCTTCCGGAGTCGGCGTGAGGCCTGGCCACCTCGAGGGGACACAAGCCCCCACCCACAAGAGCCAGGCCAAGGAGAAGGCTGGACTCTCACAGGTGTGCCGTGTCTCCTGCTGCCGGCTAAGTGCAGGAAGCTCGTCTGAAGCCATAAACTGAGCCCTCTGATCTTTCCACCCCATCCCACAAAATTTGCATCAGTTATTAGAGAGTTTTCTCATGGGTAACAATGGAACTCTGGATTTGATAAGTCATTATAGCGGCGCATTGTTAGTTTTATTCAGAGACTCTCTGTATCCCTTAAACATTTATGTCCTTTCCAATTATAGCAGTATTTTACTTGTCCTTTCAAAATGTCAGATTATTACTCCGAAGGTACCTCGTTCTTGTAGAATCAGATGAAGGCAAAGGAGCCTGGAATATGTGATTAGCTAATGCAGCAGGTGTCTAGGATGCACACTCCAAGACTGTTTCCTCAGCAATAAGCACCACTGACCCACCAGGACAGGTCGTCCACCTCACCCCCGTGGGTGTTTTACCCTCTGTGCAATGCCACGAACAGCAGCGCCCTGGAGAGACCCTGCCGTGGCTCTGTGCCCTCCTGTCCCTTGGTGGACACCTGCAGGAGCCTGAGCTCAGATGCTCGTCTCCGGCTCACAGGGTCTCTTGGCTGAGCCCAGAGACCACAGGCGAGTGTGTGCACGTAGGCCCTGCGTGTGAGCTCGCAGCCCTCCGGTTCCCCACGGGCTCCCTGCCCCCACCTCTCTGCAGAAGGGGAGCAAAGCTGAACATTTCGAGGGTCTTTGCAGCCCATGCACCTCCCCTGGAGTTTGTCTCCCTGGGAGCTCCAGGGCCCCAGTGGGGTGGTCACCTGCGCTGCGATGAGAACTCCTCCCGCGCTCAGCTCTCATTTCTCTCCCTAAAGAGCCGTCTCACACCGGGACTTTGTGGTGGGTGGGGCTGTGGGTGGGCGGAGCCTGGCTTATGCCCCTCCCCCTCCCAGGTTGGCATCGTGTTGCACTACTCCACGCTCTCCACCATGCTGTGGATCGGAGTGACCGCCAGGAACATCTACAAGCAGGTGACCAAGAAGGCCCCGCCGTGCCCGGACGCAGACCAGCCACCGTACCCCAAGCAGCCCCTGCTCAGGTACTGAGGACCCTCACACGCATGGCCTGGCCGCCACCTGGGCCTGGGAGCCCAGGAGGAACCCTGGTCACACTTCCTCACCCGGCAGCTTGGGACCCAAGGATGATCCGATCGGCATAGGTGGCACCAGGACAGGTCAATGTCCCAGGAGCAGGTGGAGGAGGGTATGCCGTGGGCAGGCTGGGGGGTGAGGCAGGATGCCAGGGGCGGGGCAGTGTGCAGGGCCAGGGCTCAGGATGCCAGGGCAGGGCAGTGTGCTGAGAGCCGGGAGAGGGGGCGGACGGCAGTGAGACGGAGGGAGCTGCCCACCATGTCTGTGCCTGAAGACTGGTCTGGGGAAACCATATGTCCCGAGCTGTATGTGGCTCCTGTGCTGCCGCCTTACTGGCGGAGACCCCATGGGTTCTGGGTGGTCTGAGCTTCGGCTTCCTTCGTGATCTCAGTGATGGTAGGCAGCTGGTAGAAAACCATGGCTGGTAGAAAACCATGGTTTTCTACCAGCTGCCTAACATCACTGAGGCACTAATTTCAGGTGACACTGGGTGGCGGGAGGATCTGCTCTGCTGGTAGACCCTGTTCCTCCCTCAAGCCCGGGATTCACTGTGGTCTTGGCAGGAATGTGGACCGGCCTAGGGATTGGGAACAGCCACAAGGGCAAGGTGTCCCCCAGTCCCTCTGCCGAGTCAAGAGCCAGAAAAAACCGGGACGGCTCACCGTCTGAAAGGTGGCAGAAGTCCCTCCAGTTTGGTAGACAGCAGCTACCTCAAGGAGCCCCTGAAAGCTCCTTCAGACAAGAACATGCCTGCAACCACAGGCACTTGGAATGGGAGTTGTGATATCTTTGCTTTTCTGAATCAAGACCGAATCCCTTAGTGCTACAATCAGCAGAAGCCAGGCTCAGGGTGTGGCCACCTGTGAGAAGTGGTCTCACCTGCCCCATCCTCCTGCAGGTCATTTGAGGCTCCTGGAACGCCCATCTCAGGCTCTCACAGAGTTTTCCCAGAGCAATGCCCTGTGTGGTTGGCACCGTCACCAAGGTTGTCCTGCTTTTGGGGTGTCTAGCAGGACATTTACCCAGGTGGCTTGTGCAAGAGGCAGTTGGTGCTAGCATGCAGTGAGGTCAGATACAGGTGTGGATGCGCCCATGCCCTCAGAAGGACTACCTGGCAACACTCCAGTAGTTCTAAACCCACCAGAAGAACTCATTTCCAGGCAGGTACAGTAACATCCTGTGTCGTTCAAGAAAAAAAAAAAAGTCTAATTTCCATCCAGAGCTCTTTCTGACAGTGTTTGATTTTCAGATCCAAGCAGTGTCACTCAGCATCCAGGGCTGGGTGGTGCTTCTGTGCTCCCAGGCACCAGGGAGGCAGGATGTCATTATCTCACCTCTCCTGCCAGGAGGCCCCTGGTCCCCTGGGTTTAAATATCACTCTCAAAATGCATTTCCTCATCTGTAACTGACTGAAGCGCTGCCTAGCTTTTTGAAATATGGGCTGGGAGCCATAGAGCAGCTGCTGCGCTGCACTCTTGGCAGCCTCCAAATGTGCGTGGCCGGGCCAGGTGTCTCGGTGCTGCTGGGGCCAGGGGCCTGGGGCTTAGGGGTGCTGACCAGCAGACTCAGTGGACTGAAAGGCCCGGCTCACCAGGTGTGGTGCTGCGAGGAAGCTTGCTGTTCTTCTTGGTGCTGAGACCACCATCCACACCCCCACCCCGGCCTCCTTCCTCTGATGCAGAAAAGTCTTGACATTTGGGGGTGGGGGTGTCCACATGGAGCTATGATTCCAGAAGCATTCCTTGGTTATTGGCATGACTGGCACACTCCAGTCTCCCCAGCTCCCCACCCCGTGGCTGGCCAGGGCTCGGTGTGCACACCCCTGCCGCAGGTGTAGTGGACTCAGAGGTGGGTGGGAGGTGTCTGCTTTGGGCTTCACCAAAGGCCTGCTGCTCTCTGTGGCCTAGCCTAGGGCCAGCAGAGGAATGTGCTGGACTTGTACCTTCCCAGAGATGAAAGAAGCCCATGTCGTGACCCCAGTGGGTGGAGGAGGAGAAGCCTTGCCTGTCAGAGCCCTGAGGGGCCTGCCGTGTGCCCTCCAAATCCTGATCCAGAGGCTTTGTGCACTCTTCCTCTGCCCAGAAGCCTCCTCATCAGACACAGGTCTTCCCAGTGGCTCACAATGGGCATCTTTGGGCCCCATTCCCAAAACTAGAGAGTCATCCGTGAATTATCACCATCAACAGAAACTTAGTTCCTGAGCTCCAGGGACTTGGTCTGGAAGGGAAGAGACGCGACCTCGCCTGGTGGTGCGTCGTGCGTTCCCTCTTCTGGCCTCCTTGTTCTGACCTCTGAACAGAACACCCACGCCACTTCTGCTGGACCAAGATGGGCAGGGCGGCCAGCTCCCATGTCCCGCGGGCAGCAGACAGGCCGCAGCCACAGAAGCTCATTGTCGTTGGTGGGCATGAAGGCGCCACCTTCCTCCCAGACCCTCCCAGCTCTGCAGGTTTTTAAGGAGAAATAGCAAGGAAACAGTAGCGCCTGAGAAGCTTCTGCATGAGCTCAGACCATGCTGTTCTTGAGGAAGCCTTTGCTTTCCTGAAGGCCTGCACCCTGGGGTCTGCCCACGTCTCAATAGCCTGCCTCTGCTTGCCTTTGGAGAAACCAAAATTTCAGAGATTTCAAGAAAAACACAACTATATACAATTTTATAGGACTCGAGTCAATGAACCTTTTATACGTCTGAATCCCCTTTTGGGGTGAGAATTGAGGGGGATGTGGCCGAGTTAACTTGGGAACCTGGACAGCAGAGGGGCTGACACCACCAAGACCCCGACTTTGTAAGGGATTGGAGTCCGTGGGTCGTGGCCCTGCCCTCTGGTCAGTGCTCAGTCAAGGAGTGGAGAGGACTATCCGTGGAGGCTCAGCAGAGTGAAGCCAGCAGCCTTTGCAGGCTGAATGGGCCTGACTGCCAAGGTTAGCGGCACTCCCTGCCTCCCTCCTCAGCCTTGATTGTGGTTTGTGGTTACTATGACAACACACACCCAGGCTCTCAGCGGGGATTCTGCAACTTTCTGGATTGTGATTCACCTGGTCTCTTTCCCCTTGGTCCTAAAAGAGCCCTCTTCATGCACATGGGGCCTGTGTGTGGGGATTTAGGGACACCCTGTGCCACCCCTGGTAGGAAGCACCATGGGGCCATCTGGTCCCTCAGAGAGTGGCCACTGGGCCTGTGGAGAAGCAGCAGACCGACCTGGGTCTCCTCTGTGAAAGGCATGTAGCCAGCAGCCATGGTTCACCACGCTGAGTCAATAGGGGTGTGCAGGACTGGCATCTTAGCCAGGTGGGCTGTGGCTTTGGATGTGACGCTGTGAGGCTTGCACAAGCTTCACTGACTCTAGGTCTGGGCTTTGCCTTCCTTTTGTCCAGGGCCCATCGCTCCTTCTCTTCACACAGTGTTTTCTCCAGACCCTGGCACACACCACAGCTGGTAAGGCTCCCACTGACTGACTGAATCCCACTCTGGCCCTGCCTGGAGACCCTCGGAGACCCTTCTCCAGACTCTGCCTGGACCCTTGCTCACCCCACTGGGATGAGGACGTCTCTACTCTCCCTGAGCACTTAGCTCCCAACAGGCTCTGGTCATCTCTGCACTGTGCCCCGGTGCATCCACCCACACGGTTCATGCTGGAGAAGGGCCCAGGATGGGCATGGCCTGCCCTGGGAGAGGAAGTGGGGACAGGAGGTGCCTGCTTCCCCCAGCGTCAGGGGCACTGCAGCAGACACCCAGTGCTACATCCTGGAAAGAGGGGATCAAAGGCCCCAAAAATCCCATGCATAGCTGGGCTCGGTGGCTCAGCCTGTAATCCCGCGCCTTGGGAGGCTGAGGTGAGTGGATTGCCTGAGCCCGCGTGTTCGAGACCTGCCTGGGCAACTTGGTGAGACCTCATCTCTACAATAAATCAAAAATTCGCCAGGCGTGGTAGCACACGCCTGGAGTTCCAGCTACTTGGAAGGCTGAGGTGGAAGGATCGCCAGAGCCCAGCAGGTCGAGGCTGCGGTGGCCAGGAGCGGCCACTGCACTCCAGTCTGGGCGACGGAGTGAGACTCCAACTCAAAAAAAAAAAAAAATCCCATGGATAAAGTGGCAGGTCATGTGCCTCTACAAGTTCACACCTCTGGGGCGCCAAGTGACCATCACAGGCCCTCAGGCAGCATTTGTCAGGGGTCACACCAGCTCTGTCCACCATTGGGACTTCATTGAATCTGGAGACCACATTAAGAAGTGTTTCCATTTTAACAGTATTACCTCTTCCAATCCACAAACACAAGGCGTCTTTCCATGTATTTAGGTCTTCTTTAGCTTTTCTCGGTAATGCTCTGCAGGCTCAATGCACGTTCTTGTGCCTCTTTGGTTAAATTTTCTTCCCAAGTATTTTATTCTTTTGATGTCATTGTAAATGGGATTGTTCTCTTATTTTTTTTTTTGATTCTTCCATGCTAATCTTGTGTCCTGCAACCTTGCTGAATCCGTTTATTAGCTCTAATCAGTTTTTTTGTTGATTCTTTTTTAGGGTTTTCTGTATGTATAATGATCACATGTCATCTGTGCATAGGGATAGTTTTATTTCTTCCATTCCAGTCTAAGTGGCTTGTATTTCTTTTCCTTGCCTACTTGTGTTGGTTAGAACATCTAATACAATATTAGTCTTCTCTCTTTTTTCCTTTGTCAGTCAAGCTAAAGATTGGCCAATTTTGATCTTTTTTAAAAAATGTTTTGTTTTGTTTTGTTTTGAGACAAGGTCTTGCTCTGTGGCCCACACTGAAGTACAGCGGTGCAATCATAGCTTACTACAGCCTTGACCTAGATTCAAGTGATCCTTCCACCTCAGCCTACCAAGCAGCTGGGAATACAGATGCAGTGTGCACAACTACACCAGGCTAATTTTTTTATTTTTTATTTTTGTCGTAAAGATGGGGTTTCGTTATGTTACCCAGGCTCATCCCCTGACCTCAAGCAATCCTCCTGCCTCAGCTCCCCAATGCGCTAAGATTAGACATGAGTCACCGCACCCGGCAATGTTGATCTTTTGGAAGAACCAACTTTGGCTTCATTGATATTCTTTATTTTTCTGTTCTCTATTGTATTTCTTTCTACTCTAGTCTTTATTCTTTTCTTTTTTCTACTAGCTTTGGGTTTAGTTTGCTTTTTTTTTTTTTTCAGATTCCTTATGGTAAAAGTTAGGTTATTGATTTGAGATCTTTTTTTTTTTAATGTAGACATTCCTCTGAGCACTGCTTTTGCTACATCCCTAAGGCATGTTGTGGGTTTGTTTGCTTGTCTTCATTCATCTCAAAGTATTTGCTAGTTTTTCTTGCAATTTCTGCTCTGGTCCATTGGCTATTTAAGAGTATGTGGTTTAATTTTCACAGATCACTAGGTAATCAGGGGAATTGTGTTCTCCTCCCTAGAACTGTGCTGAAACTTTTAGTAGCATGCTGAATGAAGGAAATCCCAACTCAATCAAAAGGTCCATGTGGTTTAGCTGGCTTGTCTCTGTGGAGAGATCTCCATTACAATGATGACAGACATTTCATTCCTTCTGTGTGTTTAGAAAATTCTGCCGTGTAGCTCTGTGGCTGGGGTTCAAGTATGGGGGAGAGGGAGGGAGTGGGTGATCCTGCATATCCCACAGTGTGGCCTGCCACAGCCAGGCTAGCCATTGACCCCTTTCTCCGTGTGAGAGAAGGGGAGAGGGTGTTAAGTAAAGGGCATGAGTTTTTAACTCTTCATGGGGCCTTGAGTCAACCTGCATTTCTTCTGTCTTTTTCACCTTTGACCTAGATTCAGCCACCTGAGGCAATAAAGAAACAGCCTCCAGCCAAGCCAAGAAGTAGGCAACATGCAGGTGTTGCTCCTTAAGCCTAATGAGCTCCATTTTCTAGTGTCTGCTTTTCTGGCAAAGGAACTCAAGACCATAGTTGAGACTTTGCTTGAAACCAACCAAGCTTGTTCTCTGAACTGCCACCAGTTATCACGCCACATTCCTGTTATGTGTTATGCCAAAAGACGTTCAACATGCACATTTGTGTTTTCACTTTAACGTTTCTGGGAATGTCTAAGGTTTTCTTTCAGCATCCTTAAAGGATTTGTCAATCTTTCTTTGTAAAAGTATTTTACTGACTTCCAAATACATAGGGCTGTGTCCCATCCAGGGAGTGCCTGGCGGTTAGGCCCTGATCAAACTTCACCCACACTTCACCAAGCAGACCCTCCGACCTTTACCAGTGTCTTAAATGTTGGCTTGGCTGTGGGTTGTGTATGAATCTGGTCTGACCCTAAGTTCTGCCTCAAGGTCTCACGCTGGTAAGTCACCACTTGGAACCCAGTATGAACCTTTGGCCCTCAGCCTTACAGATGAGAGTTAGAGGAAAAGACAAACACGGAGCTTCAGCCACAGTCTGTGGGGTCTTGGCACTAGGATAGTCTGGCTTTCCCAAGAGGAAAAATGCATGCCTGGGCACTGTGAGACGCCTACTGAACAGAGACAGGGAGAAGAAAGTAGGGAGGAAACCAGCAAGCCAGAAGAGAGCTGTCCAGATGGGAGGGCACAGGGAGTACTGGATACAGTCCCCCCAAATCACAGAGACACTGTCTCACCCACAGCACCAATGAGAACCTTCTCTGACCCCGGATGATAACCTTAGACCCAACATGGTGGCCGGCGTCACATCTAGAAACCCCAGAGATCCCGGACACACGACTGTTGACAGAGACCTTGGCAGCTTCCAGTGAGGCCATTTCCAGTCTGCATTTCACTCCTGAACTTTAACACATATCCCATGGCCTACTAATGCCTCACTTCAGATGTCCCAGATATCTCACCGACGTGTCCCCCAAGTACCCAACACCACCCCTCCCCTCATGTCCACAATGGAAATGGAACCAAGCCCTCTCCTCATGTCCACCATTGAGCCAACTTTACGCGTCCTCCAATGTCCAAAATGGAGCCAGCAACACCTCCTCTCCGCATGTCCAAACCTGACCCAACACCACCCTCTCCCCCGGTGTCTGAAATGGAGCCAGCCCCACCACCTCCCCTCGTGTGCCCAGTGGAACCCGCACCATCCCTTCCTCTCGTGTCCACAGTAGAACCAGGACCATCCTCTCCGCTTATGTCCTTCATGGGACCATCACTGCTCCCTCCCCTTGTGTTCACAGTGGAACAAAGACCACCCTCTCCCCGTGTCCGCAATGAAACCCGGACCACCACCTCCCCTGTGTCCACAATGGAACCACCAGTGCCCCCTCCCCTCATGTCCACAATGGACAAAGACTACCACTTTCCCTCAAGTCCACAATGAAACCAGGACCAGCCCCTGCCATCATGACCACAATGGAACCAGGAACACTCCTTCCCCTTAAGTCCACTAAGGAACCAACACCCCCTCCCCTCACGTCCGTATGGAACGAGCACCACCCCTCTCCTCAAGTCCACATAGACCCAGGACCACCCCTTCCCATCATGTATACAATGGAACCAGCAACGCCACCTTCTCATGTCCACAATGGAACCAAGATTACTCCCTCCCCTAATGTCCACAATGGAACTACCCCCCCCCCGCATGTCCATAGTGACACCAGGACCACCCCTCCAGTGATGTCCACATGCAACAGCACCAGCTCCTCCCTTTGCCCTGTGGTGTCGCAACCCAGGAACTACACAAGTGTCCTCTCATCTGCGTCGGGGTGCGAGGCATTGTGCCAAACTCCTCCACCTCTCAAATCACGTCAAGCCCCAGTGCCATGATCTGCTCCCACCTCTCTGGTCTCTGCTCACTCTGCCCCTCCCCAGACCCTCGTCTTCGCTGCCAGGTGTCCGCCTGGGGCCCGCAGGTTTCAGGCCCCATTCTCACCGTTGTTCTCCAGCCTGCCCTCCCAGGCGCCAGCCTGCCTGGGTACCCACCTCTAAAAGTGGGTCAGGCCCGCCCCACTCCCACTTGGGACCTGGCTCCTGGACTTCTTGTCTTCCCCTTCTAGACCCCTCTCGTCCCTTGGCCACCAAGGGACCTGGTCTTCCAGCTGGGCTCTGCTCCAGGCTCTTGCTGGGGCCAGCCTCCTCTTGGGAGGGTCCTCCTCGAACCTTTGCTCCTTTCTCCACACAACATTGTGTACAGAACTGTCCCTGCCACTGTCCCCTGACATCTCTCTTGAGGCATCTTGCCGTGTTCTCCCCTTGGTGCAGGGAAAGCCTTTCCTGTTTTCTTCTCAGAGCCTGGCATCCAGCTCCTGCTGACTAAGCGTTGGAACTAAGAATGGACAAACAGTAGAGATGTAGTTGGTGTATATTATTGGCCTCACATGAGTGACCTTAGTGCCTGATTTGAGCCGGATGTTGTTTCTGGAAAGCAGCCGGATTCCATACCTCCTTCTGACTGTGGGAGCCCTGCAGGCTTGGCCGTCCTGTTGGTGTCAGCAGCCCCGCAGTCTCCCACAGGTTCAGGAATGGGCTTGAAGGACTCAGTACTCAGAGGCAGGTGTGCTCCTGGATGTGGATTCCCAGCCGAAGGGCCAGCCTCGGTCAGTGTCCAGAAGAATCCAGGTGTGGCCTCCAAAGTTCTCCACACAGAGCCCATAGTATCGAAATGCAGCAAAGCGTGCCCCATGCTTCTGCCCCAGAGGCTGCTAGGACTCAGAGCTCAGGATTCCTGCTAGGACTGGCTGCTTAGTAGGTGTGCTACACATGCTGCAGTGGCCGTAATGGTGGGGCCTCTAACCCCTGAGAGGGAAGCAGGTGCACACCGTGAATCACATGGTTCACATGAGCAGTTCACATGAGCTGGCTTCGCAGCGCCCAGTGTCTCCAACCCAAAACAGCCTTATCAGGTAATGACACTGGGATCAGGCCACAGCCGCAGGCTCAGACACCCTCACGGGCTTGTCCTCTGAGCTGGGCCGTACAGCAGAGCCACATCTGACCCGCCATTGACTCTCCTGCACGGTGTTCAAAAAGAAGCTTGTAGGAGCTATCATTCTAACCATGTGAATGAGAAGAGAACAGGGTGAAAAGAAGAGAGGCTGGGTGAGAAGTAGCATAAAGTAGTAGAAGAAAAAGAATAAAAGTGGGTAGCAGCCGGGCTCGGTGGCTCAGCCTGTCATCCCGCGCCTTTGGGAGGCTGAGGTGAGTGGATTGCCTGAGCCCGCGGGTTCGAGACCCGCCTGGGCAGCGAGACCTCCTCTCTACAATCAATCAAAAAATCAGCCGGGCGTGGTAGCGCGTGCCTGTAATTCCGGCTACTTGGAAGGCTGAGGCAGAAGGATCGCCGGAGCCCAGCAGGTCGAGGCTACGGTGGCTGGAAGCGGCCACTGCACTCCAGTCTGGGCGACAGAGTGAGACTCCAACTCAAAAAAAAGTGGGTAGCAAGGACTCTGAGCCGGCTCTTTCTCCACAAAACAGGAGCAAACAGCTCAACACCCACGTCTAAAGATTATCTTGCTTAGAGCTTTATGCCGAAATTTTACAATTCAGATTTATTATTTCCTTGGATTCTCTTATAACCTCTTTTCTTTTCTTTTTTTTTTTTTTTTTTTAGTCAGAGTCTCACTCTGTTGCCCAGGCTGGAGTGCAGTGGCATGCTCACAGCCACCGCAGCCTTGACCTGCTGGGCTCAGGTGATCCTTCCGCCTCAGTCTTCCAAGTAGCTGGAACTACAGGCACCATACCTGGCTAATTTTTTTGTATTCATCGTAGAGATGAGGTCTTGCCAACTTGCCCAGGCTGGTCTCGAACCCTTGGGCTCAGGCAACCCTCTTCACCTTGCCTCCCAAAGTGCTGGGATTATAGGCGTGAGCCATCGTGCCCGGCCTCTCTTTTCAAACCCCTTCCTTGCCTTAACACACCATTCCAGTCTCGTCACCACAGTAGCTACTGCTGGATCATTTAACAACACAGGTCCCCAAGTACCCACTCCAGTGCTAAACTTGGGCCCTCTGCCGGCATCACTTCCACATCCACCGGGTTCAAGAAAATGTGAATGAACCCAGGAGGCTTTAGGTAGGCCGGTGTGAGCTGCCTGTCTTGGTGCCTCCCTGCCTCACCCACCGGTCAGGAAGGGTCTCTGAGGAGACAGATCTTTCCACACTTTTTCTTCTCTCTATTGGCCAAAGGGAAGCCATTCTAGAAACAAGCAGACCTCCTTGCTGTGATTGCTTGCTAATTCTTGATTTAGCTACAGGTAATTACATCCTAATTTTCCAATACATTCTGCCCTTTCTGATAAAGTGTACCTAAGCAGTTTCCATTACTTAGGGGCTACTGGTGGTGTTTCTATTGGGAAATACAATTGCAGTAACGTCAAGACACTCCTACGCCACGTCATGGGCCCGGCTTGGTGAAAGACACCCTCGCCTCCCTTCACCCCACTCTTGGTAGGCCCCAGTGCCACTTGCACACTGGGGAAGACTTGTCCCTGCCCAGTGGCAAAGCAGTGCCTGGAGCTCCCCAGCCTGAAGCCCCTTCTCGGGCCACGGAGCCAAGTTCTGGAGACTGCCCTGGACTTGGGACACGCGTCGGGGCAAGCAGCAGCCTTCAACCCTCGCCGTTTGAGGCCCGTGTCATTCTTGCCCTCTGAGTCAACAAGCCGCTCACCAGAGCCAGCCCCAAAATGCCAGGGCCAGGGCCTGAAGCCAGGGCAGCCCCCCGCCCCTCTCTGCCTTCCAGAGACCCTGCCAGGAGAAGACCCCTGCTCTGCCCTCAGCACCACCCGCAGCAAGCCCCGCCTCTTCTCCACCTCTCCCCTCTCGTCAGTCCCCAACTCCTCACCCTGTCCCCTACCCACGCGTCCCCTCAGCCCCACCCTCTTCATACTCTCCCCTCTCTCCATGCCCCGCCTCAGCCCCAACCCCTCAGCCCCTCCCCTCCCCCAGTCCCCTCTCCTCAGCCTGCGCCCCTCCCCCGTCCTCTCTATACCTTCCATCAGCTCCAGGCCAAGCCCTGGTCTGGCCAAGCGCCCGGCTCATCCTTCCCGCTCTGGGGGTCGTTTGGTGGAGCTCAGCCCCCTCCCCGCAACCTCGCACTGTTGCCCAGGGCAAGGCCACTCAGGATGAGTGTAGGATTGGCTGAAGGACTCATTCCTAAAATATGGTTCAAATGCTCAGCAGCGTTGAGCTGCTGGGAACTGACCATCCCCCCGCCCCCCCAAGGCCCACCCGCCGGCTCTCCTCATACGGCCCTGTGGCCTTCAGGGGGTCCGTCCAAACCTCGCAGGTCTACGTGGTCCACAGGCTCTGCCGTCGCCCCACTGTCCCCTCGCGGCCCATCACAGCCTCTCTGGCGTTCCCCTAGCCTGGTGGGTCTCCCCGGCTCTGCTCAGACCCTCCTCCCACCCACTGCACCCCCAGGGCGACCCGCTGGCCCGACAGCCGCGCCCTCCCCTGAGCACCAGCCGACCCACCATCCAGGGGGTGTCTTCTCCCTCAAAGGCACAGCATGGCTTCCCACAAGGTGCCCCCAAGAATGTTGTATTTGCCTGCTGGCGAATCACCCACGGACAGTGCTCTGTGAAGGGACGCCGGCTAGTGCCTCACAGGCGGCTGCGGGCGGGGCCCTCAGACCTTTGACCACGGGAGGGAGGGAAGCAGAATTGTGCTGATGGCTCTCCTTTCCCAGTGGCAAGGACCTGTGTGCTGACACCTGGGCTCTGTCTGAGCTGCCTTCAGCACCCATTTCTCTTTCTTTCTCTGAGCATCCAGGAGGCCCAGCCTTTTGGCCAGTTCTGAGTTGTCCCCACGAGTCGAGGCTCTGAGAAGAAGCAGTTGGGTCATGGCCACTGTGAACTGAGGACTTCTGTCAGGGGTGGTCACCCTGGCCCAGCAGTTCCGAGGCCACCGAGTCACTGAAGGATGGAGCTTGGAAGCTCCCCACTGACTCTGCAGGTCCCCGGGAGGGATCCTTTCCCTTCAGACACCCCAGCGGGACCCTGGGCCTCTGTCCTCAGCCCCTGGTGTCCCGCAGGGCCGGACAACTGATGGTTGTCGCGGGGGCAGGGCATGTCCTGTGGACGTTAGGTTCTCAAGCCTGGTTTCAGAAGGCTCGCTGATCACTCGTTGTGAAAATATAAAGAGGGAATTCCCAAACAAAGGCCCCACTGAAAATATTAAAGCTGTCTTAGAAAAGACCTATGATACTGAAGCGAGAAAGCCCCCTCGGGCTCAAGCTCACTGCGAGCCAAGCAATCACTAACACCAAATCCCCTGTGTGGCCTGGATGGCAGGCCCTGGGAACAAGGCGCTTGAGTTTCTACTGCCTCGTGGAGCAGTGTGCACGCCTGCAGTTCTGTCTGTCGGTTAAGCCCCCACTGCTTCTACTGACATGTTGCTACAGGAGTCTGTGGCTCTTTCTAATGGAAGTGCCCCAGAGAGCCCCTGCCCTCCAAAAAGCCAAGGCCAATAGGTGAGTGGACTGCCGGGAGTGGCCACTGCACTCCAGTCTGGGCGACAAAGTGAGACTCCAAGCCGGGCTCAGTGGCTCAGCCTGTAATCCCGCACTTTGGGAGGCTGAGGTGAGTGGATGGCCTGAGCCCGCGGGTTCGAGACCTACCTGGGCAACTTGGCGAGACCTCATCTCTACAATAAGTCAAAAAATCAGCCAGGCATGGTAGCGCGTGCCTGTAATTCCGGCTACTCGGAAGGCTGAGGCGGAAGGATCGCCGGAGCCCAGCAGGTCGAGGCTGCGGTGGCCGGGAGTGGCCACTGCACTCCAGTCTGGGTGACAGAGTGAGACTCCAACTCAAAAAAAAAAAAATGCAAGCCAAGTGCGGGACAAAGGGAGGACAGGTGGGCGGGGAGCTTCTGACCACCGCTGCCTGAGGGGCATTCCTGTCCGGGCAGTCACTAGGAGCAGCTCATGGGAAAGTAACTTCAGCTGGCCACCCTCGCAATACGGGGGTCTGGGCTCAGTCCCAAGGGCATTAATGTCGCATTGAGACACAGAAAACAGTAGCGGAAGCACCAGTCTGCCTGATCCCTGCATTGGAGCACCCAGAGTGGAGCATCAGTGCCCTGCATGGGCTACAAGTCATGCAGATTCTGGTCCAGAGTGAGGGCTGCTGGAGTCCTCCCGCAAGTGGACAGAGGGAGGCAGTGCAAGGTACAGAGATAGCATCAGCCCTGCCCCCCTCACTGTCCTGGTCCCCGAGACCCTGGACCCATGTGCACAAAGGGTGCCTCTGAGAACCTAACCTGAGCGTGTGCCTGCGCACCCAGCAGATACCATGGCTGAAGTTGGGCCCCACAGAGCTGAAGCTGGGCAGGGCCAAGACCTTAGCACAGCCACACAGGACTTGTACCTGGGAAGGTCCCTCACCCCGTGGACATGGCTAGGGCACAGCCCGGGAGATGCTCTGAGCCAGGAGACCTCGGAATCAGGCCTCGCCCGCCCAGCTGCCTGCTCAGGACTGGAGCTCCCTGGTACTGCCATTACAGGCTGTGGACAGCTGGGAGGAAGCCATCAGGTGTCATCTCAGCACCCAGAAAGGGCCTGAGAAGGGAATCAACTCTGTCCCTGACCTCAGCCAATTCCCATTTATTTTCAGATACTGCACACGTGGCCTCAGCGATTAAAATAAAAAGGGCAGCTGGCAGCAATTTAGAGACAAGAGGCTGCAGAACCCGCTTGCATCGGGTGACTTCATTCTGGGATTTCTGTCACCCTGGTTGCCAGTTTTAGCTGGCGGCCGGCCAGCGGTCACCACCACTCCTCCGACCCTGTCCCTCTGCCCACTTACCAGCCATCTACCCACTCAGGACAGAAGATCAGTCTGTGGCCTGCCGGCTGACAAAGCTGCGTTTGATGGTGGAGAGGCGGGTTGGAAACCAGCCAGCGGGTCAGGCAGATAGGGTGAGCCCCGGGAGGTGTTGAGGTGGTGTTCGTGCTCCCAAGCTGCACAGCACTGACCCAACCAGCACTTACAGGGGCTTCCGGATGATTCTCTGGTCTGATCACCTCCAGGAACTGAGGCCGAGCAGCTCTTCCTGCCTTAATTCCCCAAACTCCTGCCTGGGCTTGCCTTTTCCTTAGAGAGCAAGATGCCTCAAGGACCCTCCCCACCCGGCAGCTGTGTGGTCCCATGAGGCATCGGTGCTCACAAGGCCTCATCTTGCAGGGACGACATCCCAGCCAAGGCCTAGCTCTGCCACACTTTCCTCTGGTTTGCACTGAACTGATGTTCTACCCTGTATTCTGATAGGATCTGCTGCTTTGTATGGGGCATTTGTGGGTGTGTGTGTGAGTACGTGTCCAGGCTTGTGTGTGAGCACATGCAAGTGTGCATGAGTCTGTGAGTGTGCATGCAAATGTTGAGTGCATTTGTGTGCATGTATGTTCTGAGTGTGTGTGCAGGTGTATGAGTATGTATGTTTGCATGCAAGTGTATGAGCGTGCATGTGTGCACGCAGGTGTGTGTTTGTGCATGTGTGTGCACACGAGTATGTAAGTGCATACAGGCATACCTCAGAGATATTGAGGGTTCGGTTCCAGTCTAAAATGGATCTTTTGGTTTCGTGGTGCATATAAAAGTTATGTTTACACTATACTGTATTCTAGTAAGTGTACAATAGCATTATGTCTAAAAATATGTGCATAGCTTAATTTAAAAATGCTTTATTGCTAAAAAAAAGTTTTACTAATCACCTGAGCCTTCAGTAAGTTGTAACCTTTGTGCTGATGGGGGGTCTTTCCTCAATGTTGATGACTGCTGACCAGTCAGGGTAGTGGTTGCTGAAGGGTGGGTAGCTGTGGCAATTTCTTAAAATAAGACAACAATGGAGTTTGCCACGTCAAGCAACTCTTCCTTTCCTAAAAAATTTCTCTGTAGCATGAGATGCTATTTGACAGCATTTTACCCGCAGTAGAACTTCTTTCAAAAGTGGATTCAATCCTCTCAAACCTGCTGCTGCTTTACCAACTAAGTTTATGTAATATTCCAAGTCCTAGGCCAGGTGTGGTGGCTCACGCCTATAATCCCAGCACTTTGGGAGGCTGCAGTGAGAGGACTGCCTGAGCCCACAGGTTCGAGACCAGCCTGGCAACTTGGCGAGACCTCATCTCTATAAGAAATCAAAATCAAGCCGGGCTCGGTGGCTCAGCCTGTAATCACGCGCCTTTGGGAGGCTGAGGTGAGTGGATTGCCTGAGCCCGTGGGTTCGAGACCCGCCTGGACAGGCGAGACCTCATCTTTACAATAAATCAAAAAATCATTCAGGCTTGGTAGCACACGCCTATAATTCTGGCTACTTGGAAGGCTGAGGCGGAAGGATCGCCGGAGCCCAGCAGGTCGAGGCTGCGGTGGCCGGGAGCGGCCATTGCACTCCAGTCTGGGTGACAGAGTGAGACTCCAACTCAAAAAAAAAAAAAAAAAGAAATCAAAATCAGCCAGACACGGTGGCGCATGCCTGTAGTTCCAGTTACCTGGAAGGCTGAGGCAAAGGGATCACCGGAGCCAAGCAGGTTAAGGCTGCGGTGGCCATGACTGTGACCCTGCCCTCCAGCCTGGGTGACAGTGTGAGACTCCAACTAAAAAAAAAAAATTCTAAGTCCCTTTTTACATTTCAACAATGTTCACGGCATCTTCACCAGAAGTAGATTTCATCTGAAGAAACTACTTTCTTTGTTCATCTGTTCAAGTTTTGTCATGAGATTGCAGCGATTCAGTCACATGTTCAGGCCCCACTTCTAATTCTGGTTCCCTAGCTATTTCTACCATCTCTGCAGTTCCTTCCTGCACTGAAGCCTTGAACTTCTCAAAGCCATCCATGAGGGTTGGAATCAACTTCTTCCACACTCCTGTTCGTATTGATCTTTTGATGTGAATCATGAATCACAACTGTTTTGGATGGCATCACCACTCACATGCTGAGCCTTTTCTAGGAGGTTTTCAACTCACTTTTCCCAGATCCATGAGGAGAGTCGCCATCTATGGCAGCTGCAGCCTTATAAAATGTATTTCTTAAATAATAAGACTTGAAAGTCAAAAGGACTCCTTGATCCCTGGGCTGCAGGACGGCTGCTTGCATTAGCAGGCATGAAAACAGCATTCATCTCCATCAGAGCGCTTGGGTGACCAGGTGCATTGTCAATGAGCAGTAATATTTTGAAAGGAAACTTTTTGTCCTGGAGCAGTAAGTCTCAATAGTGGGCTTAAAATAGTCAGTAAGTCATGTGGTAAACATATGTGCTGTCATCCAGTCGTTGTTTTTCCATTTATAGAGCACAGGCAGAATAGATTTAGCATTCTTAAGGGCTCTGAGACTTTTTTTGTGATTTGGAGTCTCACTCTGTCACCCAGACTGGAGTGCAGTGGCCGCTCCCGGCCACCACAGCCTCCACCCGCTGGGCTCCGGCGATTCTTCCGCCTCAGCCTTCCGAGTAGCTGGAACTACAGGCGCGTGCTACCACACCCGACTGATTTTTTATTCATTGTAGAGATGAGGTCTCACCAAGTTGCCCAGGCGGGTCTCGAACCTGCGGGCTCAGGCAATGCACTCACCTCAGCCTCCCAAAGTGCAGGATTACAGGCTGAGCCACCGAGCCCGGCTCTAATACTTTGTAAAATTAATTTTAGCCGGGCTCGGTGGCTCAGCCTGTAATTCCATGCCTTGGGAGGCTGAGGTGAGTGGATTGCCTGAGCCTGCGGGTTCGAGACCCGCCTGGGCAGTGAGACCTCATCTCTATAATAAATCAAAAAATCAGCCGGGCGTGGCAGCGCATGCCTGTAGTTCCGGCTACTCAGAAGGCTGAGGCGAAAGGATCGCCGGGCCCAGCAGGTCGAGGCTGTGGTGGCCGGGAGCGGCCACTGCACTCCAGTCTGCGCGACAGAGTGAGACTCCAACTCAAAAAAAAAAAAAAACATAAAATTAATCTTTTGGTGTGTGTGGTGGAACACTTGCACAGAAAATGCTGAACACATCTATGAGGCATGTGAAGCTGTTTCCGTGTGACTTGTAGGTGAAGAAGCAGAGGCCTCGGGCCATCCCCGTACCCCGCCCCACCCCTGTCTTGCTCTTGCGACGTCACTGTCTTTCATCGTAGCTTGCCACCAAGTGCACAGCCCTAGACCTTGCCGGCACTGCCTTTGAGTTGTGTAGCCACAGGCGCCCTCGTTTCACACCTTTTTGTGTGTGGCGTCAGTCCCCACATGTCCTTCCTTCGAGGCCCGTCTGGTAACGCCAGCTAGCTGTGGCTCACTATGCAGACTTAAGACTCGACTGCCACCAACCTGGGCAAATTGGCAAGACCTCATCTCTACAATAAAAAAAAAATGAGCCAGGCATGGTGGCACATGCCCTAGTTCCGGCTACTTGGAAGGCTGAGGCGAAAGGGTTGCCGGAGCCCAGCAGGTCGAGGCTGCGGTGGGCGGAAGCATGCCACTGCCCTCCAGCCTGGGTGACAGAGTGAGACTCCGACTCAAATACAAAAGACGAGACCGCGCCAGTCCACCCTTCTGTTGACAGTGCAACCCTGTCTGCTGCTGCCCCATCTGACACTGTCACACCTCCCCACATTCACCCAGACGCCATTTGTGGGCAGTGTGTTGCTGGGGCCATGCTGGCTTCCTGTGACTGCTGTAATGGGGCAGCTCAGGTTCAGTGACTTCCAACAGCACAGACAGATGGTCCCACAGTCTGGCGGTCAGAAGTCCGAGCTCAACTCACTGGGCTAACACCCTGCGGCCAGTTCCCCGGGGGACCTCCCTTTTCGCCGCCGCCGCCACCACCAAGAGGCTGCCTTGGCACCCGCACTCCTGGACTTGGCTGCCCCCACACCCTGAAGCCAGCAGCCTGAGTCTTCTGACCCCAGCCCTCCCTCTGATGAGGACCCTGTGATTATATCAGGCTCACCCAAATAATCCAGGACAACCGCCCTCTCAAGATATTTTACTTAACCACATCTGCAAAGGCCCTTTTGATGATTAAGCTGACACATTCACAGGTTCCAGTGCCGTCCCTGGGGACATCGTTCAGCCAACCACAGGACCCATGTCTCGTTCTCATGTGCAGATGCTTATTTATCCCAACCTATTAATAGTTTATCCATTTTTTCCCTCCCTCCCGCCGTCCCACCCTATCTGTTGATGGGCCTGTCCCCCCTCCCTCTGCCCTGGCTCGTGGGGCTGTGTGCTCAGGGACGGCCTGGGGCTCCCACCCGTCCCCTGGGAGCAACGGCCTTTGTCCGTGCAGCTTCCTGGATTGCTGTGCTCTGTTGCGGGACATCTTAGTTTCAAAGGAAAGGCAGTTAGGGCTTCATCACGATTCAGATCCGCCCTTCTTTACTAGATGCTTTAAAGGAAGAGAGCAGTCTGACCCTGCAAGCCACATGACCTCAGGATAGTCCAACAGCTGCCCACTGTGGGGAGGCCTGAGTGCAGAGACATGGGTGGGACGCAGCGTCCCTCAATGCCCAGGGTTTACCGGGAGCAATCTGGATGGGTGCTGGCGCACTCAGAAGAGACCCCCCCGCTGTGATTTAGACGAGAATCAGTGTCACAGAAGATGCTTCAGTGTCCGTGATGTCACTCAGAGGGCGGCCAGAGGAAGACAAACTGAAAGGCTCCCACGGCAGGCTCAAACCCCACTGGAGGTGTGGCCACTGGATCAAAGGGATTCCCAGCCACCGGACAAGCAGAAACGATTCTCTGGACACAGGTGAGCTGAGGCTGGTGCAGGGGTTCGCGTCGGGGCCACGGATGGTGGACACTGGACCCAGGACGGCACCGGAGATGCCCGCATATCCACACGGGGGAGACCGCCCAGCGGCGGGAAGAAAAGCAGCGGCTGGGCGAGCGTCTGCCACAGTCTCCGGCGCCCTCTGCTGGCGAGCCTGGCACCACGGGCAGGGAAGGAGCCCCGGGAGCAGGTGGTCCCAGCAGGGCACCAGGGGACTTGGAGATGGCACTGCAGAGAGAACGGGAGCGCCCTTGGCCCACCAGCTGGGGGGATGTCATCCCCTCTGATCAGCAGTCATGACCGCTTCTCTACTCCTCGCTGGAGAACTCCGGGGTCTCCCAGAGATCTACGCCACAACGAAGGTGGAATCGAAGGTGCTGAATCGCCTCAGGTCAGACACAGGCGGAACCTCCAGGGCAAGCAGGCTTCTCCATCCAGCCTGTGATGCTAGGGAACTTGCACAAGGGCTGCTCTGCTGCGAGGGCTCCTCGTGGGCTCCTCACAGGCTCACCTGGGCCACAAAGGAGCATCACAGGTTGGCCTCATTGCACGGGGCGGTCTCCTCGGCCCCTCTTGTCACATCACCCTGCACTGCTAAGGACATCGAAGGGAATCTCATGCTCGATGCCAGTGGATCTTTCGCTCACAGAGGGAGGAGGGATGGCTCAGGGGCAGTGGTCTTCTGCAAGTCCAGAGCGCGATCTTAGGATTCCTCATGCCTGGTAGCAGCAGGAACCTGGGACTTTCTGTGGCCCAGCCTCCGAGGGATCAGAGCAGAGGCCCCTGTGCATACGTCACAGGCCAGCTGGGCACGGACAGCTGAGCACTGCTGGAACAAGCTCTGGATGGACGTCTCGGGCCTCACCTGTGTGGCCACCAAAACCAGTTGGAGAGGCTTTCCTGCCCCCTCGTGTTCTGCCCGCCGGCGTGCTCGGTGGCTGTCTCTGCAGGCTGCACTGGAAACATGCATGGCTCATTCCTCCTTTTGTTACGCCAGGGAAGGCAACGTCTACAAGCATTGCATCTGTTTCTCTCCAGCCCCCACCTCCTGGGCTCCTGGCCCTAGTTCACCTCGCACCCGACTCCTGCGGGGTGGCCTGCTTCTGTGGCGTGTCACGTCTCTCACTTTCTCTGTTTTTGTTTTGTTTTGTTTTGTTGTTCTGAGTCGCGGTCTCACTCTGTCACCTAGGCTGGAGTGCAGAGGCATGCACCTCTCTCTTTCATACTGGAGCCAGCTGCTTGGGATGCGTAGTCACACATGCGTGTTCTCTGCGACTCCAAGTCGCAGAGAAAGCCCTCAGAGGTTCATGGCACGGAGGCTCCCTTTGGCCATTCCAGGGGCATCCCTGTGACACCTGACTTCACCAGGAAATCATGAAAATCCTATGGAAACAGAGTTGTTCTGAGCCTAGAAGATCCACGAGGCCTCGCCTTCACAGAGAGAGGCAGGTGGACATCAGGTGGAAATGACATGCGACAGTGAGACAAGGTGAAGAGGCTGCTGGAGGAGGTGACCTCAGAGCCCCACAGAAGGGACCAAAGTGAGAATGCACACAGGCCAGAGGGCTGAGCCCGGGGGATGGCAGGCAGGGGAAGGACTGGCATCTGGCCCAAGGCAGGGCACTGGGAAGCGTCTGGTCAGTATCTCTCGGTTGTTGTCATCAGGCTGAAAACGCTGCCTACATAGACTTTTGGTTTTGCTGTTTCCTATTGTCCCAAAAAGAGTCCTGACACTTTCTGGTCAAGTTAGTCCTGCCACCCCAGGAAAAGCAGAGCGTCTGGAAGGAGGGGAGTGCTCAGCTGTTCCATCTGCAGGGAGGCATGTGTCCAACCTGGGCACAGCCGAGCAGAGGGACAAGGGGGCAGAGTGGGAGCCAGGTACCAAGTACTCAGCGCAAGGCCCAGGAGACAGGATCAAGAGCAATGATGCACCACCCAGAGGTCAGTGGGTGGCAGGGCATCATAAACAGAGAAAGGATGAGGGCCCCAGAATGTGCTCAAGCTGGATGCTCCGCTCTCCTAAGAATCGGCTGTGCTCTGAGGAGGTCAGGCAGGTGCACCAGGACCCAGGGTGGGGAATTTGGCTCGGACGCTGGGTTCCGTCCACCTGAACTCCTGGCAGGAGTCAGAGTGAGACACACGTGGTCCCAGAACCCATGGCAAGTTGGGCAAGGGGACTTAAAGAATCATTTGAAGCCAGGCTTGGTGGCTCAGCCTGTAATCCCACGCTTTGGGAGGCTGAGGTGAGTGGACTGCCTAAACCTCCGGGTTCGAGACCCACCTGGGCAACTTGGCAAGACCTCATCTCTACAATACATCAAAAAATCAGCCAGGCGTGGTAGCGCGCGCCTGTAGTTCCAGCTACTGGGAAGGCTGAGGCGGAAGGATCACTGGAGCCCAGCAGGTCGAGGCTGCGGTGGCCGAGAGCGGCCACTGCACTCCAATCTGGGTGACAGAGTGAGACTCCAACTCAAAAAAAAAAAAATAAAGCAACAGAAAGTCCACTGGGAAGAGATGGATGGAGGGCAGGTGCACCTCTCTCCATCTTCCCTCCCTCCCCCGTGTTCTGTTATGAAAACTTCAAACATACACAGTTGAAACAGCTTCACAGCGAAGACACATGGCCACCACCTAGAGCCCAGCCCTTTGCTGGGGCACGACCATCCCTCCATCCACTGCCCACCCAAACAAAGCCTTATTTTCATGCATTTCAAAGTTAGTTGCAGGCCTCGGTACTCATGCCCAAGTGGTTCAGTATGCCAAAGGGATCGGTATTTGTTTATAATATGACTCTTCTACTCTGTGAAACATACATACAGTGAAATTCGCAAAGTTTACATATGCACACGCTGAGCTGCAGCAGATACAGACACCAGCCAAGATGGAGCTTGAACCTCTCTTTAGAAACTTCCTAGGCTGGGCATGGTGGCTCATGCCTATAATCCCAGCACTTTGGGAGGCCGAGGTGAGAGGACTGCTTGAGCTCCCAGGTTCGAGACCAGTCTGGGCAACTTGGTGAGACCTCATCTCTACAGTCAACCAGTCGGGCATGGTTGGGCATGGTGGTGTGTGCCTGTGGTTCCAGCTACTTGGAAGGCTGAGGCAGAAGGATCACCTGAGTCCAGCAGGTCGAGGCTGCGGAGGCCGTAAGCGTGCCACTTGTACTCCAGCCTGGGCAACAGAGTGAGACCCTAACTCAAAAAAAAACAAAAGCTTTCTGATACCGCATCCCAGGCAACCCTACCCACACTACCCAACCCCTGCCAACCACTCACAGTTCTTTCCCATCATGGATTAATTTTGCCTGGTTTGGAACTTCATATAAATGAAACAATGACACCAAACGCCATTTTATATAAGACTTCTTAAGCTCAGAATAATGCTTCTGCAATCCCTCCTTGTCATTGCGCGTATCAGCCGTGTCCTTTCCATGGCTGAGGCGTGTACCAATCCAAGCATACCAGTTTGTGTAGCCATTTCTCTGTTGGTGGACACCTGGGCTGGCTCCGCTTTTGGCTAAGATATGTGAGACATCTATGCACTTTTTTATTCAGGTCTTTTCATGGTTATATGTCTATGTTCCTCCTGGCAAGTACCTATGATCGAAGCTTCTGGGTCGTAGGGTGAGCCTGTGTGTAGTTTCAAACCTCATACTCTTTCCCACCAAGTGAGAGTTCGTTACCCCACATTCTCACCAACACTTGGTGTAAACAGCCTTTTTCCAAGTTAGCAACTCCGGTCTGTGAAGTGGCATGGCCAGAAAAATGTCATTTCCCCTGCAGTATCCCCATGGCTAATGATGTGGCCACTTTTCCATGTGCTTGTTGGTGATTCGATACTCTATTTTGGGAAGTGGTCATTTGAATCTCTTGCCCATTTTTATTGGATTTTTAAAAATTATTTTAAGCTGGAGTTCTATATATGGAGAACACCATTCTGCTGTCAGGAGTATGTTTTGTGAAAAACGTCCCCCGTCCATAGCTGCCTATTTGTTTCCTAACAGAGTCCTTGATGAGCAGAAGCTGCTCATTTTAGTAAAGTCTTGTTTCTCAGTATTTTCTTCTGTAGTTATTACTTTCTGTGGGCTGCCTAAAAAAACTTCAACTACCACCACGTTGAGATAATCCTCTGATGTTTTCCTCTACATCTTCATGCTTTTGACTTTCGCTTGCAGGTCTACGAACCAACCCAAATCAAGTATGTGGATGGTGTGAGTTAAGGGTGAAGCTTTTTATGGGTTTTCTGTCCTTCCATCACTGTTGAAGAGAATTTCCTCTCCCTTATGGGTTATTTAATGCCTTCACAGCAAATTAAGGGACTGTGAGTCTACCCTGCGCCGCTGCTGTGTGATGTAGGTCTATCCTGGACTAGTCCTGCATGTCTGTGGGTCTGTCCTGCACTACTGCTGTAGGACTGTGGGTTAGCCTTCCGAGTTAGCAACTCCGGTCTGTGAGGCAGTGTGTCTGGAAAAACGTCATTTTCCCTGCAGTATCCCAATGTGGGTTTACCCTTACCGTTCCTGTATGACTGTTGGTCTATCCTGAACCTCTTATGACTGTGGGTCTATCCTAGGCCACTGCTGTGTGACTGTGGGTCTATCCTGGATCTCTCCTCTGTAAATATGGGTCTATCCTGGACCACTGCTATATGATGGTTGGTCTCTCCTGGACCACTTCTCTATCACTGCGGTTCTGTCCTAGACCACTCCTCTATGACTACAGATCCATCTTGGACCTTTTCTCTCTGACTGTGGGTCTATACCAGACCACTCCACTATGACTTTGGGTCTATTCTGTCTCCTTTGTCGGTTTGTCAGCTCTTTCTCCATGATTACATTGTCCTGATTATTGCGGCTTTTTAGTAAGTCTGGAAGTCAGGTAATTTAAGTCATTGAATATGGCTTTAGTTTTTCTAGTTCTACATTTCTGTATAAATTTTGGAATCAATTTTTCAACTTTTACAAAAAGAGAATCTGCTGGGATTATGATTGGGATTTTGTCATTGTTAATAACATTTATTTTATTTTCCAATGGTTTCCTGATAATAAATAGATATATAGTTGATATTTATGTATTGCCCTTGCAACCTTCCTAAATTCACTTTCTAGACCTAGCAGTTGCTTTGCAAATTCTACTGAGTTTTTCATGTAATCAATCATGTCATCTGCAAATAGAAACATATTTAATTCTTCCTCTTTTATCTGGTGCCTTTATTTCTTTTCTTCCCTTATTACAAAGGCCTTGAAGACAGTGTATCTTGTCTTCTTCCAGATCTTAGAAAAAAAATAATTAATAGTTCAACATTAAGCATGACATTAGCTATAGGTTTTTCCGATGCCATTTTGGAAAAATTTTTTTCAGTAGGAGTATCACTCTGTTGCTAGGGGGCAGTGGCACACTCACAGTCACCGCAGTCTCAACCTGCTGGGCTCAGGCAATCCCTTCTGCCTCAGTCTTCCAAGTAGCTGGAACTATAGGCATGCACCACAAGGCCCAGCTAATTTTTTCTTGATTTAGGAAAATCAAGGTAGAGATGAGGTCTTGCCAAGTTGCTCTGGCTAGCCTCAAACCTGTGGGCTCAGGCAACCCGCTCATCTCTGCCTTCCAAAGTGCTGGGATTTTAGGCATGAGCCTATAAAAAGGCCCGGCCCTTTTTAGAAATTTAGGGAATTGACTTCTATTCCTAGTTTGCTGAGTTTTTAAATGATGACTATGTCTTTAATTTTGCCAGATGTTTTTACTGCCTCTATTAAAATGATCTTGTTGGCTAGGAGCGGTGTCTCACGCCTGTAATCCCAGACTTTGGGAGGCCGAGGTGAAAGAATTGCCTGAGCACATGGGCTCGAGACCAGCCCGGGCAACTTGGCGAGACCTCATCTCTACAAATTAGCCAAATTAGTGTGGTGGTGCATGCCTGTAGTTCCAGCTACTTGGAAGGCTGAGACGGAAGGATCACCTGAGCCCAGCAGGATGAGGCTGTGTTGGCCGTGAGCATGCCACTGCACTCCAGCCTGAGCAACAGAGTGAGACTCTAACTCAAAAAAAAAAAAAGGTCTTGTGTTCACATTATTTTGTTTATATGTTGAAGTACATTCATTGATTTTTATGAAAAACAAATAAACTGCATTTTTTCGGTAAATTTTATACGGTCATGATGGTTTATCCTTTTCATAAATTTCCCAGATTTCATTTACTAATATATTGTTAGAGATGTTTGTGTCTGTATGCATGAGGAATATTATAAGGTAACCTCAAAGTCACTGCAGGCTCAAGGGATCCTGGTGCACGCCAACATACTGGGCTAATTTTTTTTTTCAGTTTTTCTAGAAATGGGACCTCACTATGTTGTCTAAGCTGGTCTCTAAATTCCAAGGTTCAAGTGATCCTCTAGCCTTGGTCTCCTAAAGTGCTGAGATTATAGATGTGAGCCACCATGCCTAGCCCTATTTTTTTTTTTTAATGTCTTTAGTTCTAGAAACAGGCTTATGCTGGCCATACAAAATGAATCAAGAGGTGTTCCTTCTTCTTTTATTGTCTGAAAGAACTTATTTAAAATTGGTGTTACTTTCTTCTTAGATGTGTAATCAGACTTATGAGTGAACCTGTCAGATGTTTTTAAATACCGAATTCTTTTTTTTTAAACTAGATATAGGGCATTCAGATTTTCTAATTATTGTTTTAGTTTTGGTAATTTTTTTCCAAGAAATGTATCCATTTCATCAAAGTTGCTCAATCAGCCGGGCACGGTAACTCTCACCTGTAATCCCAGTACTTTGAGAGGCTGTGGCAAGAGGATTGCTTGAGCCTAGGGGTTCAAGATCAGCCCGCGCAACTTGGCGAGACCTCCTCTCTACAGTAAATCAAAAAAGTTAGCAGGCATGGTGGCACACACCTGTGGTTCCAGCTACTTGGAAGGCTGAGGCGGGAAGGATCCCCTGAGCCCAGCAAGTTGAGTCTGCAGAGGCCATGAGCATACTACTGCACTCCAGCCTGGGCAACAGAGACTCCGACTCAAAAAAAAAAAAAAAAGTTACCGAATCAGTTGGTATTTATAATATATACTTACTATTCTTTTAATATCTGCAAGGTATGTGACAATGACTCCTCCTTCTTGACACAGTATTAGTAATTTGGCTTCTCTATTTTTTCTTGTTCAGTCTAAGAGTTTATAGTTTTATTTTGTTAAGAGTATCAACTCCGGCTTTGGCGATTTTTCCTTTATTTATTTCTGCTATTATCTTTATTATCTCTTCCTCTAGTTACTTTGGATTTACTTTAATTTTTTATCTTTCTACCTTATTAAGGTAGAGTCTTAGGTCACTAAGTTTTAGATATTTATTTATGGTCAGAGAATATACTCTGTATGATTCCAGTTCTTTTAATGTATCAAGATTTGCTTTATGGTGCAAGCCATATCATCTACCACGGTGAATAGACTGTGCGTACTTGAAAAGAATGTGTGGGTGCCACTGTTGGGTGTGATGTTCTTTCCACAAAGAACAAGTAGGTCAAAGTGGTTAATATTATTCACATCCTCTATGTCTTTGCTGGTTCTTGTCTCGCTGTTTTATCAACTGCTAAGAGAGAGAAGTTAAAATGACCAGCTAGGATTTTGGAGTTATCTATTTCTCTTTTAATTTTGCCAAATTTGGTTCATGTATTTTGAATCCTTTCTCAGGCACACACCTGTTTGTACACCTGACTAACAGGCACAGACATCATTACAAAGGGCCCCTTTATTTAGCTTAAAGTCTACCTTATCTGGTATTCATGTAGCCACTCACTTTTCCTGGTCCCAGCTGACACTTATTTTATTTTACTTACTTTTTGAGTCGGAGTCTCATTCTGTCACCCAGCTGGAGTGCAATTGCACGCTCACAGCCACCACAGACTCAACCTGCTGGGCTCAGGTGATCCTTCTGCTTCAGCCTTCCAAGTAGCTGGAACCACAGGCGAGCGCCACCACACCTGGCTAAGTTTTTAATTTAATAGAGACGATGTGTCGCCAAGTTACTCAGGCTGTTCTTGAACCCCTGAGCTCAGGCAATCCTCTGGCCTTGGCCTCCCAAAGTGCTGGGATTACAGGCGTGAGCCACCACACCTGGTTCATGTCTTTATAATCAAAGCGCTTCTATTCCAGACAGCACATAACGGGATCTTGCTTTTGTATCCATTCTGAGCATCTCTCCCTGTGAATTCTTTAGTTTATTAAAAGTTAATGAGGCCGGGAGTGGTGGCTCAAGCTTGTAATCCAGCACTTTGGGAGGCTGAAGCCAGAGGATTACCTGAGCCGGGGCAACTTGGTTGAGACCTGGTCTCTACAATAAATCAAGAAACATTAGCCGGGCATGGTGATGCATGCCTGTGGTCCCAGCCACTTGGAAGACTGAGGCAGAAGGATCGCCTGAGCCCAGCAGGTCGAGGCTGCGTTGGCTGTGAGCGTGCCACTGCACGCCAGCCTGGGCGACAGAGTGAGACTTCGACTCAAAGAAAAAAAAGTCATATATTGTACTCGGCGGAAACAAAATCTTTCATATTTACCCTAATCATTAGCACTTCTGATGCTCTCCGTTTCTTCCTGACAGTCCAAGTTTCCCTCTGGTACAATAGCCCTCCAACCTGAAGAATTTCATTTAGCATTTCTGGAAGTGCAGGTCAGCTGGTGACAAATTCTCCTAGTTTGATTTTTATCAGAAAGTGTCTTCATAGAATTCTGGGACGCACAGACTCCCTGAGGGAGGCTCATCCAACTCCCACCCCTTGGGTCTGCGGATGTGATTTTGTCAGTGACACAGCACCACAGTGTTGATCTGGGGTGTCTGTGACACCCGCGAGGACAGCGCCCTTCTCGTGGGGAATTGTCTGGAGTTGGCCCTTCGTTGCCTCTTCCAGAACCCACCTAACCCTCGCAGGGCTGGAAGGGCTGGAAGCTCTAGGTGGCCTGCATGGGACAGCCAGCAAACTCTGTGGCCTGTGGGCTGGTGCACCTGATCCAGGGCACACAGCTGCCAACAATGGATCCACCACCACTTGAACTTGAGCACCCTAGGATGGGGCCACTGGCTGAAGCTCTCCAGGGGGAAAAGTCAGCCCAGGCCGACTGGAGCCTTGGTCAACTCCTGTCAGGTGTGGTCCCTCCAAGGCACGGGTCAGATGAGACCACCTTGCCCCTGGCAGCTGAACCCAGAAGGCTCCCGAGTCTTCTCACCCTGGGCTATGAGTCATCCGGCGATTCAGCACCCGCTGGCCACTGGATATGGCTTTCTGTGGGAAGAGTGCATGACCTGGGGAACCCGACAGGACCACCACCCGGCCCATCCTCTGGCCATGGATGCGCTGTCTCCCACCCGTCCCGGGTGCCCGTCCCACCTGCGACCAGGGCTTTCTGTGGCTCCGGTTGAGTCTGTAGCATGAACTCGAGCACGCAGGTCCGCTGGGGCCGGGGCCTGGCCAGGGGCCTCTGCCCGCGCAAGTGGGGGCGGCCGGTCGCTGGCGGGCACCCATCCGATCCCGAGAGAGGCTCGGCCCGGCACCCCGCGCTTCTCCCTCCCACCGGCAGAGGCGGGAGGCAGGAAGGACGCAGCCCTCGCGGGGGACATAGGCCGGGCTTCCAGAAGGAGCCAGCGCCTTCTGCTCTCCGGCAGGTTCTACCTCGTCAGCGGAGGAGTTCCCTTCATCATCTGCGGGGTCACCGCCGCCACGAACATCAGAAACTACGGGACCGAGGACGACGACTCGGCCTAGTGAGTCCCGGGCCCGCCTCGGAGGGCGGAGGGCGGCGAGGGGGGATCCCCGCCCCAGGCTCCGCTCTGGGCGCTGCAGCTCGAGCCCAGACCGGGGCCAGCAGGGAAGGCGGCGCCCGCCGGGCCCGGCACCTCGCCGTCCGTCTGATCGGCAGCCCCGCTCGGGACGGTAAGCCCTGGGCGAGGCCGGCCCCTGCCCCCGGACACCGCCGGTGAGGGGAACCCACGAGACGGCGCGGCGAGTCCTGGGCCCTGGGCCCGGAGCGCCGCCCTCCCCCGGCTCGTGGTCCTGGGAACGCGGAGCCGCCCTCGCTAGGAACCTCCGCGTCCCTCTCCTCTCACTCGGAGGACGCAGGCCCGCTTTCCTTTAGGCAGAGGGCTGGGGGCAAATCACTACGTCGCTGGGGAGGGAAAGCCCACCTCGAGTAGAAACACGCCCAGCCGGCCCCGCCCGTCGGCGCCCCACCCCGGC
Organism: Cephalopachus bancanus; assembly: GCA_027257055.1. Classification (NCBI taxonomy): domain Eukaryota; kingdom Metazoa; phylum Chordata; class Mammalia; order Primates; family Tarsiidae; genus Cephalopachus; species Cephalopachus bancanus. Next base: position 195,141 of record JAPVLO010000729.1, on the reverse strand, counting down.
AGACCCTCCTCACGCGGAGGCCCAGGACGCCCCCGCCCCCAGCCCCGCCCCGCCCCGCCCCGGCCCTGCCTCTCCTGGGCGCCGCCCGCCCCGCTCCGCCCCCTGCCCGGCCCCGCCTCCCCGGACCTCCGGAGCCGGCGGAGCGGCAGGGCCCCGTCCCCCGTCCGGACCGTCTCTCGGCGGCTCCGGGACCGCCAGCGGCCCCGAGCCGCAGGCGGGCGGCCCCGCAAGGCCGCCGCGGGCCCAGCGGGCCCCGACGCCCGCCCCGGCGTCGCTGCGCGCGGGGCCCCGGCCTGGGCGCGCCGGGCACGCGTCCGAGGCCGGCCGAGCGCGGGGCCGCGAGCGCGCCCGCCCTGACGCGCGCCTCCTCGCAGCTGCTGGATGGCCTGGGAGCCCAGCCTGGGCGCCTTCTACGGGCCGGCCGCCGTCATCGCCCTGGTCACCTGCGTGTACTTCCTCGGCGCGTACGTGCAGCTGCGGCGCCACCCCGAGCGCCGGTACGAGCTGCGGGCGCGCGCCGAGGAGCGGCGGCGGCTGGCGTCGCCGGAGGGCCGCCGCCAGGGCGCCCGGCCCGGCACGCCGCCCGCGCGCGGCAGCCCCGCCGCCTCGCTGCTGCAGAACGAGCACTCCTTCAAGGCGCAGCTGCGCGCCGCGGCCTTCACGCTGTTCCTGTTCGCCGCCACGTGGGCCTTCGGCGCCCTGGCCGTGTCGCAGGGCCACTTCCTGGACATGATCTTCAGCTGCCTGTACGGCGCCTTCTGCGTGACGCTGGGGCTCTTCGTGCTCATCCACCACTGCGCCAAGCGGGAGGACGTGTGGCAGTGCTGGTGGGCCTGCTGCCCCGCCCGCGGGGACGCGCGCCCGGCCCTGGACGCCAACGGCGACGCGCTGGGGCGCGCGGCCGGCCTGCCGGACTCGCCGCGCCTCGGCCCGCCGCGCGGCTTCGGCCACCCGCCCGGCCACTGCAAGATGACCAACCTGCAGGCCGCCCAGGGCCACGTCAGCTGCCTGTCGCCGGCCACCCCGTGCTGCGCCAAGATGCACTGCGAGCAGCTGCTGGAGGACGAGGCGCACGCGCACGCGCACGCCGAGGGCGCCTTCGGGCTCGACCCCCACCTGCACGGGTGCCTCAAGGGCAGAACTAAGCCGCACTACTTCGGCCGGCCCGGGCTGTCGCCGAGCCGGAGTACGCCTACCACATCCCGTCCAGCGTGGACGGCAGCCCCCGCAGCTCGCGCACGGACAGCCCGCCCAGCTCGCTGGAGGGCCCGGCGGTGGCGCACACGCTGGCCTGCTGCGCCCAGGCTGATCCCTTCCCCGTGGTCAGCCAGCCCGAGGGCGGTGAGGCCAGCCCTGCGCTCTACGGCTGTTCGCCGCGGCCGGGCAGGGAGGCGGCCCTGGGCCCGGCCCACCTGGAGCTGCTCCGGAGGACACAGTCCCTGCCCTTCGGGGGCCCCGGCCAGAACGGGCTGCTCAAGGGTGACTTGCGAGGCCTGCCCTTTGGCACTGACGGGACGGGAAACATCCGAACGGGGCCCTGGAAAAACGAAACGACCGTGTAGGGAATGCAGTGTTCTGGAGGAGCTTCAGAGCAAAGTGGGGCCCACCTGCCTGGTGAGGTCAGTGAGGTGGGGGGGATCGGCCTTGCGGAAGAGGCTCACACCCCCTCCGTGACCCTTCCTTGTGGAAGGCCCCAGCAGGGAAAATGCTTCGGACCACGCCCACCTCCGCCACACAGCCACCTGCTTTCTGTTTCCTAGCATCCAGGCGCCCCAGAAACAGAGTACCGGCTTCTAGCAAAGGACCTGCCCAGGCCCCAGCGTGGCTCTGCCAAGATGCCCTGCAGTGCCCTGGCATTCCACCACACTGCCAGGCGGATGGCCGCCTCAGCTGGGGGCTCCACTTCCTGTTTCCTGGTGTCCACGTGTGTGTCTTGAGTTCTCCTGGGGGCTGTGCGGCCGGTCTGCCCTGAGCACACTTGCTCTGGGCAGTAACCTCAACCCCCATCTCCCCACCCCTGCTGTTAGTGTCCCGGTCATCCTGCCCAGAGGCTAGGGGTCCACTGGAGACCCTCTTAGCGCCTCTGCCAGCCCAGTGTCCACCATCAACCCCAGTCCCAGCAGGCCTGAGGGCACCGCAGATGCTGGCGGATGCAACTATGCTACGGAATCTTTGGGGACAGGGAAGTAGCTGGTGGCCTTCGCCCTTCAGAGGGTTGGCCTAGGTCTCTCAAGGGCCCACGCCTGTGGAGACGCTTGACTTCCAAAGCCAGCCACCCTCAGGACTGCATTCTGCTCCCACATGGCTGCTTGGGAACCAGGAAGTTCCATTCCAAAGAAGAGGGGCTGGCAGAGGGAACAATTGCGACAAAATCACTTTCCCCTTTTTTGCATCTCCATGAACATCTGGGCACACAGCCCTGAGTGGAAGGACAGATGTCGACGACAGCAGCCTGCTGTGAAAGCAAGTGGCCCTTCCCTCGGTGGGAGGGAGACCCACAAGGTGGGAGCCCGTGTGTCCAGAGGGGCAAGTGTATGAGACTGTGCACAGTTGTTCCTCCTTTCCTCCCACCTCCCCGTCTGTGGCACATGTGCACATACACATACACATGCACATGTGTACACATGCACAGTACTGCAGTGCACACATGTAGACATCACATGCCATGCACATGTGCACATACATTAATAGTGTGTTTTCTAGCTACCCTGAGTACCGGGTTTTTGTTGCAGATGTTTTCGTCCTGCAGGCCTCGGTGTCAGCGGTTGCCGCCACTGTGACTTGGCCAGTGCGCTCGGCCATCTGGGTTGGGATCCCCAAAGGCACGCCTCAGAGGATGGGGTGTGCAGGGAGCGTTCCCAGCACCTTCTCGGCAGGGGCTTCTCTGGAGGCTCAGCACTCAGCATCTGAGTACAAGGAGCCTCGCTTCCCAGGACGTCTGTGAACCTGACAAGGACGTAACTTGCCACAGCGTGCTCCACCCACCAAGCCCCATGTGTCCTCAGGTCTAGCAGGTGGGCGGCCGGATGACCACCAGGCAGTTCTGTTTCCGTCACTGTCCCATCTTTCCACTTGCTTCTGTAGCTGATGCAAACCAGAGCCCAGCTATGCTGTGTACACGCTGTAGATGCAGAACCGTCCAGACAAAAATACAGGCTTTCGCATTGTTTGTGAGGCTGGTTCCTTGCATCCCTGTGTGTGCTCCTCGCCCTCTATGGGGAGAGGGCACCCTGGTGTGTGGCCCCCTCGCCTGGGTCCGAGGGTGGGACTGGGAAGCCCAGCCAGGCTGCTCACCCCTGGTGCTCCTCGTCAGGCTTTTCTTCTCCGTTCCGTTGCCAAGATCTGTGTCTGAGCCCACAGCTTCAGCAGGGGCGGGGTGTGCCCAGGGAGGCAGGAGAAAGGGGCCAGGGTGAGCATCCCATGGGGAGCAGACCAGCTGTGCGGTGGGGGTGGAGCCTGTGGGCCTACGGGGAGGCCCGTTAGGGGCGGAAGCAGAGAGGCCGAGGTGAAAGGTCATGGGGGCCAGATCTGTGCTGTGGTCATCCAGAAAGGCAGGCCAGGCGGGAAGAGGCACAGGAGAGCGTGACCCTCAGGCTACTGCTGGGAGACCAAGGTTCTCACAGTGACACAGGCCAGGCTGTTGGTGGGGCCACTGGCAGCCAACTGCCCCAGCTTCCTGTGGGGCCCAGGGCCTAAACACAGATGTGGCTGCCTGTGGACAGTCCACCAAGGACCTGGAGTTCAGGGAGGTGACCTGACTTCACACAGGGCCAGCAGGACTCACCAGGCTTAAGTGGGCAGGACACAGGCCTTGCCCCCACCCCCGGGTGTCTCAGGGAATGGCTCAGTGCCAGGGAACACTGCTCTTTCTCCCCACTGACTCCCCAGGTTGGGATGTGGGAGCTCAGAATAGGACGGTTAAGCGAACACTTGCACATTCACTCCGTTCTGCATAAATATCAACACCTTGATCGTTAATAGCAGCAGACAGATCCTTTCTCCACGCTAGCAAGTTGGAGCAGCCCGACGCCGGCCAGCAGGTCGGAACCATGCCGAACCCCAGAGCATGCCTGGGGTTTCTTTCAGGCCTGCCAAGCACCCAGTCTCAACCCACACCATGACCACCTGTTGGGAGAAGGGAGCAAGACACAAGCCAGGGACACAGACTGCATGGGTACTCTTGCCTGTGTCCTGGTGCAGAGGACTCTTGGTCAGGTCCTAGAGGAGTGAATTCCTGACTTTGGATAACATGGATGAGTTACTCATGCCTGTGTCCTGGTTCAGGGAGTGCTCGGTCTAGGTCCTAGAGGGGTGAGGACCCCTGATGTGGGGTAACGTGAGTTAGTACTCACGCCTAGGTCCTGGATCAGAAAGTACTCGGTCCAAGTCCTAGATGCATGAGTACTTGGCTTCAGATAACGGGTGAGTACTCATACTTGTGTCCTGATTCAGAGTTCTCTTGGTCCAGGTCCTAGAAGGGTGAGTATCACTGACATGGGGTAGCATGAATGAGTACTCATAACAGTGTCCTGCATCAGAGAGTACTCTTGGTCAGAGCCTAGAGGAGTGAACACCCTGGCTTTGGATAAAGTGGATGAGTCCTCATGCCTGTGTCTGGTTCAGGGAGTATTCTTGGTCCAGATCCTTGAGGAATACAGTACTCATGCCTGTGTCCTGCTTCAGGTCCTAGAGAGGTGAGAACCCCCGATGAGGGTTAGCATGAGTGGGTACTCTTGCCTTTTCCTCCCTGGTCGTTAAGGACTCTTGGCCTACATCTTCAGGTTATTGCTCATGTTTGGGTCACAGTGGAGCCACACTAGTGCTCAAAATATCTGCTAGGTGACGCCCATGGTCTGGCCTCATCATCTGGGCTTACCGTCTCAGTGCCACTGGAGTGGCATGCACTTTCCCTCTCATGCATTCAGGCTGGCGGTGGTGGTGGTGAGTTCTCATGGACCACACTGGAGTTGCACCTGTCTGAGTACTCATGATCTGGGTCATGAGCAGGGCACTAGAGTCTGTGTCATCTTAGGATGAGTATTGGTGGTCTGTGTCATGGTGAAGTGAACCCTCCCAGCACACACTGGTTTAAAGTGAGTGCCCCTGCTTGGTGCCACAAGAAGAGTACCTAGTGCAAGATACTGGTGTGGGCTGAGTCGCCCTGGCAAGCACTCTCGGCCCATTGCAGTGCCCGTGGTTTTGGTGCCTCAGTAGGGTAGGGCCGATGGTCTGCGCCAGGTGAGTAGCAAGAAGGAAAAAATTATTCAAGGACGCCTGTTAATCATGGTAAGGCAGACTGCATTCGGGACCATCATGACAGGTATAGGGACCACACAATGGGATTGGGCAGAGGGGAAAGAGACTGTGCTCAGCTCCAAACACAGCACCGGCCAATGGGAATTCACAGACAAGGAGCAAGGCGGGTCAGAGGATGAAAGGTTAGTAAGGAAACATCAGGGGTCGGGGGATTCGAGCTCACCCCACCTAGCAGGATCCTCGCTGGCCAAGGTGATCAGCCATTACGCGGGAGGTGGTGGAGTAAGAGAAACCTGGCTGGCTATCGAGGGCAGGGGTGGTTGGTAAACAGACTTAATAGGTGCTTGTTAAAACTGGGTTTTGAAGCCGGGCTCAGTGGCTCAGCCTGTAATCCCGTGCCTTTGGGAGGCTGAGGTGAGTGGATTGCCTGAGCCCGCGGGTTCGAGACCCGCCTGGGCAGTGAGACCTCATCTCTACAATAAATCAAAAACCAGCCGGGCGTGGTAGCGTGCGCCTGTAGTTCCAGCTACTTGGAAGGCTGAGGCGGAAAGATCGCCGGAGCCCAGCCAGTCGAGGCTGCGGTGGCCGGGAGCGGCCACTGCACTCCAGTCTGGGCGACAGAGTGAGACTCCAACTCAAAAAAAAAAAAACTAGGTTTTGGCCGGGCTGGTGGCTCACGCCGATAATCCCAACACTTTGGGAGGCCAAGGTGAAAGGATTGCCTGAGCCCACAGGTTTGAGACCAGCCTGGGCAACTTGGTGAGACCTCATCTCTACAATAAATCAAGAAAAATTAGCCGGGCATGATGGCACATGCCTGTAATTCCAGCTACTTGGAAGGCTAAGGCAGAAGGATCCCTGAGCCCAGCAGGTCAGGGCTGCAGAGGCCATGAGCACGCCACTGCCCTCCAGCCTGGGTGACAGAGTGACACTCCAACTCAAAAACAACAACAACAACAACAAACTGGATTTCATAAAGAACTGCCCTAGCCAGGCTTGGTGGCTCAGCCTGTGATCCCGCGCCTTTGGGAGGCTGAGGTGAGTGGATTGCCTGAGCCCGCGGGTTCGAGATCCACCTGGGCAACTTGGCAAGACCTCATCTCTACAATAAATCAAAAATTAGCCGGGCGTGGTAGCGCGTGCCTGTAGTTCCGGCTACTTGGAAGGCTGAGGCGGAAGGATCGCCAGAGCCCAGCGGGTCGAGGCTGCGGTGGCCGGAAGCGGCCACTGCACTCCAGTCTGGGCGACAGAGTGAGACTCCAACTCAAACAAAAAAAACAAAAAAAGAACTGCCCAGGTAGCCCTAGAGAAAGTGCAGGAGCCTGAGCAGGGTCTGGTCAAGTGGAGAGCCTTCATCAGTGCCGGGAGCAGCATGAGGGACACTTAGCTTCTGCCCCGTCACAGGCTGGTCCCAAAGGCCCTGGGCAGGTGGGCGGTGGGGGCCACCTGCCTGGCCCTGGGTGAGCCAAGTCAGTCTTCAAAGCAGAGGGTGCTGGAATGGTGGGCCAGGGGGACTCTAGAAGGGAGGATCCTGGTTGCCCAGAGGCAGCCACAGGCTTGAGTGAATTTCTTGGGCAGAATGGTCACCTGTGGGGAGTGGAGTCGAGACCTGTGACTCTCTTGTGTTTCCAGAGCCTTGGCCTGCTTGGGACGTCCTGGTGCTGGGGCCTGGGGAGCCGCAGCAGGCTCTACGCTTCTGCATGCCAGGCCTCTAGGTCCCTCTCCATCGGCAGGCTGTCCACCCAGTGCCCCTGCCCTGCGAGGCTGGAGCTCCATGGGGATACAGGACAGTCAGGATGAGGGCTGGGGGAGGGCCAGACAGACACCACAGAAACTTCTGCGGCCACCTTGGAGGAAACAGCCTGCCCTGGTGTCAGCCCACAGCCCACCTGGAAGAAGGATGAACTATCAGGACGTCCACAGGTGGAGTGCCGAGGAAAGCACCAGGGGACCTGAGCCCCTGCGCCATCAGATCTTGGGTCAGTGAACCAGCACTGCCCTGCCTGGGCTGACCACAGGGTCAGGGAAGATCGCAGACCTCCACAGGCAGGTGCGGCCCCGAGTAGCCTCCCTCGGGCTGCCAGTCCCTCTGAGCCGGGACTGAGAGGACTGGGTGAGGCCCGAGCCCCACTGGTGATTAGGACAGGACATGGCGCCTCTTTGTGCCTCTGGTCAGGGGAACAAGGACACGTCGAGTCCCATGTGGACCCTTCCCAGACTAGAAGTCACCAGCAGGGAGCCCTAGGACATCCCAGCCAGGCTCTGAGGGAATCTACAGAGGGCCAAAATGAGCTGGGACAGAGGGACCAGGGTTGGAGGTTCCTGGGCTCTCCTGATGTGTCCCATTCAGACTCTTCAGTGTCCAGACGAAGACTGGGCTCAAGACCCTGTGCGGAACCGGGGTGGAGCCTGGATTATGAGCACAGCCCCCACGCAAGCTCCCCGAGCAGCTCACAAACACGTCATAGCATCAGTGGCCTCCAGGGGCCTGGCCCTGCTGTGAGGGTGACCTCTGGGCATCAACAAGTACATGGCCTCTCACTCCTGAGCTGGTTTTTGCAGAAGCCATTGAGACAGAGAAAACACAAGGCTGAAAGGTTTCCTGGAGGCCTGAATACCCCCACCAGAGTCTGGCATCCCTGGGACCCAACAAACTCCAAGCATCGAGTGACCGCCACTGCCCAGAAGAGCCCCATGGCATTGCTCAGCATCCGAGAGCCCCATGGCCTGATTCTGCCTTGGACCCAGCACCCTGCTCCTGGAAAGTTCCGGCTCCACACATGCCATGTGCAGGCCAGGGTCTGGACAAGACAGAGTCACACATTTGGCAGACCCTGGCTTCACTCTGCTGCTGTTCTGAGGGCAGGGACCCCCAGAGTATGTCTCCCACAAGCCGGACAACAAGAAAGCTCAGTGGGGCCACGCATGGGGGACATGGTCAGGATGGCATGTGCATGCAGGTGACAGGTATCAGTCACAAGCCCAGATGACCAGCTGGCCCCAGGAGCCCTCCTGGGTGAGGTCCTCAGAGGCCACACTGCAGCCAGCTCTGAGTCCTGTGGGACTCTACCTGCCCTTCTGCAAGGAGCTCGGCCTCTCTGCTGTGTCTTGGCAGTGTTCGTGGGCATGCAGGAGGAGCTCAATAAATGCCTGTTGTGCTGAACCAGGGCTGACGTTCTGCGGGGCAGACCCACAGCACTGACCATTTTGTTGTTGGCGGGCTGCTCCGGCTTCCTGCTGAGGGAGTCTGGACAGATGGGCCACTTGGTGCTCTTCCCAATGGCCACGGCCCCCTGGATGGCACCTGGGTGACGAGGAGCCCTCAGACAGGCCTTGCAGTCAGGAGGAGGAGCTTACTCAGCATTTTGGAATCAATGGCAAGATTACACTCCTGGTAAAAAAAGGAAAAAGCAAGCCAGGTATTGGAAAGCACTGACCAGTGGATGGCTAAGAGGCTGAGGCGCTCAGCCTTGGTTCTGCAGAAAAGTCACCACCATGGCGGCTGGTAGCCGCTTTCAAAGAAGGGGCACTTGAGGATTCAAAGAAGTCCATGAAAGACAGAAACTAACAAGAGTTTGAAGCCAAGGGGAGACGACAACCCCAGAACAGCAGGGACGCCAAGCCTTGCCCCCTCCCTCAGGCAGGTTGCAGGCCCAAGTGTCCAGGAAGGATAAGCATAGAAGCCTGTACCTGATTCTCAGATCTCTTCATCTTTTGCTGAGAAATGTCCCCTACTTAATGGAGTGAAATGGAGATACTGTTCTTTTCCAAGAAACTTAACCAATCATCCAGAAAAGATTGATGACGTTTTGGCATTTTATTTCTAGGAACCTGCTGTATAAAACCAGTTTTGCTTTCCAAGCATTTGGCATTGGCATGACCCATAAACTCCCAGCAATGACTTATTTAAACTCAGTTTGAGTTTATTCTGGAATTTGGTTTTTAAAGATCAATATTTGTTTGTAATGGATTAGTCTAAGGGCCAAGAAAGCCTCAACTGGCCCTGACCTCCAAATGTGCATGCCACCTTAACACCAGAGTGACTGTTGTCTCCGCTGAGGCTGTCCCAGTCACATGGTCAAAGTCCTTTTTGAAATCTGCTTCCATGAATGGTCAGAGAGAAACAACAAGCTGTCACTCTGCTCTGCTCCCACACTCAACACAGAACACCTATGTGGCCAGATGTGTGTATCTCCAGGGATGCCCACTGGGCATAATTCCATTCACTACTGATACTATCTATCTCCAGATGCCATCAGATCCTACGGGATGGCCAGATGTGGTGGCTTATGCCTGTAATTCCAGCACTTTGGGAGGCCAAGGTGGGAGGATTGCCTGAACCCAAGAGTTTGAGACCAGCCTAGGCAACATAGCAAGACCTCGTCTCTACAAAAAAATTAAAAAATTAGCCAGGCATGGTGACATGCACATGTAGTCCCAGCTACCTGAGAGGTTGAAGTGGGAAGATTGCCTGAGGCCAGGAGGTCAAGGCAGCAGTGAGCCATGTGGTGCCACTACACTCCAGCCTACACAACAGAGTCATACCCCAGCTCAAAAATAAACAGAAAAGATCCCACAGGGTGAGTGTCAGTCAGTCCCTAAGACTGCTCCCTCCTCAAATGCCTGTCTCAGGTCCATCCAGCCCACCCGGACTTCCCACCAACTGGTACAAAGTAGTTACCCACCACCCTCTCAATTAATTTAGGCTCAATTAATTTGCAGCTGCTCACAGACCTCAAAGAAGCACTCACGTTTACTGGTTTATTCTAAAGGATATTATGAAAGATAGACAAGAAATAAACTTTTAGCTGGGCTCGGTGGCTCAACCTGTAATCCCGCGCCTTTGGGAGGCTGAGGTGAGTGGATTGCCTGAGCCCACGGGTTTGAGACCCGCCTGACAGCGAGACCTCATCTCTACAATAAAAAATCAAAAAAATCAGCCGGGCGTGGTAGTGCATACCTGTAATTCCGGCTGCTCGGAAGACTGAGGCGGAAGGATCGCCGAGCCCAGCAGGTCGAGGCTGCGGCGGCCTGGAGTGGCCACTGCACTCCAGTCTGGGTGAGGAGTGAGACTCCAACTCAAAAAAAAAAAAAAGAAATAAACTTTTATCTGAGGAGAGGAGTCCCCTTAAGCTATCAGGTGCGGAGAGGCTTTGGGATAGAAGTCACGCCCTACTCCCACCTTGAAGCCCATGCTATGTGGGCTCTAGACAGCGCCAAGTAGCCACAGATTAACCCAACAATGCCACACGCCGGACATCACTATATCCCAGAGTACAACAATGGATTGCCAATTGCTAGTGTTGCCTCTGTAACCCAGTGAGTTCCCATCGAACAACTTGGCCTCAATCCACTCCCTGCCCCCTTTTTGTCTTTAAAAACCTGCCTGTCATCCCAGCACTTTGGGAGGCTGAGGCAAGTGGATTGTCTGAGCCCACGGGTTCGAGACCCTCCTGGGTAACTTGGCCAGACCTTGTCTCTATAATAAATCAAAAATTAGCCAGGCGTGGTAGCGTGTGCCTGGAGTTCCGGCTACTTGGAAGGCTGAGGCGGAAGGATCGCCAGAGCCCAGTAGGTCGAGGTTGCGGTGGCCCGGAGCGTGCCACTGCACTCCCGTCTGGGCGACAGAGTGAGACTCCAACTCAAAAAAACAAAACAAACAAAAAACCTGCTTGTAGGCCAGGCGCGGTGGCTCACACCTATAATCCCAGCACTTTGGGAGGCAGAGGCGAGAGGATTGCTTGAGTCCAGGGGTTTGAGACCAGCCTGGGCAAGTTGGCGAGACCTCATCTCTACAATAAATCAAAAAATTAACCGGCAAGACCTCATCTCTACAATAAATTCAGAAATTAGCCAGCAAGATCCCATCTCTACAGTAAATCAAAAAATTAGCTGGGCATGGTAGTGTGTGCTTGTAATTCCAACCACTTAAAAGTCTGAGACAAAAGGGTCACCTGAGCCCAGCAGGTCAGGTCTGCAGTGGCTGTGAGCATTCCACTGCATTCCAGCCTGGACGACAGTGAGACTCCAACTCAAAAACAAAACAAAACAAAAACCTGCTTGTAACAAAGGCCAACAACAGAGCTCACATCCAGGCAACTCAGAGGCGTGTCCCAGGCAGCCGTCACCGCCTAGGCTCGAGCAAAGGCATCCAAGTTGTGTTTTGTGCCTCGGCTTCTTCCTTCAGGTGGCCAGGGACGTATAGCTTGATAAAGAGGCAGGGCACGGACAGGTGTGGGTGGACCCAGAGCTCCCAGGCCATTTGGCCACGCTACCCTACACAGGTTCACCTGCACCTCCCTGGGCTCAAAGCCTGGAAGCTCTTCACTCTTATGCAAGAGTTCTGTAGCACTTGTATCCAGGCCCAGCCCGCTTCCAGAGGTCGGTGGGTGGAGCAGAAATCTCCCGCCCTCTAATCCTGTCCTCTGGTGCCTTTCTGGTGACTTGCCCCAGCCTGGGGCTTATTCAGAGGCCCTGCCCTAAGCCGTCATTAGCATAAACGAATGCCTCGACAAAGGGGCTCCTTATGAATAACAGAAGAGGGTCCCATCACTCAGGAAATCCAAACGTTTCACATGCTACCACAAATAGACAAAGGAAAAGGGTGCTAATTCTCAGAGGACAAGGGCATTTGCTCGGCTTGAAACCCAAAATGGAAACAATACCAACCCCAGCTACAGAGGAGGAATAGCCCTGAGTCCTCCAGAAAGCACCCAAGACCCGTGTGGCACAGCTGGTGTGATTACAGAGAATCTGGGCTATGGAGGGAGAGGAGGAGATGCAGGCAGTGAGGGGCCATCAGGCAGGGGTCCCCCGGATCCTCATTTGGAGAGCTCTGTCATTGCCGAGCCGCAGGAGGCCCGGATGCTGCTGTGCTGGAATGTCAGAGGCAGGCCCTGAGCTGCCCACGCCTGCGTTTGTCCTTGGCAAGAATCATTTGTAAATGGCATCCCGCGAGAGCAAGAGAAAACACATTGCGGTGGATTGCAGTCATTTGAACCTGTAATAACATGATGGCAGCTCAGCTTGGGCTAGAGCCAAGATGCACCTAAGCCTGGTGGAAGGCAGGCTGGTGGACCCCGGCTCTGTACCACCCGAGCCCATCAGGGGATCCACCCAAAATAAACGAGGAGTTTCTCCTGGCTGCCAGGAACCCACACAGCAGGACACCTGTTTAGCCCGGGGTTCTCCTGCCCAGGAATAAGTACAATGCCCAGCGTGGGCCCTGCCTACTAGGGAGGGTCTGTTGCCTATGGTCATAACACAGGAAGGTGCATCCTCCCACTTTGACAGCAGCAACCATGGAAACACAGACCCACGTGGCAACTCAGAGTCCAGACTGCTCCCATCCGCACACCCAGAGCCGGCCTGTGCTCAGCGCAAGCTCCCGAGAACAGCGAGAGTCACACTCGGTGCAGCAGAGCTCACAGTCTGGGCACGGCTCTAGAACAAGAGATTCTGAGAGTTTCTTTGTGGTTACAAGCTCAGCTATGAGGATGCTGCTGTGGGTTGAACTGTATCCCCCAAACTGGTATGTCCAGGTCCTAACCCCAGGTGCCTGTGAATGGAAACTTACCGGGAAATAGGGCCTTTGCAGAGGTCATCAAGCTAAGATGAGGTCGCACTGGACCCAATATGACTGGCATCTTTATGGGAATCATGTTTGGATGCTGGCACACAGAGAGATAGAGGAGCAAAACCCTTTATGTTGCAATAAAGGGAAGACTGGAGTGATAACATCTGTAAGCCAAAAAATGCCAAGGGTTGCTGGGAGCCACCAGAAGCCAGGAAAGAGGCATGAGTGGGATGGGTGTCTCATTGGGCTTCCAGAAAGAACCACCCACCAGGCTCAGTGGCTCAGCCTGTAACCCCGCGCCTTTGGGAGGCTGAGGTGAGTGGATTGCCTGAGCCCGCGGGTTCGAGACCCGCCTGGGCAACTTAACAAGACCTCATCTCTACAATAAATCAAAAATCAGCCGGGCGTGGCAGTGCGCGCCTGTAGTCCCAGCTACTCGGAAGGCTGAGGCGGAAGGATCGCCAGAGCCCAGCAGGCCGAGGCTGCGGGGGCCGGGAGCGGCCACGGCACTCCAGTCTGGGCGACAGAGCGAGACTCCAACTCAAAAAAAAAAGAAAGAAAGAACCATCCTGCCACATGGGTTTGCTGACACCTTGATTTCAGACATCTGGCCTCCGAAACAGTCAGAGAATAGATTTATTTGTTTTATGCCATCTAGTTTGTAGTCATTTGTCAAGGTAGCCTCAGGGTACTCACACAGGGGCCCTTAACAGGAGACACCTACATAGGCAACTTCCCATTACTGCTCTGAGCACCTTCTGCACTCCCACCCATTCACCCTGATCCAGCCACACGGACCTCTTCCCTCTTTCCACGTCACCCCAAGGCCTACGCTCTGGCTGTCCCTGTGCCGGGAACGCTCTTCCCCCAGCATCTGGTGGTTCACTCCCTCATCTCCTTCCAGAAATTGGCCGATGTTGAGGCAGGGCTCCTGGGACAGGTTAGGCCTAGGTAAATTTCTTGCAAGCAGGTTTTAAGACGCATTCAGAGATGTTTTATTACACTTTTTTTTTTTGATCTGCGAGCCAAGCTGGATTGTGAACTTACCAACCTGTTCCACCCCTCGCCCAATCAAAAGAAAATCACATCAGAGGTGAGAGCAGAACAGCCTAACCTTTCAGCTCTTAATCACCAAAAATCCTTCAGGTTCCCCTTTTGAAGGTAAAAAGCTCAACCCCACCCCTTAACTGATCAAAACCATAGAAATGACAATAAGACCATCCCTCCTCCCATCAGAGGTGGAGAGGGCGAGGGTTACCTGGGCTCCAGCCTCTTTAATATATCAGTCAGCCGGGCTCGGTGGCTCAGCCTGTAATCCCGCGCCTTTGGGAGGCTGAGGTGAGTGAATTGCCTGAGCCCGTGGGTTCGAGACCCGCCTGGGCAGCAAGACCTCATCTCTACAATAAATCAAAAAATCAGCCAGGCGTGGTAGCGCATGCCTGTAATTCCGGCTACTGGGAAGGCTGAGGCCGGAGGATCGCCGGAGCCCAGCAGGTCGAGGCTATGGTGGCCGGGAGCGGCCACTGCACTCCAGTCTGGGCGACACAGTGAGATTCCAACTCAAAAAAAAAAAAAAAGAAAAAGAAAGAAAAAATCAAAAAATCAGCCGGACGTGGTAGCGCATGCCTGTAGTTCCGGCTACTCGGAAGGCTGAGGCGGAAGGATCGCCGGAGCCCAGCAGGCGAGGCTGCGGTGGCTGGGAGCGGCCACTGCACTCCAGTCTGGGCGACAGAGTGAGCCTCCAACTCAAAAAAAAAAAAAAAAGAAAAAAAAAAAAATATATATATATATATATCATTGTGAAGGGGTATCAGGCCTATTGTCAAAAGCAAAAAGCACGGTTTTCTTTCACCCATGCCAGCTCTGGCATGTCTATCTTTTCCCTCTTCTTTCTCTAATAAACTTTGTTTTAAAACTTTGCTGGCCACTCTAAAATTCATTTTAGGGTTGGGTCAAAGAATTCATGAGTCTTGTGCCACACCCTACCTGCATTGGTGTGACCTCAGTAAGCCTTTCCCTGGCCACCTGTTTTATATCACATACACACCTTACCTCTGGCATTTCTCTTTTTTTTTTGAGTTGAAGTCTCACTCTGCATGCTCACAGTCAAAGCAGCCTTGACCTGCTGGGCTCAGGTGATCCTTTGCTTTAGCCTTCCAAATAGCTGGAACTACAGGCATGTGCCACCACGCCCAGTTAATTTTTTTGATTTATTGTAGAGATGAGATCTCACCAAATTGCCCAGGCTGGTCTTGAACCCATGGCCTCAGGCAAATCCTCTCACCTCAGCTTCCCAAAGTGCTGGGATTATAAGTGTGAGTCACTGCGCCCGACCTTCTGGCATTTCCTTTTTTTTTTGAATGGGAGTCTCACTTTGTTGCCCAGGCTGAAGTGCAGTGACACGCTGCTCACAGCCACCAAAGCCTCAACCTGCTGGGCTCAGGTGATCCTCACACCTCAGCTTTCCAAGTAGCTGGAACTACAGGCATGTGCCACCATGCCCAGCTAATTTTTTTATTTATTGTAGAGTTGAGGTCTCACCATATTGCTCAGGCTGGTCTCGAACTCTAGGGTTCAGGCAATCCTCTCACCTCCATCTCTGAAAGTGCTGAGATTACAGGTGTGAGCCACCGTACCCAGCCACTTCTGGCATTTCTTTCCTCTAAAACAGAGTTCCCCAATCCCCAGGCCACAGACCGGTATAGTACCAGTCCATGGACTGTTAGGAACTGGGCTGCACAACAGAGGTGAGTGGCAGATGAGTGAGCAAAGCTTCGTCTGTATAACTGTTCCCCAATCGTTCCCATTACTGCCTAAGCTCCACCTCCTGCCAGATCACTGGTAGCATTAGATTCTCATAGGAGTGCAAACCCTATTGTGAACTGCGCTTGCAAGGGATTAAGTTGTGTGCTCCTTATGATAATCGAATGCTGCCACTGATCTGCACAATAAATGTAATATGCATTAATCACCCTGAAGCCATCCCCATCCTTGAAAAAACTGTCTTCCACAAAACCGGTTCATGAAGGCAAAAAGGTTGGGAACTGCTGCTCTAAAGTGCATTATTTTTCCCCGAAGCACCTATCAATTCCCTTATACTTTATATTTTACTTTTTATAGTCATATCTGGAATTTGTTGTAAAATATTTTAGCATAAGCAATGCAGAAGAAACAAATTAAAGTCCCCTCTGGGGGAAGATAAAGTAGCCCTAGGCCTCAAATTTTCTTCAAGAAAACTTTTGTAGCCAGGCTCAGTGGCTCAGCTGGTAATCCCAGTGCTTTGGGAGGCTGAGGTGAATGGATTGCCTGAGCCAGCGGGTTCGAGACCCACCTGGGCAACTTGGCGAGACCTCATCTCTACAATAAATCAAAAAATTAACCGGGCGTGGTAGCCCGCGCCTGTAATTCCAGCTACTTGGAAGGCTGAGGTGGAAGGATCGCTGGAGCCCAGCAGGTCCAGGCTGTGGTGGCCGATGCACTCCAGTTTGGGCAACAGAGTGAGACTCCAACTAAAAAAAAAAAAAAAAAAAAAGAATACTTTTGTAAACACGGTAGCCAGCACATAATTTGACCACATAACTAAAAACCAGCAGAAACAACAGACAAAAAAGACTCATTGGGTTGCAGCTGATGAAGTTATTAGACATACGTATTAAAATAACTGTGCTTAGCTTGCTTACCATGCTCAAGAACATGCAAAAATAAGTCAAAATCAAAGCTGTTACAACTTTCAAATTATTTTGAGCCTAAAAGGGATGTGAGTCATGTGACAGGCAGCTATAACCTTTGTTCCTCTGATTATAAATGAGCGTTTTCTTTACCCACATTGTCTTGTAAAATGTTGTAAAAAGACTATCGATGCCAGAGAAGACCCCTTTCCTCTTTGCTATGGATTAACTTTATTCTTTCTTCTCTTACACAAAGACCTCAGTACTATCACACTGTCTAAGACAGTATGTTAAATATACACTTTTAGGCTGACTGTGGTGGCTCATACTTGTAATCCCAGCACTTTGGAGGCCAAAGAGGGTGGATCACTTGAGGTCAGGAGTTTGAGAGCAGCCTGGGCAACACAGTGAGATCCCCATTCCCTAAAAAATTTTTTGACTGTGGTGGCCGTGAGTGTGCCACTGCACTCCAGCCTAGGCGACAGAGTGAGACTCCAACTCAAAACAACAAAAAAAATTTTTTTAATTAGGAGGATCACTAGAAGCCAGGAGGTTATAGTGAGCTATGATTATGCCACCGCACTCCACCCTGGGTGGCAGAGCAAGATCTCTCTCTCTATCTGTGTGTGTGTGTGTGTGTGTGTGTGTGTGTGTGTGTGTGTGTGTGTGTGTCTGTATATGTATATGCATACACATATATTTTATTTATTTATTTATTTATTTTTTTGAGTTGGAGTCTCACTCTGTCATCCAGACTGGAGTGCAGTGGCCGCTCCCAGCCACTGCAGCCTCGACCTGCTGGGCTCCGGTGATCCTTCCGCCTCAGCCTTCCGAGTAGCCGGAATTACAGGCAGGCGCTACCATGCCTGGCTGATTTTTCTGATTTATTGTAGAGACGAGGTCTCGCCAAGTTGCCCAGGCGGGTCTCGGACCCATAGACTCAGGCAATCCACTCACCTCAGCCTCCCAAAGCGCGGGATTACAGGCTGAGCCATCGAGCCCAGCTATATTTTATTTTAAATTGGAAAAATAAAACAAACAAGCTATAACTAATCAAATTGCCAAAATTCATAAACCAGTCTTATATGAAAAATACTGTAATCCTGTCAAATTTCTTTGTTTCCTCCTATATAAGCAAGACTTTACCTTTTCAACTTCAGAGAACTGACCCTATTCTTTGTTTCTTTTTGTTTGTTTGTTTGTTTGTTTTTATTTTTGTTTTTGAGTTAGAGTCTCACTCTGTCGCCCAGACTGGAGTGCAGTGGCTGCTCCCGGCCACCGCAGCCTTGACCTGTTGGGCTCTGGCCATCCTTCCACCTCAGCATTCCACGTAGCTGGAACTACAGGCGTGCGCTACCACACCCAGCTAATTTTTTGATTTATTGTAGAGATGAGGTCTCTCCTCTAGGTGGATCTAGAGATGAGGTCTCGCCTCTAGGTCTCCCCCAGGTGGATCTTGAACCCACGGGCTCAGGCAATCCACTCACCTCAGCCTCCCAAAGGCGCGGAATTACAGGCTGAGCCACCAAGCCGGCTTTGACCCTGTCCTTTGGAGCCTTTGTTATCCAGATGGCTATTCTCAGCTTTGCATTTGAATAAAATATTTTAAACTGGATTCTGATTTATTATTATTATTATTATTTAGTTAACAGACATAAAAGATAAGGTTGAAAATTTTGGCAGACAATTAAACAAACATTAAAAATCTAATATAAATAAATCTAGACCTGAAAAAAAAAGGAAAGAATTCAATGAATGGGTTTAATGGTATATTATACAAAGTAAAAGAGAGTTTGTGAACTGAAAGTTAAACCATATGAAAATATCTAGAATTATCCTTAAAAAGAAAATCTAGAAGACAGGATAAATGACATAGAGGATAGTGTGAGCAGATCTATAATACATGCAATTAGAGTTCAAGAATGGGGGGATTTGAGGGAGGAAGAGAGGGAGAACAAGAGAGAATGTCAAAGCCACGTCTAAAGAAATAATGGTGAGAACTTTCCCACGCTGACTAAAAACACAAGTCACGGATTCCAGAAGTTCTACAAACTTCCAGTCTAATATAGAATAAAAATGAAGTAATATAATAACAGTTAATCAGTACAAAATAGGACAGAAGAGAGAAAAAGGAATATAGAGCAAGTGGAAAAACAGAAAGCATTTGACAATGGTAGATTTAATACCAATACAAATGTATCCAGTCATTAGATCAAATATAGATAAAGTAAATGCTCTGGTTGAAACACAAAAATTGTCACACTGGATTTTACTTATATCTTTATCCATATCTACATATAGTATTTATAAGAGACTCAACTTCGGCCAGGTGTGGTGGCTCAACTTGTAATCCCAGCACTTTGGGAGGTCAAGGAGAGTAGATTGTCTAAGCCCGCGGCTTCGAGACCAGCCTGGGCAACTTGGCAAGATCTCATCGCTACAATAAATAGAAAATTAGCCAGGTGTGGTAGCGTGCTCCTGGAGTTCCATCCACTTGGAAGACTGAGGCAGAAGGATCACTGGAGCCCAGCAGGTCGATGCTGGGGTGGCCGTGAACATACCGCTGCACTCCAGCCTGGGTGACGGAGTGAGACGCCAACTAAAAAAAAAAAAAGAGAGAGACACAACTTAAGTACAAGGAAATAGAAAGGTTAAAAATAAGAGAGTGAAAAAAGCTTGTGATGAAAATACGAAGCCCCAGGTGTTTTATTAATGTTAATACCAAACAAGTGTGGATTTTAGGTCATGAAACATTTGCCCAAATGATTTTCAGAGCAAGATGAGTTTGTTCAAATGCACAAGAAGAAAAAAATGCATTTCATTAAGACAAAGGATAATTTCAATGGAAAAATATAACATTTGGAAATTTTGTATGTATGTTATAATAAATATATACAATATAGCCAGACACAAAAGGAGAAATTAAACTCTATTTTTTTTTTGAATTGGAGTTTCTCTCTGCTGCCCAGGCTAGAGTGCAGGGGCATGCTCACGGCCACTGCAGCCTCAATCTTCTGGGCTCTGGCAATCCTTCCACCTCAGCCTTCCAGTATCTGGAACTACAGGTGCGAGCCACTACACCCGGCTAAGTTTTTTATTTATTGTAGAGATGAGGTCTCACCAAGTTGTCCGAGCTGGTCTTGAACCCCTGGACGCAGGCAATCCTCTCACCTCCCCCTCCCAGAGTGCTGGGATTACAGCCATGAGCCACCAAGCCCAGCCAAAATGGGGAAGTTGAGAATGAAAGACTGTCTTTCCAACACATGGTGCTCAAGTCGTTGAGTCTTTGAAACACAATGGGTGAGAAAAGCCACACACACAAACACACACTGTATGATTCCACCATACACAAATTGCCGAAATCCAAAACAGGAGAGATTAAACTATAGTGTCTAAAGATATATGCTGTAAAGAAAAGCCTAGCGACAAAACCTCTATAACAGCAGGATGGTGACTGCCATGGGGGCCAGAGCAGGGAGGCTTGGTGACTGGACGGCCCCTGGGAGGGATGCCTCATGGAGGTCCTGCGAGTGCTCACTCTGTGATAAATCCATGACAGAGAGCCTCAATTTCTACACTTCTCTATGTGCATATATGCTGCGACTTGTGATTTGAAGTGCTCTAAGAGCACCTCTTTGGTGTCCCTGTTATCTTCCGACCAGCTCCCTGGCCACATCTGACAATTGTGTGTCCTTCTGGAAGGCAAGCTCACTGCCGACACCAGTGCCTAACAAGCTCCAGGTTCTAAGACTCTGGAGCCTTCCGTCTGCCTTCCGCCTCTGACTGCAGGACTAGGAACTCGTGGGTGTTCACAAGAAGCAGGAAAGACCACTAAGGGAAGGGAATCAAGCTCCGAGGTGCAGGGTTTTGTTTAGCCTGGGCACACACGCCTGTCACTGTATCCGAATCGCAGAGCACGTGCACGTGCGAGGGTGCGCGTGTGAGCTGCAGGGGAGGAAGGATGGGCATTAGAGATGCAGGTTCCTGACTGTTGCCTTCCTCACTCTGCTCACCTGGAGCCAGGGCCCAAGGGGAACTTGGGCAGGGTGTCCCACAGAGGGGCCCCGTGATGTAAGAAGCTGTGTTTGGGCTGTCTGGAGTCCCCATGTCAGGCGGCAGACTGCTGCACCGGAGACCTCACTCTCCCGTCCCCCAAGCAGTCCAAAGTCCCCTCCCGGGTGAGTCCTGCAAGTCGAGGCAACACAGACAGGTGCTGGGAGTGGACGCCTCACAACACTCTCCCAGCAACTGAGCCGCAGCCCAGGTTAGCTTACACCTCAAGCCTCGGTCTGTGACTCAGTGGCACGTTGGTGTGATTGTAACTTCTGACAGATGAACGAGACCTTTCGAGTGAAGGAGACCCCCGCAGCCTGGGACCCACAAGAAAAGCAGAAGCCACGTAAGCCACTTCCACAGAGAGAAGGTGCTCAGAAGTCCAAGAGCAAAAGGCAACAGAGATTCCCAGGAGACAGAGACTGCAGGACGCGGCCAGCCCGCTAGGAGAGCATGAGGGGCTGCCCCTCTCCCCACCCGCCCAGCGCCCCCTGCAGGGAGAGCAGGGCAGGACAAGGCCGCCCGGTGCGTGCAAAGACAAAGTAACCAGGACAGTGACAGCCACAGGGTGGCAAGGGCAGCTCGCCCAGCGGAAGCAAGTCATGAGCCTGGACTTCATCTCTGGAATATCGCCGTTTACTCTGCTATCATAAAACGAGTCTATAGTCACTGGAAACAAACCAAAGACAGTGTAAAATTTTTTCTGTTTTAAACATTCGACTTATTAAAACTTAATGCAAGCCGGGCTCGGTGGCTCAGCCTGTAATCCCAGCACTTTGGGAGGCTGAGGTGAGTGGATTGCCTGAGCCCACGGGTTCGAGACCTGCCTGGGCAACTTGGCGAGACCTCATCTCCACAATAAATCAAAAAATTAGCCGGGCGTGGTAGCGCGCGCCTGTAGTTCCAGCTACTCGGAAGGCTGAGGCGGAAGGATCGCCGGAGCCCAGCGGGTCGAGGCTACGGTGGCCGGGAGCAGCCACTGCACTCCAGCCTGGGTGACAAAGTGAGACTCCCACTCAAAAACAAACAAACAAAAAAAACAATGCATATTTGTCACAAAGTATGAAGAGAGGTCAATAGACACTTTCAGGCATAAAACAGATATCACAGTCCAATAGGATTCTGAGCAAAATCAGATGACTATAAGAAACCTCCGGAAAGGGCCGGGCTCGGTGGCTCAGCCTGTAATCCCGCGCCCTTGGGAGGCTGAGGTGAGTGGATTGCCTGAGCCCGTGGGTTCGAGACCCTCCTGGGCAGCGAGACCTCATCTCTACAATAAATCAAAAACTCAGCCGGGCGTGGTAGCGCATGCCTGTAATTCTGGCTACCTGGAAGGGTGAGGCGGAAGGATCGCCGGAGCCCAGCAGGTCGAGGCTGCGGTGGCTGGGAGCGGCCACTGCACTCCAGTCTGGGCGACCGAGTGAGACTCCAGCTCAAAAAAAAACAAAAAAAGAAACCTCCGGAAAGAACGTTAGGATGAAGAACTCTGGCTGTTAGAGAGGAACGGTTTATGTGTTTCTAAATGATTGATGGTGGTTAGCAAACCACTTTGGTATTCAGCTTCTTGGATACATTTGCAAGAGTGACTAGCAGTCTTATTTCAAAATGGCAATATTTACATCACACCATAAAATATACTCTTTGCAATTATTTACATATTTTTTTTTAAATTTAGACTTTGACTTCAAAATGTGTGAGAGGTTTGACAGCTTGTCAAAATTACATCAGGGAACACAAGACCCCAGGCTTTGAAGTCCCCTGCTCCACCCCTCTAGCATGCAACCTGCTGAAGCTGAAGGCCGACTGTATGCCCTAAGATAGAAGTGAGCTTTCCTCTGGTGGAGAGGCAAGGGTCAGAAGGATAAGACAAATCCTGACAGTGTCTAAGTGGACTGGGCCCAGCAACTAACTTTGAGCAAGATCTCAGGAGAAGGTGACTGGGGCTCCTGCCCTGTGCACCTCATGGAGAAAGGGAGGGCAGAAGAAGGCAGGTGCTGGGCAGGGAGGGTAGCTCAGGCCCGGAACAGCAGTGCAAGGAACAGCAGTGTAAGTCGAAGGCAGGGTGGTGGGGTGGGGCAGAGAGCAAGCAGACAGCCAGGGCAGAGTCAGAAAAGATGACTTGGAGGGCCACCAAGGCATGGCCTTGGACCTGGGGCCAGACTGAGAAGCCAGAAAGCCTCTGAGGAATTCTGACATCACCTGAGAGTCCTCAGGAAGAAGGTATGCCAGCCAGTGTGTGCTGGACACACAGGAGTGGCTGGGAGAGGCACAGGGGTGGTCGGAGCATGTGGACGCTCTTGCGGCCTGTTGTGAAGGGCTCTGGCCCTTTCTGAGTGGACCCCCAGAAGCCACTTGGACAGGCGAGTGCCCATCTGTGCCATCTCACCAGCTCTGGAAAGGTGTGGAGTGTCTAATCCAGACCTGCTCTGACCTTGAGAACTGTGCCCTTATCCAATTTTATTTGAAGCACCAGGACACAGAGCCAACACCCCCCGCCCACTGGAGCGAAGGTTGTGGGTAATGCAGCGAGTGTGCAGACACTCAGCACGACTAGCAAAATGCCCAGCAGAAGTTTCCTGTCCTCCCCGGAACCATGAAGACCAAGGATCACAAGGCACCAGGAAAGAATAAGGCAGTGGGGCCCCGGCCTCGGGCCGCTCCTGGGGTCTCCACCGCCTTCCCTTTGGGGTCACCTCGGAGTGTGCTCAGGCTGCGTGGTGGGTGAGAAGTCTCAAGGCCACATCCAGGACTCAACAAAGGAAGGTGACAGCCCTCAGCCCTGCAGCAGAGGGACTCAGAAGCCCAGGGCTCGGGGCTGTCAATCTGGAATCCGAGGACTGGGAGGCAGTTGGAGCCCCAGAGCCCTAAGCAAGTCTACCCCAGCCCCATCTGCCCTCCTTCTGAGGCGGGGAGGGGTTGCAGACCCTCTTACTCTGTGCGGGGCCCACAGAGAGTGCCCAGAGACAGCTGGCTGAGCCTACAAGCCTGAGATGCCTTTTCTCCAACCCCAGGTGCCTCCCCCACCACACCCTGGTTGCCTCCCAACACCCCAAGGATGGCAGGAGGCTGCCAATGATTGTTGACTCCGTTGATATGGGTGGGTCCTGGGGTCAGCACTTTGAACAAGGTGAAAACTGCCTGGCTGGGTACAGGGAGTCTGCCCAGCATCTGCCCCAGCTCCAGGCCTTAGGCTTCACTGCCCACCTGCTGTTCTAGTGACCTGTGTGCCCTGTACACCTTGCGGGCAAGGGCTGGGAGCCGCAATGACCTGACCCAAGGACAGAAATTTGGGAATTCGTGTCCCTGCCCACCCTGCACTCTCAGACTTTCCAGTTAAAAGCTCTGCCTCATTCATTCAAGGAGCATTTATTAAGAGCCTACTGTGTACCTGGCCAGATTAGGCTCTGAGGATAGAGCTAGCCACATGGGGGAGCTGACAGCCTAGTTCTGCAGTGTCCACTCTCTTGTGGGAGCACTGGCCCCCAGGTCTGTTCTCAAAGGTGTAGGGTAGGTAATGGGTGGTGAAATTATCATCCACCCTCTTGTGGAAAGGGGGAAATCCTAGCCCTTTGCCAAGTTTGGAAGGGGCATGCAGGCCCCTTGCTATGCTTGGGGGGTGGGCTGTCCTGGCTCTTCACCTGACCACAGGCCCCAGCTTGGGACAAGGCTCACTCTGGTGTCGAGGAAAGCCCAGAGAGTGGACCTAGTGCGGCAGTGAAGGGGTGAAGCAACAGCCGGCAGCACTGCTGAACTCCGGTGGGGTCAGGGTGTGTGTTCCCGGGGCTTCTACCTGATACCCAGAGGGCTGGCTGGCAGGGTGGGCGTGAGGCGAGGCTGCGGGCCCCGCGGCCTCCATGGGACCCGAACCCCAGCTAGGCGGTGGTGCAGCCCCGGCGGCGCTGGTGACCAGGCCCGCCGCCCGCTGCGGCCCACCCCCGCGCACGGCCGGCCCCGCCTGGACGAGCCCGGACGCCTCTGCAGAGGCCACGGCGGCGTGGCGGGCACTGCGGCAGCCCCGCCCCTCGGCCGGCAGGGGTGGGCGTGGGGGAGCGGCCAGGTGGAGCCGGCGCGCTCCTGGGGGGCCACGCCCCTCCACCCCCGAGCGCCCGGTGGGCGCGCCTCCCCGCGGCCGCACGGAGTGGCTCCGCCCCCAGACGGTCACGGGCCGCACGGGCCACCGCTCCGGCCGCGTCCCCACAAAGGGGCCACGACGCGCGGGGCCGAGTCCGGGGAGCGCCGCGGAGCCCCCGACGGCCCGAGCGCCCGCGGAAGGGCCCGTCCTCCGAGCGCCCCGGCCCCGCCCCCGGGGGTCCCTGCCCGCGTCCCCGCGAGCCGGCGCTGCGGCAGGCGGCGCGGGCGGGGGCGCGGCAGGGGCGGGCCGCGGCGAGGGGCGCGGCGCGTTGCCATGGCGGCCGGGCGCGCGTAGCCCGGCCCGGCCCGGCCCGGCCCGGCCCAGCCCGGCGCAGCGGCGGCCGCCCGCTCGGAGCGGCGCGGCGGGAGCGGGGGAGGGGCGCCGCCGGCGCGCGAGGCGGGCGGAGAGCGCGCCCGGCCCGGCCGCGCGGGGGTCCCGGCGGCCGAGCGCGGCGCCGCGGCGGGATGCAGGCCATGGACCCGGCCGCGGCGGATTTCTACGCGGAGGACGGCAAAGACCTGGACTTCTACGACTTCGAGCCGCTGCCCACGCTGCCCGAGGACGAGGTGAGCTCCTGGCCCACGAGGGGCCCCCACCTCCCCCTGCGGAGGGGTCCGCGCCGATCGTCCTGGGGAGCAGCCGGGAGGGCTGGGGAGCCTGCCGCCGCCCCAGGCGCCCTCTCCTGGGGCACGTCCTAGCCGCGGCGGGATCCCGCGGCTGTTCTGCCCCCTCCACCCGCTTGCACATTTTCGCAGAGGGGCCAGGACCCCTGGAATGCCGCATGGGACGGCGGTGCGTGGGCGGGCACGGCAGAAGTTGGAGCCCCGCAAGGGGTGGGCTCTTGATCGTAAACACTGGCCGAGCGGCGGGGGGTGGGGAGCAGTGTGGGGGACTGTGGAAGGGGCTGTTTAGCCTTCCTGTCGGGTCCCAGGAGGCCAGCGGAGCACAGGGCAGCAGAGCCCAATCAGGTGCGTGCACCTTCAGGGGCTGGGGGAGGATGCTCAGCCAGGAGCTGGGGCAGTACTGGATGAGACCCTCCTCCAACCCCCCTCCCACCGGGGCCGAGGGCTGCTTCCTGCTCTCCAGGCCTCACCCAAGAGCCTGAATCCGGAGGCACTCTGCCCCCCTGCCCCAAGGCACAGAGGAGCTCTGCCTGCTGTCTTCAGGTCAGGGCTTCTGGTCATGAATTGGCCACATGCCCACAGAACCCTTCTGCCCAGACTCTGGCAGAGAAGCCTGTCTCCACTGGGCCTGGGTCTGTCTCTGCAGCCCATCTCTGCTTTCCCAATGCCCAGCGGCCTGTGGGTCGGGACAAATGAATAAACCTCGTGTCCCGTGGACAAACCAGACCCCTTGGCCAAGAGGCAGCCCCAGAGGACGCAGCAACTCCCAGAGGGACCTTCCAAACCTCCGGTAGGCAGAAGCCCCAGCCACAGCATCCGTGTGCCCTGGTGAGCAATGTTAGCAGGCACTGTGGGGCCTTCTCTCCAAACGGGGACGTGATGCCGACGTCCCTCCAGGAGCCCTTCCGAGCCAGCCTGGCCAGGACTTCCTGGAGTAGAGACGGCCCTGCGGCAGCGGTCCCCAGGCCTCATGCCCCCTGCCAGGCCTCACCCATTTCCTCACGGAGTGGGCTTTGGAGCAACCGGGAGTCCCTCTGTCTAAGCACCCTTCTTCTGGGAGGGTGCAGCGCTGCCCCCACCCCCACAATGGCCTGGATTTGGTGCAGCTGAAGGCTGCAGAGAGGAGAGGCAAGGGAATAAACAAACCTCTGGATGTCTCCTTGGCTTTGATGCAAATGGATGGGTACACTCCGCCCACAGCCCTCAGAAACGCCCCCAGAGGACACATTTTCCTGTATCTGTTAGAAGACTGGTCTCCTAATAACTAAGCAGACCTGAGGACAAGCTCTTCCCACAGTGCTTTTGGTAGCAGCCGCCTGAGCCTCCAGGGCCTCCTGTGCTGGCACACCGAGGCGCAGCTGGCATCACCTCAACGGAAGGCACGGTGCCACAATTTCCCTGTGACTCCTCAAACCCGGAGCCACAACCTACCTTTCCGCTCTCCCCCGACCAATGTCCCTCCCTGCGGTGCAGCTCCTGCCGTGCACAGTGCCTGGGGTGAGGCTTACTGTCCTGTGACCTGGACCAAGCGAGGCCCCCCAGGTGGACTGGGATGCCACCAATTCAGTAGCGTCCAGTGGGAAAGTTCAGGTGGACCCTTCACCCAAGGAGGAGACCCCAAGCCCAACAGGTATCCTGTGGCAGAGAACACGCCCGGGACTTTTATGTTTCCTGCACATATTTGGCTGGGTGCATGTTGGGTGTTTTAACTCTGCGTCAGGGCACATGACCATGATCTTGGCAGCATTGCACAGTCAGCTTACATCTGAAAGCTGTCCTGGGTAAGGTGAGGGAAAAGCGAGGCTGTGCTATCATCCCGGAGGGCAGCATTGCAGGCGCCCTCGGGAAGGCCAAGGCCATGGGTAGCTGCTGGGAAAGCGCCAGACCCAGGACACATGCAGGTCGCGTAAGACACAGGAACTCACTCGTTCTACAGCTAATTATAGCAACTGACTCCACAGTGAGGTCAAGAACTAGAACCCTATGGATGCCCCCAGGAGCCCCTGGAATGTACCTCCCCCATCGTGACCCCAGAGAAAACCAAAGGGCCGGTGAACATGCGAGAAGGTGTTTCCTCGTTAACATAAGGAGAATGCACAGTACACCCCCTTGAACGCCTTTCCAAGACCACCAGGTTGGTGAGAGCTGAAGGCCGGACAGTGGCGTGTGTCCTCAAGGACCTAGCAGTCTTCCTCACGCCTGTGGGAGGGTGACCTGAGCAGCCTCTGGAAAACAGGCCAGTATTCGCTAGTGAAGTGAAAGACACCAGCACCATGTGTCCCTGCAATCTCACTCTGGGTGTGGGCCCCAGGGACACATGGCCTGGGCGGGCAATGATGCGTGCATGAGAACACTCTCAGCTGGAACCCACCCAAAGCATCCCACCCAGAGCATGTAGTGGAGGCACCTGCATAACCTAGCCAGGTCCCGGAGGTCGTGACCAGGCTGGGTCCCTGACCCCCTGCAGGCAGCACTGCAGGCAAAGGACCACAGCACACAGAGGACAGAGAGACATTCTGTGCAGGTGCTGCAAGGTGTGCTTCCTGGAAGAGGTCCCCCTCCCTGGAGTCACATGAGATTTCAGACACAATCGACGGGGGATGTGGGATCTGCAGCAGAACAGTGTGATCTGGGCAGGACAGTGGCTGCAGAAGAGGCAGACACAAACCAGGCAAGCTGTGGTCAAAGGATGGGCAGTGCTGGCTGCCCCAGCGAGAGGCAGATGGTGCCACTGGCCTTCAGGGACACAGACAGGGCTGGCTTGGAGATGAAGATGGCCCACGGGCTTGAGTACTGGAGCAGGAAGTTTCTTGGTTCCCCGAGGGGCAAGCAGGGTTCTCATCCCTCCCAGAGTTCCGCAAGTGCCTCCCAGAACCTTCTGTGTGCTGGGCGATAGGCAGGACGGGAGATCTGGAGGTAGATGGGACTTGCTGGCTGCCTAGAGGAGCTCATAAGCAGGGGAGAACCCTATGGCAAAGAGGATCTTCCCACTATGCCCTTCGGGAGTTCATATGACATCTGTGCCTAAAACCTCAGAGCAGGAAGCACCTGAAGAACCAAGGCGAGCCCGTGGAGGGTGTGGCCGATTACTGGAGGAGGAGGAGGCTTTAGAGCAAGCAGGCCCGGAATGCTTGCAGATGCTCCCAGCAGTAATTCAGGTTTATGTCACAGTCCTGTTAGAAATCCAAGGCTGGCCGAGCTCGGTGGCTCAGCCTTTAATCCCAGTGCTTTGGGAGGCTGAGGTGAGTGGATTGCCTGAGCCCGCGGGTTCGAGACCCGCCTGGGCAACTTGGCGAGACCTCATCTCTACAATAAATCAAAAAATCAGCCGGGCGTGGTAGCACGCGCCTGTAGTTCCAGTTCCTTGGAAGGCTGAGGCGGAGGGATCGCCGGAGCCCAGGAGGTCGAGGCTGCAGTGGCCGGGAGCAGCCACTGCACTCCAGTCTGGGTGACAGAGTGAGACTCCAACTCAAAAAAAAAAAAAAGAAATCCAAGGCTGAGGAAGTCAACCGGTTATAGGAGTGTATTTGAAATGTGCGAAGTGATCCATGGGTCCCCGGGTAGCCCCGGCTTCTTCAGTGCCTAGAAGCCCCTAACAACTTTCCCCTAACTAGAGGGAGTCCTGGGCTGGGAAGTCACTGTCCTCGGTGACTGATGTACCACTGTCCTGCAAAGCAGCCTGACCCTGGGGGGGATCGTGTGCACTTGCCTTCCCCAGTAGCTCCTTCTAGCTGGGGTTGGGGATTGAGTTTGTATCGGCGCGATTGCAGGTGAGGACCACTCTTTCCTGCCCTGCAAGGAATGGGACTTAGGTGGTCCCTGCCCTCAGACCTACACCATGGCCCACCCAGGCGGTGCCTTGCGGGGAATGGTGAGGAACAGGGTGGGAGGCTTTGTGTGCCAGACTGGATTTCCAGTAAAGAACCTTCTGGATCTGCCCAAGGAGCTGGGACTATACCCAACAGGTGGAGTGAATTTCACTAGCGAGCACTGGGCTGTTTTCCAGAGGCAGCTCAGGTCACCCTCCCACGGATGTTAGGAAGACTTCAAGGTCCTTGCAGACACGTGCCAGTGTCCGGCCTGCAGCTCAGCCATGACAAGCTCAGACCATATTGGCAGGAGCAGGAGTGGCTGAAGTGTGGAAAGTCGTGATGCCCCAGTCCGCTGTGGGCCCTCATGGGAGCTGGGCCTGCAGGTACCTCGGAGGCGGGGTGGCAGACAGGTCTCTGTGGAGCCAAGGCTGGCTTTGTTATTCATAGCACGTCACCTCCCTCCGAAATGTCTGCCAGAGACCATTGAGTTCTTGTGGAGGCTACCTCGGCAGTCTGCGGCCCAGACGAGCCTGTATTATTTGGGCACGAAGGCTCCTGGTCCTGCTGCAGGACTGGACCTGCCCGGCAGTGAGGCCGAACGCCCTGGAGTCTCTGAGGGCCCCTTCTGGAGCAGGTACAGATGTGCAGAGTGGACCCTGCTGCAGGACACCCAGACGGCTCCTGCCCACGGGGGGCAGATGTGGGGGTGTCTGCAGGAATGTAGGTGGGGCCCCCATGGACCGGGGGAGCCCTAGGCTGGCAGGTCTCTCTCTCTCACCCTTGTCCCTGACCCCTTAGTCCCATCCAATGCTCCTGACTGCCCTTGTCTGGCCACTGTGGAGCTGGGCAAGGGAGGGCCTCTCCTTTTACCCAGGCCAGAACAAGATGGAGGCGTCAGGTCCAAGACGTCAGGTGACCCAGAGCCCAGCGTTCGGGCCCAGGCCTCCCTCAGCACATGCCACCCCCTCCCCCTATGGGTCCCTGGCAGCCAGCAGAGTCTAGAGCCACCCTTGGGACCAGTTTCAGAGGGTCTGCCCCTGAGTGGAGATCTGTCATGGGTCCCATGGAATTCACCCCTAAAGCTGTGCAGAGGGGATTTAGACGCTCCTACCTTGAATAGTTGCTGGGGCTGCAGGCCTTCAGCTTCCCGAAGGAGTGGAGGGGCTCTCCAGCACCAGGGTCTTCCCTCAGGGCCTGGACAGGAGGGTGTGCCATGGGCCACGAATGGCCCTGGGGCATATCTGGTCTGGGCTCCCTTCTCTTGACTGACTGCGAGAACCAGTGGGGTGCCCACAAGGCCCTGTGGTGGAACCAGACCTGGCTCAGCCTCATGTCACGGGCTCGCTTCATTTCTCCTAAGTAGCACTTGTCCATGGAATCCTCGGAATTGGTGCTAACCTAGTACACGCCTGTGTGTGTGTTTGTGTGCATGTATGTGCACTTGTGTGCATGTGTGTACAGGTGCATAGGCGTGTATATGTGGGGGCGGTCCAGGTGTGGTGCACATGTGTGCACACGTGCATGTGCGTATGCAGTGCCCAAGTGCCTCTTTTTTTGAGTTGGAGTCTCACTCTGTCACCCAGACTGGAGTGCAGTGGCACGCTCCCGGCCACCGCAGCCTCGATCTGCCGGGCTCTGGCGATCCTTCCGCCTCAGCCTTCCGAGTAGCTGGAACTACAGACGCGCGCTACCACACCCGGCTGATTTTTTGATTTATTGTAGAGATGAGGTCTTGTCAAGTTACCCAGGCGGGTCTCGAACCCACGGGCTCAGGCAATCCACTCACCTCAGCCTCCCAAAGTGTTGGGATTACAGGCTGAGCCACCGAGCCCGGCTCCAAGTGCCTCTTTAACCAGGCCCCAAGGGAGTCTCTGGGAGCTGCTGACTCTGCTGAGTCCTGAGTCCTGGACAGTGCAGGCCACAGGTTTGAGCCACAGTCAGGAAGGCCTCTCATCATCAGGGAACCCAGGAACACAGCAAGGAGATTCCTGCCGTAGAAAGAGCTAGAAGGAGGCCAGACACAGTGCCTCACGCCCATAATCCCAGCACTTTGAGAGGCCTACGCGAGAGAATTGCCTGAGCCCACGGGTTTGAGAGCAGCCTAGGCAACTTGGTGAGATCCCATCTCTACAATACAAAAAAATTAGCTGTGCGTGGTGGCATGTGCCTATAGTTCCATCCACTTGGAAGCCTGAGGCGGAAGGATGGCCTGAGCCCAGCAGGTCAAGGCTGCAGTGACTGGGAGTGTGCCACTGCCCTCCAGCCTAGGTGACAGAGTGAGGCTCCTACTCAAAAAAAAAAACGGGAAGGGTCTGAGAAGTGATGTCATCAAGCCCCTCCCAGGACCCCCAAGAAGGAGACAGGGAGGTGGGATGTATCAGGGCCACACGGGCAGAGGCAGACCCAGCTCCTTGGCTTGGGCCTAGTCAAGCCACAGTGGGAGCCTGGGCCCTGGTTCCTTTGGTGTGTTTGTTTCAGTCTTTGGTTGGAGCTTTTTACCCTAATCCTTTTACCTGTGGTTGTGGGGAAGCCGTGCAATGCCAGCCACAGGTGGGGGAAATTCAAGGCAGGACTTGTCAGCCAGAGCCATCCCTGTGCCCAGCTGGAGGAGGGGGCTCTGCCTCTCTTCGTCTCCACCTCCTTGCATCCCGCCTTCCTCCTCCAAGGCACATTGCCCTTGACACCACCCACCTGTGACCTCCAGGCCTCAGCCCCCAGCCCAGCTCCTTCAGAACCTCCCAATCCCTCCCAGCAGTGGGATGGTGCACAGGTACACAGGCACACAGAGGTGACTGGGCCGTGGAGCAGTGGATCAGGAGAGGGCCTTGAAGTCCACGGCATCTGGTATGTGTGTGCATGTCTGTGGCAACCACCATGGTCACAACTAAACTCCCACAGACAGGGAGCCCACTCGTGTTCTGGAGGTAAGCCCAGTGTGGGGGAGGCCTGGGTGGTCTGGCTGCACAGAAGGAACCCCTGTGACTGCTTACTCTGTGTGAACTTCCTGGAACCAATGCTGGGCAGCTCTACGCCCGTCCCAGCAGTGCACGTGATTGTCTACCATGTGACTGTGACAGGGTCACGCCATGTTAACCTTGTACAAATGCACGCTTATGGCTGGGCGCAGCGGCTCACGCCTATAATCCCAGCACTTTGGGAGGCCGAGGTGAGAGGTGGGAGGATTGCCTCATGGATTCAATCAGCCTGGGCAACTTGGCAAGATCTCATCTCTACAATAAATCAAAAAATTAGCCGGGCACAGTGGTGCATGCTTGTAGTTCCAGCTACTTGGAAGGCTAAAGTGGAAGGATCGTCTGAGCCCAGCAGGTCAAGGTTGCGGTGGCCATGAACGTGCCACTGCCCTCCAGCCTGGGCAACAGAGTGAGTCTTCAACTTAAAAAAAAATGCACTCGTATGTGTGTAATTGTGTGTAGCATTGTATCTGATGCACTCGTGTGTGTGTAATTGTGTGTAGCATTGTATCTGATTGTGTGAGTATAGGTGTGCGGGTGTGTGTGAGTACATATATGTGCCTGAGTGTGTGTGTACATATGTGCGAAACTGAACCAAATATTACTCATGTGTGAGTGTGGTCGTATGTAGTACATTGCTCTCATGGCATGAATGTGTGTATGAAAATGGATGGAAGTATTGTGAGTGTACACAACACATTCCTGTGTATCAGTGTCTTAGTGTATAAGTGTGTGCATGTGTGAGTGTATGTGTGGCTTATGTCTGTGTAGATGCATGTATGGGAGTGTGTGTGTGTGCATGTGTACATATGTAAAGATGTGAGTGTGTAGGTGGGTATATGTGTGCATGTGTTTAGGTGTGTGTGCATGTGTGTGTGCAGTGTGTAGATGGATACATGTGCACTGTGTGAGCATTCATGTGTAGGAGGGTACACATATACATGTGTATACATGCGTGTACATATGTGAGCATGCATGTGTGGGTGGGTATATGTGTGTGCATATGTGTGAATGTGTGTGTTAAGTGGGTGGGTATGTGCACGTGCATATGTGTTAGGTAAGTATGTAGACATGTGTGTGAATGTGCATGTGAAGGTGGGTGTGTATGTGTGTGCACGTGTGTGAATGTATGTTAGGCGAATGTGCATGTGTGTGTGTAGCTGTGCTTGTGCATGTGTGTGAGTGTGCATGTGTGAGTGGGAGCATGTGTACATTTGAGTGTGAACATACACATGGTGGGTGGGGTGGGTAGGTGTGCACCTGTGTAGGTTTTGGTGGCAACCATGCTCACAGCTAAGCTCTTGCAGACAGGGAGCCCACTCGGGTTCTGGAGGTGAGCCCGGTAGGGGGGAGGCCTGGGCGGTCTGGCTGCACTGAAGGAACCCCTCTGACTGTGTCCTCCATGTGAACTGCTTGGACCCAATGTCTGGGCAGCCCTGTGCCCATCCTGGCTGTGCAAGTGATTGTCTACCATGTGACTGTATCAAGGTCACACCACGTTGGACTTGTACAAATGCGCGCTGTCAGTGTGGACTCCATCTCCACGGGTCCCATGTTCACAGCCCCCACGTGCCGGCTGAGCTGTGAGCCTGCAGGGTTTGGGTGTTCCAGCAAGCAGGCGACACAGCAGGGCACGCGCTCTCTGGCTCTAGCCGGGCTTCCGGGAGGAAGGCCCGGTTCCCAGGCCCCGTGAGCCGACACCTGCTCCAGGCAGCGCGCTGACAGTGTCACCAAATGTTCCCGGCGCTGACATCCAGGGAACAGCGGGATGACGCTGTTAAAGCAAAGGAGACCCGTCTCAACTCTTCCCGACCCGTAATGGAGATCCCGCTGCGAGGGAGCTTGTCTGCACCTCGGGTGCCGGGCCCTGAGCGAGGGGTCCTGTTGTGCTCACCGTGGAGACCTGTCTTGGCAGGAGAACGTGTCTCTGGCCGACATCCTCTCCCTGCGGGACTGCGGCCTCGGCGAGCAGGAGGCTTGGGCCGTGTGCCTGGAGTGCAGCCTGAGCATGCAGAGCATCGCCCACGCGGCCATCTTCCAGACGCTGTGCATCACGCCCGACACCCTGGCCTTCAACGCCAGCGGGAACGTGTGCTTCATGGAGCAGCTCAGCGGTGAGGCGGCTGGGGGGCGGCGAGGGGGACGGGGGAGCCCGGTGTGGCCCGAGTGGACACAGGTCGCCGGCCCGGGTTCCTTTGGGAGCCTGACGGGTTCCTGAGCCTGCGAGCCCAAGACAGGCGGCCCCGTGGGCCGGGAGCTGTGGGGCACGCCTGCCGCCCCGGGGGACCCCCGCCAGCTCTGCTCAGGCCTTCTCAGAGGGGAGGTTGGGCTCCTCGTCTGCCCTGGGCTGACTCAGGGGCCAGCAGTGAGTAAAGGCAGCCCCTCAAAAGTGAGATTCCTCTGCCTCCGTGGGCTGGCTGTTTCCACGGCACCGCTCCCTCCAGGGCGGCCTGGGCTGACCTCCTGCTGGCTCCTCCGGCTTCCTTCTCCCGAAAACCCGCAGAATCCTTCTGTCCTGCCACATTCGAGCGGACTTCCCGCACTTATGGCTCAGGAGCTGATTTCAACCACGGTTGCCCGAATGCTTCAAACTGTCCGCGGGCACTCCAGGTCTGACGGCAGGGACCCAAGCCATGCCCCTTCCCTGGCCCTTCCAGAGGATCCCCAGGGCCGCAGACTGTTGGCTCGTTCGCTCTTCCCACGTGCTTCACGAGTGTGACCGGAAGCCTTCTGTTTCCTTCCTCAAGATGACCCTGAGGGTGCCTTTGTCCCCCCGGAGTTTGATGTGACTGGGAACACATTTGAGGTGAGTGTCAGCAGGTGCACGACTCGCAACACCCGCTCCTTTGCCTTTCAGGCCACCTCGGTGTCTGTCCTCACCTTGTGGTTCAGCCCAGAAGCGCCCACTGGGGCGGCCTGTGCATGTCGGGCTGGGAGCAGAGCCGCTGCCCAGTGTGCAAGGCACCGCAGCGTCCTCTGCCCCCGCAGAGGCTCCAGGGGGAGCTCGAGTCTGGGAGCAGCGGCTTTGGCCACATGTCTCGTCATTGTTATTTGGGCCATGCTTTCTGGAATATAAATGTGGTGCATTTCACATATCGGAAGGGCCTGACACCACAGCAACGCCTGCAGGGAATTCAGCTCCTCTGAGGGAGTTAACTGGTGGGTGACTCACAGTCCTCTGAAGAGAGACAGAGGCAGCTTGTGAGCATGAGAGTGTGACTGCGAGTGTGTGTGAGCATGAACATGAGCGTGTCTGGGAGTGTGAGCAGCGGCCTCTGAATGCCCTGCAGGCCACACCAGTTTAGGACTCCATGAGGCCGCTGCCCCAGAGGAGCCCTCTGTGCACAGCTGAGGGCCCCTGCCTGTGGAGCGTCAGGTGACAAACAGCACAGCCCCTCGATGGGTGGGCACCAGCATGGCTGTGTGTGGACAGGGAGCAGAGTCACTGCTTGGGCCCCATCTGGAATACTGGAGGCCCCAATGGCGCCCAGGCTCCAGCCCTCAGGCTCTGTCCGGCTATCAGGCTCTGCCTGGCCGTCAGGCTGGGCTCTGGCCATCAGGCTTTGTCCAGCCATCGGACCCTGGCCATTGGGCTCTCGCCAGCCACCGGTCTCTGACCTTTGGGCTCTGTCTGGCTTTGGACTGGGTTTTGGCTATTAGGCTCTGATCTTTGGGCTCTGTCTGACCATTGGGCTCTATTGACCTCAGACTGGCCATTGGGCTCTGTCCAGCCATCATTCTCAGTCTGGTCATCAGACTGGGCTCTGTCTAGCCATTGGGCTCCATCTGGCCATCCTGCTGGGCTCCGTCTGACCATTGGTCTCTGATTGGCCATCAGACTGACCATTGGTCTCTGCCTAGCCATTGGGCTCTGTCTGGACTGAGGTCTGTCCAACCTTTGAGCTCTGTCTGGCCACTGGGTTCTGTCTAGTCATTGGGATCTGTTTGGCCACTGGGCTCTGCTCAGCCATCGGACTAGACTCTGACCCAGGGCAGCAGATGGCTCACTTCTGGTCCTACCATCATGAAGCCCCTGTCCCCTAGGATGGACAAAGAGAATAAATCATCCTTAACCAATAAGTGAGTAGCTACAAACTCAAAAATCTTCCCCGTAAAAGCCCTTAGGCTTAGTATCATGGGCTTAAATTTTGACCTTGAAATAAGAGTTTGGGATTGGCCCCGTGCTTATTTTTACTTTAAAACAAGCACATCTCGGCCTTTGCACTGAGAGGCTGAGCACTGTGTTCTCCATCGCTGTCCCAGCACCACAGGTCTCTGGACTGCAGACCTGGGATCTCCCTCTTCTGCCAGGTATTTTCATGTTTCGTTGAACCGCGGGGTTCAGAATTCAAGTCCTAGCCATTCTTGCCTCGTGGCTGTTCTTATCCCTTGTCCGTGCACAGACTTTTAAATTTTTTTTACTGCGTTTCTAATAACAAAAACTTGCACCACCAAGAGAGCTGAGAACCTGAAAATGACTTTGGTCCTTGGAGGGGCCCCACCCCAGGCCCTGCCTCCCCCCTGAGGTCACCAGCACTCATAGGACTCACTGGCATTCCTTTGTTTTTATCTCACCACTACATATTCTAAAGGTAATGATATTGCATTTGCACTGTTGTTAACTTTCTGAAAAGAGCTTCCGTCTATATGCAGTCTTCTGGGACTTCATTTTCTGTACTTCCTGTGGGACTTCATTTTCGGTAATTCTTGTTACACTCATCTGCATAGCACTGTGTGTGGTCAGAATGCATCCATTGCGACTGCTGTGTGAGGTTCCATTAGGTGAAGCACCACCCCGAACCTGCTTGCTGTGGGGACATCGAGTCACCCCCGGCATCTCCTAGTGTGTGCACTGAGAGCACACCAGGAGAAAACTTCTCCTGGTGTGTAGTGGGGAGGAAGTTGTAGCTCACTGAGCAAGTGGATGTTCAACCGTTTGCTAAGCTGCACAAGTGCACATTCGCCAGCGAGTGTGAGCAACTGCTGGCTGGTCCTTCTCCTGTAGGATGTGGTGTGGCCGGGTCTGGATCTCATCCGCCGAGATGCGTCGTACCGTGATTCCGCACTGTGGCCCTGCATGCGCTCGTGGGTGAGGTGGGTGAGGACCCCTATCTTGGTGAAGCCACATTTTTCTGGTCAACCAGGCAGGAATTCTCATCTGCTTTGTTAGGATTGCAGATGTCATCTCCAGTTTGTAATTTGTGTTTTTGCTTTTTCGGATAGCATTCTTTTTTGGTCTCAGGGACCCCCTTACACTTCTAAGAAATTTTTGAGTACCCCCAAGAACTTTTGTATATGTGGGTTCTATCTCTTGGCACTTATTATACTATAATTAAAACTAAGAACTAGCCGGGCTTGGTGGCTCAGCCTGTAATCCCGCGCCTTTGGGAGGCTGAGGTGAGTGGATTGCCTGAGCCTGCGGGTTCGAGACCCACCTGGGCTGCGAGACCTCATCTCAACAATAAAATCACAAAATCAGCAGGGCGTGGTAGCGCATGCCTGTAATTCCGGCTACTCGGAAGGCTGAGGCTGAAGGATGGCCGGAGCCCAGCAGGTCGAGGTTGCAGTGGCCGGGAGCAGCCACTGCACTCCAGTCTGGGGGACAGAGTGAGACTCCAACTCAAAAAAAAAAAAAAAACCTGAGAATTTTTAAAAAATCTATTAGTTTATTTAAAATAATAATAAACCTATTGCATACTAACATACATAGCATATCTTATGAAAAATATTTTTCCCAAAAGATGAGTGGCATCATTTTGCATATTTATAAATCTCTTTTTTTTTTTTTTGAGTCGGAGTCTCACTCTGTCATCCAGACTGAAGTGCAGTGGCACGCTCACGGCCACCACAGCCTCAGCCTGCTGGGCTCAGACGATCCTTCTGCCTCAGACTTCCAAGTAACTGGAACCACAGGCACACGCCACTACACCTGGCTAATTTTTTGATTTATTGTAGAGACAAGGTCTCATCAAGTTGCCCAGGCAGGTCTCGAACCCCTGGACTCAAGCAACCCTCTTGCCTCGGCCTCCCAAAGTGCTAGGATTACAGGCTTGAGCCACCACACCTAGCCTGTAAATCTCTTTAATGTCTGGCTTAATGGAAAACAGCTGAACTTCCCCAATAGTGTCTGTGTCCGCTCTGCTGTGTCGGCTGTGGTGTCTCTGGAGAATCCTGCTCTCCGCATTAGAGAAAACGAGAGTGAAAAAGGTAAATGACAACTCAGTATTGTTTTGAAAATAGTTTTAACCTCGCCAACCACACTTTGGGAAAAGCTGCTGAAAGGTATCTTCTGAAGAAAAAGAGCATCTTGATGTTAATACAGTCACATTTATGAATGCTCTTCCATTGTTAGGGTCTAACCTTAGCAAGAATTCTTTGCCACCTCAAGTCTAACAGACATTCACTGACATTCCACCCAAAGTTTTAACATTTTGTTCTTCACATTTGATCACCCTGAAGTTGATTTACCATAAAAAAACTTTTACTGTCAGGGTCTTAGATGTCTTTTATTAGGTTATTCTCAGGAATTTGGTATTTTCTGTTTCAGTTCTAAAATTGTCCTCTTTTGAATTATATTATTCTACTTGTTTTTGTGTCTGTCCAACAGAAATGCAATTTACTTTGTGTATTTGTTTATTTATTTATTTATATTTTGAGTTGGAGTCTCACTCCTTCGCCCAGACTGGAGTGCAGTGGCACGCATGCTCATGGCCACCCCAGCATCAACCTGTTGGGCTCTGGCAATCTTTCTGCCTCAGCCTTTCAAGTAGTCAGAACTACAGGTGCACGCTACCACACCTGGCTATTTTTTATTTTATTGTAGAGAGGAATTCTCACCAAGTTGCCCAGGCTGGTCTCAAACCTGCAGGCTCAGGCACTCCACTCACCTTGGCCTCCCAAAGTGCTGGGATTACAGGCTGAGTCACCAGCCCGGCTGCAATTTACTTTAATGTGATTTTTTTTTTTTTTTTGAGATGGAGTCTCACTCTGTCGCCCAGACTGGAGTGCAGTGGCCGCTCCCGGCCACCGCAGCCTCGACCTGCTGGGCTCTGGCGATCCTTCCGCCTCAGCCTTCCGAGTAGCTGGAACTACAGGCACGTGCTACCACGCCCGGCTCATTTTTGATTTATTGTAGAGATGAGGTCTCGCCAAGTTGCCCAGGGGGGTCTCGAACCCGCGGGCTCAGGCAATCCACTCACCTCAGCCTCCCAAAGGCGTGGGATTACAGGCTGAGCCCCCGAGCCTGGCTTTTTTTTTTATTTTTAATAGCGTGTAGATTCTTTTAGTTTTTTCATTTAACTAATCAAGTCACCAGTAAAAAAGGTTATTCCCTCCTGTGCAATGGTTATGCCTCGTTTCCCTTCCTTCTCTTACTGTGTACAGCAGGGAACAGCAGTGAGTCTTGGAGCAGAAGTAGTGTGACACTGCGCCTCATCCTGTCTCAGGGAAAAAATTGATCACTCCTCTTATTCCAAAAAGAGTACGTTTCACCTTTCCCCACCAAGGGTGGCATGTGCTCTGGTACATGAGTGCCCCTCGATGCCGAGTTTTATCGTGAATGTACATATCTTTTTCATGAAATCTTTCTTCTGCATTCTTTGAAATGATTATATAATTCTGTCTTCATTAAGATTTTTAGGGCAACCCCTTCGGGTCCCCTCCCTCTGCGAGAGCTTTTCTGTTCTGTCAATAAATCCTGCTTTCTAAAAAACTATAAAAAGATTTTAATATTCATGTATTTATTTTATACTTAAATAAATTTTTTACTTATATATTATTTATTACATATTGTTACATATCTTTTTTTTTTTTTTTTTTTTTTTTGAGTGGGAGTCTCACTTTGTCACCCAGGCTGGAGTGCAGTGGCCGCTCCCGGCCACTGCAGCCTCGACCTGCTGGGATCCGGAGATCCTTCCGCCTCAGCCTTCCGAGTAGCTGGAACTACAGGCGTGCGCTACCACGCCCAGCTAATTTTTTTATTTATTGTGGAGATGAGGTCTCGCCAAGTTGCCCAGGCGGGTCTCGAACCCGTGGGCTCAGGCAGTCCACTCACCTCAGCCTCCCAAAGTGCTGGGATTATAGGCTGAGCCACCGAGCCCGGCTTATATCTGTTTATTTAAATCGCCTTCCTACACAGAAAAATCTAAGTTGGCCAAGTGTCTTGTCTTTCTTATACACTATTGAGTTTGACTTACTGCTGCTTACTTTGGATTTTTGCGTATGTTTTATGTGGACTGGATATTTTCCATTCTTTTGGCTTTTTTTTTTTTTTTCTGTTTTGCTTTTGCTTTTTTTTTTGAGTTGGAGTCTCACTCTATCACCCAGGCTAGAGTGCAGTGGCACGCTCACGGCCACCACAGCCTCGACCTGCTGGGCTCAGGCGATCCTTCTGCCTCAGCCTTCCGAGTAGCTGGGGCTACAGGCAAGTGCCACCATACCCAGCTAATTTTTTGATTTACTGTAGAGATGAGGTCTCGCCAAGTTGCCCAGACTAGTCTTGAACCCATGGGCTCAGGCAATCCCCTTACCTTGGCCTCCCAAAGTGCTGGGATTATAGGTGTGAGATACCACACCCGGCTTCTGTTGGCATTTTTAACTGGCATTGGCATCAGGATTATTCTTGTCTTTTACAGGCACCCCCCCTCCCTTTCTTTGCCCTGTTTATAGAAGAATGGATAATCTCTTCCTTGAAGATCTGGTAAAACTCATTTATGAAGCCATCTGTTTTCTTTGAGGGGAGATTTTTATTTATTTTATTGTATTTTATTTTTTGAGTCAGAGTCCCACTCTGTTACCCAGGCTGGAGTGCAGTGGCATGTTCACGGCCACCGCAGCCTCGACCTGCTGGGCTCAGGCAATCCTTCTACCTCAGCCTTCCAAGAAGCTAGAGCTACAGGCATACACCACCACTCCCGGCTATTTTTTGATTTATTGTAGAGTCGAGGTCTCACCAAGTTGCCTAGGCTGATCTCAAACCCCTGGGCTCAGGTAGTCCTCTCGCCTCAGCCTCCTAAAGTAAAGTGCTGGGATGACAGGCGTGAGCCACCGCACCCGACTGAGGGGAGATTTTTTTTTTTTTTTGAGTTGGAGTCTCACTCTGTCGCCCAGACTGGAGCGCAGTGGCTCCAAAACACACCCCAGAGGCCACTGTGAGAAGCTGGAGTTCACCCTGGGACCTGAGGTTGAGTGGGGCTTACTAAATGAAGGTGAGGGACGCCTCTGAGACGTACAGAGGGGCTGTGAGTGGGCAGGATGCTGAGACCGCCAGTGCATAGTGGACAGTGTCACTCAACACCCAAGTTACTTTCCCAAAAGAAGGGGCTAGATGGATGGAGCGTTGATGATGGATAGATGAAGGGATGTATAAATGGAGGGGTGGATATGTGACTGAATGGGTGGACGGAAGGGTAGGTGAGTGGATATGTGGATGTTTGGGGAGAAGGGTGAATGGATGGGTGGGTGGGTGGATGGATGGGTGGACAGAATCCTCCCCGACCCCAGCCCACAGAGGTTGGCCGTGCTCCCGGTTCCTTGAAACTTGCAGTGATTCACTGACATGCTTCAGGCCCTTGGGCATTGAGATCCCCTGAAGAGCTGGCCTTGCTGGACACTGCTGGGCATCCCCGGGTCCAGCTTGAGGGAGGTGCTGTCCAGTGTTCTTCTGCTGAAGTCACTACCCAAGGCTAAGCATGACACCTCGCCCTTTGCCCGGGCTGTAGCCAAGTCAAGCGCAGAGTCCAAGTCCACATTCTTCCCTGCCCTGCACGGTCGCTGACCCAGCCCACAGCAGACCACCCAGCCGCACACCAGCCTCTGCTTACCCTTTTCTTCTGGGCTTCAGTTCAACTGCTGCCTGGAAGACAATGTTTGATTCTTTTCATATGTGTGTAGGGGGGTGTATGCGTGTCTGTGCACATGTATGCAGTATGGTGTGTGTCATGTGTACGTGTATGTGGCATGGTATGTGTTACCTTGTTCAGGGTGCACCATCCTTGGGATCAGAAGCTTCTGGAAGGCAGGAATGCACCCTGTTTTCTGCAGTGTTCCCTGCACTGGTGCACAGTGGGCTCCGTACAGCTCAGTGCTTTGAGGACCCACAGGTTGGCCACCATAGCCCGTCACTCGGCTGTTAGCCTGACGGGACAGGGTGTCTCGGAACCAGCCAGGACTCAGCACATCAACAGCTGTAGCTCAGGATCATGGCAGCGGGCACCTCGCTCACTGACCCCACTGTCCTCTCCCACCAACAGGACGCTGCGCATCTGTCACAGGTCTGGCTTCCCACTCTGTGGCCTTTTCCAAAAGTCTGGGGTGTGAAAGGTATAGGATTTCAGAGGTGGCTCAGGTTAGGTTGGGGAAGCCAACCACGCTGCCCTGCTGCTGGGGACGCTATCCACTCCTCCAGCTGGGAGCCTACGAGGGCATACAGGGCTGTCTAGTGTGCCCACCAGGGCCTGGTGGCTGACCTTACTATTGGGTAGTCCACACGCCATGCCATCTTGGACCCGGAAGCACCACCCCTAAAGCTGGGGTGTTACACCTGTGAGGAGCACATTGCCGGGCACCGTCCAGCACGGGAGAAGGGGCAGGCAGCCTGGGGCAAGGAGGCCCATTCTACAGAGACTCTACGGGCATCATTCCTTAAGAGAAAGGCAGAGGGTGCCCCAGGGGCCCTGCATACGGATAGAATGGCATCCAGTGCCCTGCAGCCAGTGCCCTCTGGAGAGAACCCACGAGATTTGGGGTTGTCTAGCAGCCTGACCCAGCCGTGACGCGATCTTGACGGTCGTCGCCCAAATGACCACAGTAAACACAGAGTGCCCGGGACAAGACTTGGCAAGGCAGCCACAGCACCTGCGGGACAGCCAGACCCTGGCAGAAAGGCTGGCTCTGTGTGTCCCCCTGCCCTTCTTGTGTGCTGCGAGGATTCACAGAGCACAGCATTCACTGTGTGCTCCTTCATCTCAAGAAGGAACTGGACATGAGTTGAAGACATCTGGATGGGGCATGTGATCCATCCACCCACAGGGTAACGCCTGCAGCTCGGGGCTAAGAGGGCGTCCGCTTTATGGTGGATTAAAGATATCCCTTTGGAGAGACCGTTGGGTTAGGGCTGGGTCCCAGGTGACCACGAGGAGCCAGAGCCTTGAGAGGGGCAAATTCAGGCCCAGCCCCACTTGGTCAGGGTTGCCATGGGTGGCCAGCTTTTACACTGACTCCCCAAGAGTACGGGTCCTCAGCCCTTTTCTCGTTCAGTTAACCTGGTGTCCAGGCTCGGAGTCCAAGGCAGGTGTCTGTTGAGGCTGCCGCAGCCTCCCAGCATCCATATCCGGTCATTGCAAGACCCGGCCTGTTCACCACTGTCCAGCTGCAGACGCAGCAGCCTGACTGTGGCCAGAGCTCAGGGGGCCTCACAGCAGAGCCAAGTCCCTCAAGTCTAGAAGCTGTGCTCGAGCCGACCCCTTCACTGAAGCTCAAAGCCCAGGTCCAGCCTTTGCACACGTCCCATGTAGGAGCCTCTCTGTTGACAGCATTGGGGCGAGGTCAGCCAGTTGGGGCTTTTTAGCTGGAAGAGACCCTGGGTGGATGCCGCTCTGCCTGCAGCCGAGGTGGCCTTTTCCTAGGAGCGTGGCTTTCCTGCTGCTTCCAGGCAAGGAGGTGGCTCCAAAAGTGCCCGCTGAGCACTGGGCCAGGAGCGCTGGCTGGCTGTGGCTCCTCTGCCCCTTGTCCCCCACGAGGGGCCATGTCCATGTCCTCGGCTACAGGTGGAGAGCAACAAGTGACCAGGACAGCACGAGCAAACTTGGGGCCTGAGGCATACCAGGAGGCACTGACCACACACTTAGAAGCCACATAGCATCTGCCTGCCGTGCCTGGTTGGGGACTCGGCACCCGGCCACAGGCTCCCAGCGGGCCGAGGCATCTGCCCTCGTGAGCACTGTGGAATCGTGAGGATGAGGAAGTGTCTGCGTCTCCCACGGACATTGCAGAGATGGGGCACCAGTGTTGAATGTGTAGCTGAACCACCAGGCACATGAGCCTAGAGGAAGTGCTTGTCTGTGGGGAAGAGCTACTCACAGAAGGGACTTTATGGTGATCAATGCAGCACACACTTGCTGTGGAAATCAGAAATGTCAAGGCACATCGCAGGAAGAGAACTCCACCACTGAGTCCGTTCGCAAGAGGCCCTCCCTGGGCTCCCTCAAAGAGGCACAGAGCCCAGAGGCCCAGCAGTCCTCTCCTCTGCTTTCTTTCCCCACTGCCGTC
This sequence comes from Cephalopachus bancanus, assembly GCA_027257055.1. Taxonomy (NCBI): domain Eukaryota; kingdom Metazoa; phylum Chordata; class Mammalia; order Primates; family Tarsiidae; genus Cephalopachus; species Cephalopachus bancanus. Next base: position 150,782 of record JAPVLO010000729.1, on the reverse strand, counting down.
ACCACAGCCTGTACGTGGAAGGGTCTTGGGGGTCCCAGCAGGAGGAGCTGCTGCAGCTCCACTCACTGGGTCATCCTGTGGCCACTGGTGCAGACCCTGAGTCTGCTGTCTCGAGGAATGCACAGACGTGGCTGGAGTGAGCCCCACATCTGTCACTTCGAGGACAAGCGTACCCAGGGCACCCCTGGGCTCGTAGAGGTTCTGTGACAGACCAGGGTCTCCCGGCATTGAGAGAGATGAAGGCTGGGGTCCCCGTGTTAATCTGTGATAGGAGGAGCAGCCCCAGCCCCGGCCGTGACCGCAAGGAGAGTAGACGGGTTCAGGGCCACCAGACCAGCCAGACCCACACCGCAGCGGTGTGAGGGCTGGACTGCAGGGCCTGGAGTCCAGGCGTCTTCAGCGGAACCTGAGTGAGTCAAAGCCTTCAGGGCCCAGCTGAAAACAAGATGCATCCCGAAAGACATATCTCCCTTTGCTTCCAACTGTCAGTTGAGAATGAAATAAACACGTTCCACTTAAATAGCAACAGAACCACAGAAAGCCCTGGAATAATTATAGCAGGGAAAAAAAACCACAAGCAGACAATTCCTGTAAACAGAGGTCAAAACAGCACGTTGTACCCTTAAATATATACAGCAGTTTGACAATTAAAAATGGCCGGGCTCAGTGGCTCAGCCTGTAATCCCGCACTTTGGGAGGCCGAGATGAGTGGATTGCCTGAGCCTGCGGGTTCGAGACCCGCCTGGGCAACTTGGCAAGACCTCATCTCTACAATAAATCAAAAAATCAGCCGGGCGTGGTAGCGCGCGCCTGTAGTTCCGGCTACTTGGAAGGCTGAGGCGGAAGGGTCGCCGGAGCCCAGCAGGTTGAGGCTGTGGTGGCCGGGAGCGGCCACTACCCTCCAGTGTGGGCGACAGAGTGAGACTCCAACTCGGAAAAAAAGAGAAAAAATAAAATAAAATTTTAAGAAAAAGGTAGACCCGTCTCTGCACATAAAGATTTTATTTTGTAAAAAAGTTGGTCCTACCCAAATTAGTATGAAAAGCCATTGCACTTGCAATCAGATCACAATCGTTTTGGTTTGTTTTTTTGAATGGGAACGGGGGAGTTTGTATTTGTTAAAATTGAACAAATGCAAACATAGACACTGTTGTTCAAAAAGAAAACAAAAGAAGGGCAACGCATCCTCCAACCTTTTAAAGCACATGCTGGACCTACTGTCACCAGAATAGCATAGCCCGTGAAGGTGGGCGGAAAGCAGGTCGACCAGCCCAAGGACAGGAGCCTGGACGGGAGGGAGGGTGCAGGCAGTGAGGACAGCATTTTGGGTGGGCGGCGGGTGGGTCCTTCCAGCTGGGAGATTGCTCTCCAGCACAGAGGCTTAAAACGGAGTGGGGCTAAATATTTTTAAATGATGAACACATTGACAGGAAGAGAGGAAAGCTGTTTCTGTCATCTCGGAGCAGAGAAGGTCCTCCTAAGAAGCTGCAAAAGGGAAAAAAAAGGTCATATTTCACAAGTTAAAAATGAAAACCTTGGGATGACAGAAGACATGTGAACATATTAAAAGATGTGTCACGGATGGAGGAGGTATGCAGCGAGGCTCCCAGGCCAAGGGCCAGCCCTGGCGTGTCAAGCCCATCCCAAACAGGCAGTTCAGGAAGGAATTCGCAAAGTCCTTGAATGAAGCTTTAAAGGAAAACATTAAAACTGCAAGCAGATGTGAACAGATGCATGGTCTCATTCATAATTACAAAGATGCAAATGAACTTGGGATACGCCTCGCCTAGCAGATTGGCAAAGCTGCAGACAAGTGGACGGGGTCTGGGCCTCAGCAGGCATCTGGGTGGGTTGGTCATTTAGCAGGGAAATTTGTCAGCAGATGTCAGAATTGTCACTGGATGTGACCCGGAGCCCGGCAGCCCCACTTCTCAGCCTTGCACCTCCACACACTCTGGCTGCACAAGGGCGTCCTCCCAAGGTGCCCGCTGAGGCCTCAGTCGTGACAGCAAAGTGTCACACATCAGAACGGAAAGGCTAGATGCTCAGGTGCCCTAACGTGCATGTGTCCCAGATCCCTGAGGCAGACGGAGCACAGCCCAGGCATGGGCGGGTGGTAGGGGTCCCTGAGAGAGCAGGAGACGCCAGGGGTTGGCCACAGATGTGAAGGCAGAGACAGCGTGAGCGGGCCAGGTGCAAGCCACGCTGTGAGGGGATGAATGGGAGGCGTCAGGTACACCCACCAGAGGCTTGTGCCCAGCGTGGAGGGAGTGGGGGATGGCCAGGCAGGGGATGCCCTGGCCCCAAGAGGATGCCCTGTACAGTAAGGAAGGGCCAGGTACTGGGTGAAGATAAGTCCTGACCTGAAAAGAGACCCGCAGTGTGAAAAAAGGCCAGAACAGAGGACAAATGCAGCTCAGGAGAAAGAAGTCCATTTTCAGTGTGTGTGTGTGTGTGTGTGTGTGTGTGTGTGTGTGTGTGTGCGTCCGCGCGCTTCCATGTGCACATGGCGTGACGTTTATGCCTCAGGGAAGAAAGGTGCTGGGGCAGACGGGGCTCAGTGACTCACCTGTAATCCTGCGCCTTTGGGAGGCTGCGGTGAGTGGATTGCCTGAGCCCGTGGGTTCGAGACCCGCCTGGGCAGCGAGACCTCGTCGCTACAATCAATCAAAAAATCAGCCGGGCTTGGTAGCGCGCACCTGTAGTTCCAGCTACTCGGAAGGCTGAGGCGGAAGGATCGCCGGAGCCCAGCAGGTCGGGAGCGGCCACTGCACTCCTGTCTGGGCGACAGAGTGAGACTCCAACTCAAAAAAAAAAAAAAATAAAAAAAAGAAAGGTGCTGGGGGATGAATGCTGCTTTGCTTCTTTTCTGTAATGCTTTTTATCGTATTTGAACAAAACTTCCCCTAAGGAGAAAAAAGTTTAAGGCAGAATTGGCCGAGCTTGGGGGTGGCTGAATGGTGGAGTTGGGGGCCGCGGGATCTGGCTGGGTCCCTGCAGCCCTACTCTTGAGACAGAGACCCTGGCAGAGAGATGGGGCCGGGACGGGGAGCCTGAGCCAGGATGACCAGCTGGGCCAGAGGTCCCAGGGTGCAGGGCTTCTTTGAAAACTGGACAGCCCACTGGTCGTCCTGGACCTCACGGCAGACTGGGGAGGTGGGTCTGAGGGTCACGCGAGCTATGCCAGGTGAGCCCAGGATGGGGCATTGCGTGTCACCTCAACTAGCCTTGGACTAGAGTGGGCACAGGGAGCCCAGACCCGCCTCGGGAAGGGATCCCTGGCGATGGGAGCACAGGCCCTGGCCTGGGTCCCGGGCTCCCTTCGTGATCTGTATGACCTGCTTCTCCGGAGCCGCATGCCTGCTTCTCCACGGCTTGCTGTGTGGCCCTCGGCAGGTTCCCGAACCGCTCTGGGCTTCACTTCCTGCTGGTGACATGGGGCTGATGACGCCCAGCCCTGCAGGTGGCTGTCCTGGGATGGGGTGGGCACAGGCCCGCGAGGTAGCCGAGACCCGCTGCAGACCACGTGCAGAGCCCACTCGTGCCTGCAGTTAGGAAAACCTCAGCTTTCAAGCAAGAAGATAACCCGTCTTTCCTCCCACCAGAATCCAGCTGTTGAACAACACACCCACAAGCAAAAGGCCCCACCCTCGAGAGTCACGGTCAGGGAAGGGGGTCCGGGTGACTGTGCCCGTGAAGGCTGGGGGCACTGCAGTGGGCAGGAGGCCTGGAGGTCCCGGGGTGCATGTGGTCCAGCACAGGCCTCAGACCCACGTGCGGCGCCGTGGATGTGGCTGGGCCCTGCTGCTTTCCCTCCGGAGACTCCGCGGCAGGAGACGTGCCCCCGCCAGGCCTGCGTGGTCGAGGGCAGGTCTGTCCCTGGAAGCTGTACTCCTGGCCCCAAGGGCTGGCAGCCATGTTGGGGGGGAGCTGGGGGCGCACAGGCGCGGTTGCACCTGCCTGGTGGCCCCCAGTGCCAACTACTCCTCGGTGCCCACAGGCTCACATCTATTCCCTGGGGGCCACACTGAAGGCAGCGCTGGAGTTCGTGGCAGAACCCACGCCAGAGCCCAGGCTGAGCCAGGACCTGGAGGTGCTGCTCAGCCGAATGCAGGCCGAGGACCCTGGCGACCGGCCCAACCTTGAGGTCAGTGTGGGCTCCCCTCCCTCACCCCAACCTTCCGCAGGCCCCCGGTGTCTCTCTCTCACACACACACACACAAACACACCCGCGTGGACCCTGCGGCCGCACCTGGGCTTCTTGACCGGAATGTGGTAGCATTGCATTTTGTTTAAATGAGGACTTGGTTTTTGATGGCACGTTTTTGCTATGAAGGGTTTTGGCTTGTAACTGCCAGGAGCTCAACAGAACCTCCCGTTCTCCGCAGCCCCAGGAGGCATTGCCTTTGTGCGCCTGGAGGCGGACAGGGTGGGTGGGTGGCAGGCTTCAGGCACGGCCCCCACCGTCCCCTTCAGAAGAAACTGGGAACGGGAGGGCGGGGCCTCCTCCGGGGCGCCCTTCCTGTCTGAGACTCACATCCGCAGAGCATCATCGCGCTGTGCGAAGAGAAGATGCAGCTCACGTCCTCCTGCCGCCTGTGCCGGAGCCTCTCAGCCGTGGGGAGGAGGGTGCTCTCCATTGAGTCGTTTGGAGCATTTCAGGGTGAGACTTTCAAACCCCCACACATGCATGTGCTTGCACACATCCACCCTCCTGCCTATGTGCACACACGTTCACACACGTGCACATACATCGATGCAAGGTGCACACACACATGCACTTCTGCTTCTGCATGCACACACACGCACATGCATACATGTGTTTTCACACATGGATGCACATGTACACAGGCACACATCTGCTTGTGCACACATCCACTCACACACGTACATGCTAATGTACTCACACGCCCCATATCCACTCATCCTCACACAGTTGCACTCATGGGTATTCAAATGGATCCCATGTGCACCCCCATACACACACATGCACCCACTTGCCCAGGTCACTCCTGTTTATGCAGGCTCATACATGCCAGTTCATACCGCACACTCCCACACAGGCATGCATGGCTATTTGCACACGTGCACTCTGCTGGCTGCATACCATACACACTTAGTCACACTCTCGCAATACATATGATCAAGCACGCACACATAGTTGCGCTCTGCACACACTCACACCCATAGTGAGTGATACCTGTGCAAGCTCTACAGACACCCATGCAGGCAGAGGGCAGAAACAGATCATGCTCAGCAGTGACTGATATTAGCACTGGTCACCTTGCTCTCACCCTCATGAGCATTTTGTTAAACGGCCGTGGTGATATTATTTCATCTGCCAACACCACACAGCGACTGGTGAGTCCATTTTGCATCCTTCACAATGCAAAGCTGTTGCCGTTGTGTCCGGGGTGCTCAGGGCTCACATGGGATTCTGGCACCGGCTGATTGCCTTTGAATAGACGCCTGCCACGTCTGCACTGTTGCCTGCCCTGGAGCCATGAGGGGCCGCGGGAAAGTGGTGCTGCTTGGACCACAGCCACACGGAGCCTCGCGGTGGCAGAAGGGTCCTCCAGTGGCCAGGCCAGTGGCATTTCCAAGTCAGTGTCTGTGCAACAGACAGGGATATTAAGCTGCAGGAGCAGAGCCGCGTGGGAGGGAGGTGCAGTGCCAAGAACCCCCGAGGCACCAAAGGGCTGCCTGTCTAGAGGAGGCTACATGGAGACCTGAGTGCACAAGGGTCCCTCAGCCAGTTTCCTTCCATTTCTTCCTGTGGGGAATATCACTTGTGTGGTCGCAGTGGAAACAACGTGCTTTCCAAGGAGGTGGTCAGACATCCCTAGAGCTAGGAAACCCCAGCGGGAAGCCCTGCCTTGCCTGGGGGAGAGGTACGCGCTGAGCCTCCTCAGCCAACCAGGATGATGTGATCAGCGGGGCATCCCCTGCTGGGGTGCTGGGGATGTCTGGCCTGGTCCCTGGTCGGGTGCTCTGCAGTAACCGTGTTTCGCTTGTGCTCAGATGTCAGCGAGAACACCTGGAAAGAGAGACCTGCACCAGGAAGTGCAGGGCCCAAGAGGCCACCCAGGGACCCCTGTGCTGACCCAGAGATTCCGCCCAGCCCAGAGGGCCCACCCCAGCTGCCCATCCCCAAAGGCCTGGAGACAGAGGCCAGCCGGGGCCCCAGACCCTCACCCCCCAAGGCCCTGCTGTCAGCCTCAGTGAGGAATGGTGAGAGCCACACCACAGAGGGGCTGGCCAACCTTATCCTGGACACTGGGTGCCCCCTTGGTGAGCTGGACAGAGATGTCCTCAGGAGAAGCCGCCTGCGGAAGGTGCAGACGTTCCCCAGACTCCTACCCGACGGCCCCGAGGCCAGTGCCCTCTGCCTGCCCCTGACTGGCACGAAAACCCAGCTACCCATACATGAATTCTCCCCTCCAGACCTCAGGAAGGTCTTTTCAGATGGGAAGAGTGGCCTTTCTAGCTTCAAGATGCAACCCAAGTGCAGACTATGGCCCGAGCAGGAGCCCAAACGCCAGCGCAGTGGGAACAGGGGTCCCGAAGCACCTGAAACATCACACCCTAGCCAGGAGCCAGCGGAGGAAAGACCCCTGCCCTGCCCTGCAGACCCTCAAGACGCAGACCAGGAAGCTCCAACTCCCAGGAGTGCCAAGGGGATTCCGGATGGAGCCAGGCAGCCAGCAAGCGTGGCCACAGAGCAGGTGGGTGACCTGGACTTTGCAGCTGGCTGGGATGGGGGAGGGTCAGCAAGTCGGGCAGCCTCAGTGCTTCAGTGCAGCCTCAAATGCTGTCTGTAATGCAGGGACTTAGCCTTCACTCCTCCTTAGTAATCCAGAAGTCTTTGCAGAGCGGCCCTGTGCTGCAGCTGGGCATTTGCTCTTGCCCCAGGCATGGCTCCCAGCCAGAGCCCCTGCCTGTGGCCTCTCTGGAGGTGACTGTTGGCTGCTAGACCACCCAGAGAGCAGCTGCTTCTTCAGCCTCACCCAGGACCTCCCGGAACAACACTGAATGAGGCCATCCTGAGGGCTGATTCTCTTCCAGGGAGCCAACGGGCAGTCCAGAATAAGCCAGAGTCACCTTAGGGCTATTGTTCAGGGACTCTGTTTTCCTAGTCCTGACATTCAGGACTTTCCTCATCTCCCTCTTCTGCTCACTGAGAACATTAGAAACCAACCCTGTGGGTGGTGATGGCTCAGCCCCCAAGCTTGGTTCGTGAAGGACGCCAAGCATTCGTGCCTGAGTGTCTCCCAACTGCATTCTCACAGACGCTGGGATTTTGTGCAGCTGCCTTCCGGCCCAGTGCTGCCCTGCCCGCCTGTCCGCTGCCCCTCATGAGGGATGGAAGGTGCTGTTGGGGCAGTGGTCTGGGAGTTCTGGCCTGCTTTGTGTCCCCACAGGCAGTCCGGTAGCCTGTGTCCGTCGGCCCTTCCGTCTGGCCAAGGACACCCAGGCCAAGCCCAGCCGAGCACGTTCCCTCCTTGTCTCCCAGCGAGTCCTCTCCCCCCACCCCATCTGTGTCCCTGTGAGCTCCTCAGGGCGAGGACACCTGGAGCCAGTGGACCATGGATAAGTCCATGGCGTGAGGACAAGGGTGCGCCCCCACCTCCTGTCTCGCCAGGCCTTGTTGACCCAGAGGTCAAGGGGGCAGGTAATTCTGTGACTTACATTTTTTTTTTTTTTTTGAGTTGGAGTCTCACTCTGTCACCCAGACTGGAGTGCAGTGGCCGCTCCCAGCCACTGCAGCCTCCATCTGCTGGGCTCCGGCGATCCTTCCACCTCAGCCTTCCGAGTAGCTGGAATTACAGGCGCGTGCTGCCACACCCGGCTGATTTTTTGATTTACTGTAGAGATGAGGTCTCGCCTGCCCAGGCAGGTCTCGAACCCGTGGGCTCAGGCAATCCATTCACCTCAGCCTCCCAAAGGCTCGGGATTACAGGCTGAGCTACCAAGCCCGGCGTGACTTACATTTTTATTCGCATCCCAAGAACCCAGGAGGGTCTTCTCCATCTGGCGTGAGGGGCACACACGTGTGTTCCGTCACCCTCCCCTGCTCTCCCCACTGGCCTCGCTGCTTGGCACTCCTTCCCTGCCTAAGAGCCCGCCTTTCAGACAGGTGAACTGGAACCCAGAGCGCCTGAGCCACCTGCTGGAGGCTTTGCACAGAGCAGGGCTGACTCAAAGCCCAGCTTCCGCTGTAGCCTGCAGGCTTACCTCCCGGGATCCAGGCCCACCCAGACTTCAGCCCCCACGGAGGGCATGACCAATCAGGCTTCAAGGCTGGTCCACAGCCAGTGCCTGCCATCTGGGTTCAAGCTTGGCACGGTGACCCCACACGCGACACATGTTGGCCAGCGGACAAAGCACCCTCGAGCCCAGGCCGCCGGCCAAGCCCGGCCAGAGGAGCTGACACACTGGAAGAACCACGGGGCAGAAGCTGCTGTGCATTTCAGCCCCTCCAGTACACTAGGAAGTTTTACAAGTGAGTCTCAGATGAAGACACTGATCTCTGGAACCTTCTACTAAAGCGGCACTTCTGAGGCCCAAGGCTGGTGGCTTGGGTCCCAGCTCTGCGTGGCCTCGAAGTGAGAGCTGCCCTCCCAACGGAGTGCTCTCTTGGCGTCAGGAGAATACACATCACAGAATTTGCCATCTTAACCCCTTTTAGGAGCACAGTCCAGTGGCATGAAGTGTGTTCACATGTTGAGCAACCATGAGCGCCGTCCGTCTCCAGAGCTCTCGCCCTCACCCAGAACAGAAGCTCCACTCTGTATTAAATACTCAGTCTTTCTCCCAGTCCTGCCACCCCCTTTCTACTTTCAGTCTCTGTGAATTGACGAAAGTGGGATCTGACAATGTTTGTCCCGCGACAGACTTATTTCCCTGAAGCAATGCCCCCCAGGTCCGCCCATGCTGTGGCGTGTGTCAGCACGTCTTTCCTTTGGAGGCTGAGTGATATTCCACTGTGTGTATATGCCGCGTGGGGTCCATCCGCTCTTCCATCAGAGGACACGTAGGGGTTTCCACCCTTGGCGACTGTGACGCCTGCTGCCGTGACCGTGGCTGTGCACGTATCTGTTGGAGTCGCTGCTTCCCCCTCATCTGGGTCTGCGCCAAGTGGCAGCACTGCTGGGCCGCATGGGGGTTATGTGTTCCGTTTCCAAGGTGTCGCCACGTGGCTCTCTCCAGTGGTTGCCTCATGGGATGCTCCTGCCAGCAGGTCCAAGGACTCCAAACTTCCAGTGTCCCCACCACACTGGTTTGGGCTCAGGACTTTCCCAGACCGTTCGTGAGGCCCAGGGGGCACCCACCCTGTGGCTGAGTGGGTTTAACCCTGCCGTGTTCACGGACGTCCTTCCTGAGGGGCTGGGCAGGGCCCCGGGAGGCGTGTCACGCTGATGCTGTTGCTCTCCCTCCCACAGTGGATGTCCCTGCAAGACCTTCTGTCCCAGCTGGGCCGGCCCTTCCGGGAGTATGAGCTGTGGGCCCTGTGCCTCGCCTGCCTCAGCGCGCTGCAGACACATCCCAAGCACCCAGGTGACCCGTCCCCTTTGCTGTCCTGCGTGTAACCAGCCCCACCTGCGCCGAGGGACCCAGGGCGGCCGGGGGCAGTGTCCACACAGCCTGGCCATTCGGGGCCCCCAGGGGTGTCTGCCCCCTGCAGCACTGAGGGAGCCAGGAAGGGGTGGGGAGGGGGCGGATGCAATCAAAGTGGGCCTCAAAACCAAGGACCCTGCTGTAAAGAGGAACAGGCACCACACCAGGGGTCCAGCCCACAGTTGTCAACACAGTGATGTTGTCCCCAAGGAGGGAAAAATTGGCTTGGGAAGGTGGGGAAGACCCTCAGAGCTTGCACCAGTCTGTGGCCCAAAAGCTTGAACTTGCCAGCCAGCAGGACAGACGGACGGTCCCCCTGTGATATCAAAATGCCCTGGGGTGGTGAGGACAGTGTCTGTAAGAGCTGGGGGAGGGCCAAGAGGCACTGTGTAGCATTCCTTCGTGTGGGCCCACAGCTGCCCCTCAGACCCTTGACCTGGGGCCGGACCAGCGACACACAGGGGAGCAGCTGGCCGGGGCCAGCCTCCTCAGACCCACTGCTCCTGGCACAGCTCCCTGCACACGGGCCGCCCAGCCCTCCTCTCTGTTCAGCTCCTGCTCACTCCCAGCCCGGTGTGTTGGATGCAGCCGTGTAGTGGCACCGAGGCCGCACGGCCTAAGGGTGGAAGGGGCAACTCAGAGGGGCCTGGAGCTGTGGCGCGGGGGGAAGGGATGGAGAAGGGGAGGGACTGCCTGGCCCGCCCAAGAGGACGGGGATGCTGTGCCTGCTCCTGACCTTCCCTCCGTTGCAGCCTACCTGTGCCTGGACTCTGTGCTGGTCGCCGAGGATGGGGCTGTGCTCTTCGGGCCACCTCCTGCCAACGGTGGGTATCAGGGTCCCTCTCGGGAGCCAAGTTCCAGCATCAGCTTATCGGGGATGACAGGAAAGCTAAGCCAGGGTTTCTCTCTTAGGCTCTTACAACTCGTTCTTTCTGGCTCCGGAGGTGGCAGAGGAAAGGCTGGTCACCGAAAAGGTAACTGGGCCCTCCCCACCTTCTTGAGGCCGCCTGTCCCCCCAGTCCTCGGGAGTGCCCGTGTCCCCCCGTCTGTCCAGTGGCCTGGTCTTGGGACTCAAGGGAGTCACAGCAGGTCTCCAGAGCCTCGGCCCTGCTTGGCCAGGCAGCCAAGGGCAGTGTCCAGCCCGCCAGGCTGTGGCTATGGCTGGGGCATCCGGACAGGGCTCTGCCTGGACAGCTGTGGCCATGTGTCCTGCAGCCACCCTCCTGGCTCACGAGAAGCAAGGGCTAAACTTCCAGAAATATTTGTGAGATGCTTGTTAAACACCGCCACTAGTTAACATTAAATTACTCAAATTTTAAATGCAATTAAAGAAGTCGTTCCAAGCCAAAGTAGAACTCCCACTCTGGGCAGATGGAGACAGGCACTTCCCTGCTCCTCCCTCTGAGCCAGCTAAACACCCTGAATGAAATAAACACCCGAAGATCTGTGGAGGAGGAGAAGGCAGTGGCCCTGAGTGCTCTCGGCCATCGTTTTGCATCAAATATCGAGACATGGAGCTAAGGCCTGCAACGGGCAGAAACCAGTGGGCACAGACCAAAAAAAAGAGAAAGAAACCCCAACAAAGCCTGGTCTCTGTGAGCCAAGAGACCAGGAAGGAGTCGACATTAACTGCCCTACTCTAGTCGAATACCACAGAAAACACTGTGGCTCACTCAGGCCAACAGAAGCTGAGTGTGGAACCTGGACTTGCCCTTGTGAGGCCAGGCACAGTGGCCCATGCCTGTAATCCCAGCACTTTGCGGAGGCCAAGGTGGAAGGACTGCTGGAGCCCAAGAGATCAAAATCAGCCTAGACGACATAGCAAAACCTCATCTCTACAAAAAAATCAAAAAAATTATCCAGGAGTGGTGGTGCGTGCCTATAGTTCCAGCTACTTGGGAGACTGAGGCAGAAGGACCGCCTGAACCCAGGAGGTCGAGACTGCTCTGATCTGTGATTGTACCACTGCATTCCAACCTGGATGCCAGTGAGATGACCCCAACTCAAAAACAAACAAACAAACAAACAAAAAAACGTGCCCAACATCTGCCCCAGCCCTGGGTGGCATCGGAGAAGGTGAAACAGGAACAAGGATTTTCATTCTCACCAAGCAGTTCCGAGGATCCGGCCCATGATGTCAGTGGAGACCGCCTGAGGAGTAACGAGGCAGCCCTCTAGCAGGTGTCAGAGCAGGCCTCAGGGGGAACAGAAGTGAAGCCATCCCTACAAGGGTGTGAGCAAAAGCACTCCCACTCTCCAGCCAGGGTTCACTCCATCCAGCAATGAGGAGAAGAAACTCACTCCTTGTGTGTCAGTGGGGTCACTGCCTGAACTTCTGTTCCCACCAGGAAATAACAAAGCTATGTCCACCTTCCTCTGCAGAGTGGCGTAGGAGAAAGAAAAATAAAAGTGGAGGTTGCCGATTGAGATAAGATCTAGAGTCATCTAACATGAAAATGTCCCAGTTTCTACTGAAGATCACTTGCCATACCAAGAACCAGGAAGATCTCACACTGAATGAAAAGAGGCAACCAATAGATGCCAGCCCTGACATGAACGAAATGTGAGAAATAAAAAGATTTTAAGGCAACCATCATAAAAACGCTTTAATAGACAATAAAAAACATGCTTGGGACAAATGAAAAATAGATAAATCTACAGACTTAAGAAGCTGGAAAAGCCCCAAATATAAATTCAAAGAAATCCACACCAAAACACATCATAGTCAAACCTCTGAATATTAAAGACCCTCCAAGAAAAAGAAGAAGAAAAGAGAAGCAGCAGCTTACATACACACCTAGAAGGGCTAAAACAGTTCAGATGGCTGCAGCCTTCTCATCAGAAGCCAGAGAGGCTAGGAAGACATGCACATTTTTCAAATTCTAAGAGAACTATAATCCAGAATTCTATATCCGGCAAAAATACCCTTCAGAGATTAAGAAAATATCAATATATCCTCAGATTAAGGGAAACTAAGAATTTGTCACCCGCACATCTATTCTAAAATAATAGCTCATGGAAATTCTTTAAGCAGAAAAGAAAAAATCAAAGAAGGAATATTAAAATATCAAGAAGGAAGAAAGAACATACTGCACAAAAAATATGGGTAAATACAATAAAATTTTCTTTCTCTTCTTGAGCATTCTAAATTATGTTTGATGGTCAAAGTAAAATTTACAGCAACTTGACATGGCTCTAAATGTATATAAAGGAGATATTTAAAATAATTATGTTATAAATGGGGAAAAGTGACAGGACATAAGTAAGGTTTCTACACCTCAAACTGGTAAATATTGACACCTGTTGACTGTGATAAGTTATGCATATATATAGAATAGTATTTAGAGCAACCACAAAAACAATACTATACACTATACAAAGAGATCACTCAAAAATACTATCTATAAATGAAAATGGAATTCTTTTGTGTGTGTGTATGTCAGAGTCTTATTCTGTCCCCCAGGCTGGAGTGCAGTGGCATGCTCACAGCCAACACAGCCTTGACCTGCTGGGCTCAGACAATCCTTCTGCATCAGCCTTCCAGGTTCAATATATTTTGCGCACTGGTTTGCACAACTATGCCCAGGCTAATTTTTTATATTATTGTAGAGATGAGGTCTCACCATGTTGCTCAGCTGGTCTTGGGGCCCTGAGTTCAGGCAGTTCTCTCGTCTCTGCCTCTCAAAGTGCTGGGATTATAGGCATGTGCCACCACGCCAAGCCAAAATGGAATTATAAAAAGATGTTCAAGTAACCCACAGGAAAGAAGGGGAAAAAAGCAGAGAAACTAAAAAACAGAACAAACAAAACAAAAAATAAGTGGCAGACTTAAGCTCTAACATATCAATTATTATATTAAATATAAATGATCTAAATATACTAATTAAAAGAAAGAGATTGACAGAGTGATTTTAAAAAATGACCCAACCATGTACTGTCTACAAGAAACTCACTTCAAACAAAATAAGTAGGTTGAAAGTAAAAAAGATTGGAAGAGATATATTATGCAAGCATAAATAAATCAGGAATGACTATGTTAATATCAGATCAAGTATACTTCAGAGCAAAGAAAATTATCAAAGAGAGGGCATTCTATAACAGCAAAGGGCCAATACACCAAGAAGATGGCAATCCTAAATGTATATGCACCAAGTGACAGAGCTGCAGAATATGTGAAGCAAAACTGATAGAATTAAGGGAGAAAGAGACAAATTCATGATTATAATTGGAGACTTCAATATTTCTCTCTCAACAATTGATAGAACAATTAGGTTGTAAACCAGTAAAAATATAGAGGAACTCAACACCACCATCAACCATTAAGATCTAATCAACATTTAAAGAACACTTCATTCAACAAAAGCAGAATACACATTCTTTTCAAGTGCCAGTGAATATACATCAAGATAGACCATATCCTGTGCCATAACACAAACCTCAGCAAATCTAAAAGAATTTAAATCAGCCAGGCCCAGGCACGGTGGTGGCTCGAGCCTGTAATCCCAGCACTTTGGGAGGCAGAGGTGAGAGGATTGCCTAAGCTCAGGGGATCGAGACCAGCCTGAGAAACATGGCAAGACCTCATCTCTAAATAAAAACAATAAAAATTAGCCAGGCGTGGAGGCACATGCCTGTGGTTCCAGCTACTTTGGAAGGCTGAGGTGGAAGGATTGCCTGAGCCCAGCAAGTTGAGGCCGTGGGGGCTGTGAGCATGCCACTGCACTCTAGCCTGGGTGACGGCGTGAGTCTCCAACTCAAGATAGATAGATAGATAGATAAATTTAAATCATACAGATGTGTTCTCTGACAACCGTAATAGAAAAATAAAAGGCAGTTGTTCCAAACACTTGGAAACTAAACAACGCATTTCTACATAATCAATATGTCACAGAGGAAGTCTCAAGGAAGCTTTTAAAATATATTGAACTTAGTGAAAGTGAAAATGCAGCACACATTGTATCAAGATTTTTTTTGTGTCAATGCCAATCGGCTGGCTGTGATGTTGTACTACAATTTTGCTAGCTGCCACCCTTCCAGGAACTAAGTACAGGGTACACAGGATCTCTCTGTGTCAGTTTATACAACTGTATGTCAGTCTACAATTATCTCAAAATAAAGGCTTTATTTTTATTTAGTTAGTTATTTTTGAGTTGGAGTCTTGCCGCGTCACTCAGCCTGAAGGGCAGTGGCACTCTCATGGCCACCCCAGCATCGACCTGCTGGACTCTGGAATTCCTTCTACCTCAGCCTTCCAAATAGCCGAAACTACAGGTGTGCGCTACCACACCCGGCTAATTTTTTTTTTTTTTTTTTAATTGTAGAGACAAGGCCTCACCAAGTTACCCTGGCTGGTCTCGAATCCCCGGGCTCAGGCAATCCACTCGCCTCAGCCTCCCAAAGTGCTGGGATTAGAGGCTGAGCCACCAAGCCTGGCCAAAAGCTACTTGGAAAGCTGAGGCGGAAGGATCGCCAGAGCCCAGCAGGTCGAGGCTGTGGTGGCCGTGAGCGTGCCATTGCACTCCAGCTTGGGCGACAGAGTGAGACTCCAACTCAAAAAAAAAAAGTTTAATAAGTACTCAAAACAATTTCCTCTTGTTACATAGTCTACTATTATCTCTGCTCATGAGGCTGTCTATGTGTCTGTCTGGATGGTAGAAACTAGGAAGGTGTGCCGCCCTGCCCTGCTTCCCAACTCCAAGATCATTGGCACCACATGGGTAGCTGGAGGTCAGCCATGCAGGAGTATTTACACCCTGGAAACTGGCAAATGCTACAAATGAGTTGCTTTGTTGACTGTCTAGATTTAATGCAGCAATGGAGAAAATGTTAATACTGCGATTGAACTTGAAAGTGTGTCCTGCCTGTAGCTGCTACGTTGTGTATATAGTACAAAAGATTGAGGAAACACTTGTCCAGCAAAGACACTGCACAGAATGAAGCTTCGAATTCCAATGTGGGTCTTTCTCGTTTCACTTTCATCTTACTTATTGCTTCAGTAATCATGAAAGTAAATGAACATCAACCACCACTCATGTCAGAAGCAGTCATTCATTATAGGTTGACTGTGGATGCGCTGGGTAACAATCAGTGAAAGTCTTCAGTGAGAATCAATTGGCTCAGTGGGACTTACAGAAAATATTATATTAAATTGTGTGCGGCACATCCCTTATATCAGTAAAATTCCTGGTGAACTTCTGTGTGTAGCTAGAGGCGTGCACTGTTGCTCAGAGAGCCAGCTGTTACCATTTAGCAGCACAACATGGGTTGGAGAGAGTCCCAGGAACTGAGTCCTTTCGGTGGTGAGCGAACCAGGTAGCTCTCAAAGTCCCAAGTTGCTACCTTTGTGAGGTTGGAAGATGGAAAAGTCCAGCTGAGGCATCTCACAGTTGACTGTTTAAAACCCAAAAAGCAGCCGGGCTCGGTGGCCCAGCCAGTAATCTCGCACCTTTGGGAGGCTGAGGTGAGTGGATTGCCTGAGCCCACGGGTTCGAGACCCGCCTGGGCAGGCGAGACCTCATCTCTACAATAAATCAAAAAACACTAACCGGGAGTGGTAGCGCGCACCTGTAGTTCCAGCTACTTGGAAGACTGAGGCGGAAGGATCGCTGGAGCCCAGCAGGTCGAGGCTGCGGTGGCCGGGAGCGGCCACTGCACTCCAGTCTGGGCGACTGAGTGAGACTCCAACTCAAATAAATAAATAAATAAATAAAATTAACAAAACCCAAACAGCCGGGCTCAGTGGCTCAGCCTATAATCCCGCGCTTTGAGAGGCCGAGGTGAGTGGATTGCCTGAGCCCGCAGGTTCGAGACCCGCCTGGGCAACTTGGCGAGACCTCATCTCTCCAATAAATCAAAAAATCAGCCGGGCGTGGTAGCACGCGCCTGTAGTTCCAGCTACTTGGAAGGCTGAGGCGGAAGGATCGCCGGAGCCCAGCAGGTCGAGGCTGCGGTGGCCGGGGCGGACACTGCACTCCAGTCTGGGCGACAGAGTGAGACTCCAATTAAAAAAAAAAAAAAAACCCAAACAGATGGCTTGAGCCCAGAAGTTTGAGAGAGCCTGAGCAACACGGCAAGACCCTGTCTCTATTTTTAAAAAGTTAAAAATTAGCTAACCACGGTGGTGTGTACCTGTAGTCCCAGCTACTCGGGAGGCTGATGTGGGAGGACCAGGGACCTGGGTCCAGGCTGCAGTGAATTAGCCTGGATGACAGAGCAAGACCCTATCTTTAAAATAAAAAAAAGCCAGATGTGGTGACTCAAGCCTGTAATCCCAGCACTTTTGAGAGGCCTAGGCAAGAGGATTGCCTGAGCTCAGGGGTTCAAGACCAGCCTAGACAACTTGATGAGACCTCGTCTCTACAATAAATCAAAAAATAAGCTGGGTGTGGTGGCTTCTGCCTGTAGTTCCAGCTACTTGGAAGGCCGAGATGGAAGGATCGCCGGAGCCCAGCAGGTCGAGGCTGCTGTGGTCGTGAGCGTGCCACTTGCACTGCAGCCTGGGCGACAGAGTGAGACTCCAACTCAAAAAAAAAAATTAACTCAGAATCAATGAGAGGATTAAACATGCAGATTTCTAGGCCGTGTCCCTGGGTTCTGATGGGGGGATCTGAGGTCTACCAGACTCGGAGGTGACGGGGGAGTGTTGTGAGAAGAGCCACCCTGCAGGGGCTGGACCTGGGCATCCCTAGGGGTTCCCTGCGGCGGGGCAGGTCTCCTGAGCACAGCAGCCCCGTGGTCCGGCTGGCAATGCCCCTGTTCTCTCTCCACTCCCGCCAGGCCTCCGTGTACTGTGTAGCTGCTGTCCTGTGGACTGCAGCCAAGTTCAGTGTCCCCCGTGACCGCAAGCTGGCCCTGCCGCGCAGGCTCAAGACCCTCCTCCTGGACATGGCCAGGCGCAGCGCCCCGGAGCGGCCATCCGCAGCTGAGGCCATCCAGGTAACCACCCTGCTGCTGCAGCCCCGTCTCACAGTCCGAGGACCTTGGGTGGCGACCGCCATCGCGGAGCTGGGCCTGCGGGTCTTTGTTTCTGAGAAAAGTTGGCTGGGCCGCCGGGCAGGGAAGGGAGTGGGTTTCTTTTCAAGCTGTGTCCACGTGGGCAGGCAGTGTGGGGCCATTCCCCCTGGGACATCCTGATTTCTCCAGTGTGTCCCAGAGGCCAGAAGGCGGGCAGGGTGTCTTAGGGCCCTGTGCTGACTCCTGCCTTTAGGGAAACAGAGAGCGCCCCACACCCTGACTTCCTGCGTCACCTGCAGCCTCCAGCCACCTCTGAGGGTCCCCCAGCCTTGCCCCTCCCTCCTCAAGGCGGGGTTCCAGCCATCCTCCTGTGGGGACTTAGGCCACACCCAGCAGGCGGACCAGATGACTGTTCCCTAGAGCCTACCTGCTGTTCCCTAGAAGCCCCACCTTTTGCTCCGGTGAGCAAGAGGATGCAGGACCTTCTGGAAGGAGAGCCACGTGGGAGGGGGCAGGAAGCAGCTGTGCAGGTGGGGACCCGGGTCCAGCACTCTCTGCCCTGACTGTGATGGCGGGCAGGTTGCTCAGCACCTCAGAGTCTCTGGGGTCTCCTCTGCCGTGTGAGGGTGAGGTCTAGTTACAACATTCATAAAGCGGCGAAAAGAGGCTTCATTCGGTAATCACAGGAAGGCTGCAGGCATGCCTGGGCCTTACAGAGGGAGAACAGGGCAGGGAAGCAGAGTGCAGGGGCTCAGGTGCACATGACAGGGCTGGTCAGCATCCTCGCCACGAGGCTGTTGGGTCTGCCACCGACATCATCCAGTTTGGGCCTGTAGGCCGGGCTCGGTGGCTCAGCCTGTCATCCCAGCACTTTAGGAGGCCAAGGTGAGTGGATTGCCTGAGCCCGCGGGTTCGAGACCCGCCCAGGGAACTTGGCGAGACCTCGTCTCTACAATAAATCAAAAAATGAGCCGGGCGTGGTAGCATGCGCCTGTAGTTCCAGCTATTCGGAAGGCTGAGGCAGCGGGATCGCCGGAGCCCAGCAGGTCGAGGCTGCGATGGCCGGGAGCGGCCACTGCACTCCAGTCTGGGCGACAGAGTGAGACTCCAACTCAAAGAAAAAAAGTTGGGGCTTCTGAACCTCCTACAGAGCCTGGGGGACAAAGGCCACTAGTGAGCCCTTTCCAGGAAACGCCCTCAGAAAGGATGTCAGGGCTTGTCAGGCATCTGCCAGAGCAAACATGTTCTTTTGAAGGCCCTGAGGTTTTTCAGACAGAAACCGGATGCCATGGAGCTGGTGCGTCCTTCGCCAGACGTGTGGCCTCTCCCTTTTCCAGGTGTGTGGCAGTTACCTCCTCCAGCGAGGTATGGACAGCAGAAAGATTCTTGCCCACCTGCGGGTGTCCACCTGTAAGGTAGGACGGCATCCCCACAGCCAGAGCTGACCCTTTGCCCTGCCTTCTTCACTCCTGTCTCTGTAAACCCGCTAGCTGGGTCCCACCATGCAGCCGTGTTTCTGTGGACCACCCTGCTGTGGCATCTGCTCTCAGGTCCCGTATCTGGAGGGTTCTGCTGTTACCCTCAGTATCAGGCAGTGTCTGTTGGCCTCCTGGCCATGCTGTCCGGGACTGGCTGGATCAGGATCAGGGCCCGGGGCCCAGGGCCGGCAGATGGACACCACCCGCCCAGGGCACTGGACTCCCCAGCACGCCTTGGGAGCTTGGGTCCTGGTCTCAGGTGATGCCATCACCTTCCTGTTCCCCGGAACTGATTGAAACCTTGTTGAATGGGCAGCCAAGGAGACCTTAACGGCTCCTCCCAAGCAAAACCACATCCACTGCAGACCCTAGGGGTGGCACCCATGCCAGGCTCCTTCCCAGAAGGAAGCTCCACGGGGCATCTGCGAGGGGAGGGGATGCGCTGTGGGTGGCACACGCTGGCAGAGCAGGTGTCCACTCCACCTCCGGAGCCTCTGCTGTCACCTGGTCCAGGGCCCTTGTCCCTTCTTCCCAGGTTTACCAGGAGGAAGAGGCCATCGGTCTCCAAAGTGCTTTCTCGGTGAAACCCTGCGTGACATCTGCTCCAGAGCCCAGCCCAGGTGGGCTCCGCCCCACCGGCCACCCCTCGGCCCCTCCTGCCCCTGCGGCCCCTGCAGCCCGCGCCACAGCTTCCCTCGCATCTGAGCCGGACGGAGCGTGCCCAGAGCTCGGCCACCCGGGCCCCAGACCTACCCCGAGTCTACCATCCACTGTCACTCTCCGCTCACGGGGAGCTCCGACCCTGGCTCCACGCCACATCCCTCCTAAGCCAACCAGCAACCCCTCCACACGGAGCCCACCAGCTCTTGGCACCCACCCCCCGCCTTCCCCTCAGCAGGTCCTTGGGATCCTCTCGGGGGTGGCCCGTCTTCCCGGCCCGTCCTCTCCGCCCCCCCCAGACACCAGACACTCCCCACCTTCTGGCTCTGGCCCGGCACAAAGGCCCCGGCGACCTGGGGAAGCGCCCAGGCCCAGGGCGGGCGCGCCCGGGCCGCACACGTGCCGGAGCGACGACAGCATGGCCTGGCCGGGCCTGCCACCCACGCCCACTCCGCTCACTACCTCTGTCCCCAGGCTTCGTGCCGGTCAGCAGCGACACCTGCCTCGTGGCCGTGCCCGGGCCCGTGCCCAGCCAGCCCTCCTGCCGTGAAGGAGCCACCCCGTTGCCGGCTGCCTTCACCTCTGAGGCCACCCACTTCAAGCCCATTGTCCTTGCACACGACGCCAGGTGAGTGTCCCCCACTCCGGAGCCAGCGGGTCCCGCGCACCGGCGGCCCCTCCTGAGAGCGCCCTTCTCTCTCTCTGCAGGGACCAGCTGGCCCTGAGCCTGGGACCAGCGGAGAAGCTCAAGGACAGGCGCCGTCAGCCGGACAGGGAAAGTGAGAGGACGTCCTCCCCCGAGGCCTGCGCCGTGGCCTCCAGCCTGAAGTCGCCTGACCAGCCAGTGCCTCCTCCAGGGCCACAGGGAGCAGACCCAGAGCCTCTCAGGGAGTCAGTGCCACGTGGCTCAGCCCAGGGGTGCTTCGGCCCGCCACCCCCGGCCCCAGAGAGCCAGCTGAAGGGGGCATCACGGGCGACTCCCAGCTCTCCTACCCCCACCTCACCCCGGAAGGCCTCAGCACTGTCCCTGGAGCGAGGGCCGGATGGGCCGATCCCACCTGGAGTCAATTCTGGGGGCCCCGAGCCCACCTCAGCCCTCCGTGGCTCACACCACCCGCCCAAGCCGCCCCGGAGCAAGTCCTCGGAGCATGCAGGCCGGAAACCAGAGGGCCCCCAGTCCGCCTCCCAGGGCCCCTCCCTGGCCGGATTGCATCCAGACAGTCCCAGGGGCACCCCAGTTGAACAACACGGTGACCGGACCCCAGACTGTGTCCCTGAGAGTCCCCAACCGGCAGACCGGAGGCCGTGTCCATCCGTCACGGACACCTCACCACTCCCAAAGAGGACAGCCTGCCCGTCGCTGCAGGAGGCCACGCGCCTCATCCAGGAGGAGTTTGCCTTCGACGGCTACCTGGACAATGGGCTGGAGGCCCTGATCATGGGTAGGTAGGGGCCGCCCCAGAGAAGCCTCAGGCCCGGGGGAGGGTTGCAGGGCCGGGGCGAGACACAGCCCTTTTGAGGTGGTCAGTTGGAGGGGCGTTCCGGACAACCCCACCCTCGGCCCCACCTGCCACCCAGCCCTCCCCGGCTCCTGAGACCAGCCTCATCCATTTTTTTTTTGAGTTGGAGTCTCACTCTGTCGCCCAGACTGGAGTGCAGTGGCCACTCCCGGCCACCACAGCCTCCACCTGCTGGGCTCCGGCGATCCTTCCGCCTCAGCCTTCCAAGTAGCCGGAATTATAGGCATGTGCTACCACGCCCAGCTGATTTTTTGATTTATTGTAGAGATGAGGTCTCGCCAAGCTGCCCAGGCGGGTCTCAAACCCGCGGGCTCAGGCAGTCCACTCACCTCAGCCTCCCAAAGCGCTGGGATGACAGGCTGAGCCACCAAGCCCGGCTCCATTTTATCAATCAAGAAGTAACCCAGAAAAAGCGGCTTTGCCCACCGTTTATCTGTCCCTATCATTTTGCAAAACCAGGGGAGTATATTTTCGCCTTGAAAGACCTCACCTTTGCCACTTTCTGTGGTGCCATTTCTGAGAAGTTCTGTGACCTCTACTGGGATGAGAAGCTGCTACAGAATCTCTTCGAAGTGGTGAATGGGCGGGCTTCGCCCTCCCAGAGGTAAGTACCCCCAGTCCGCATGGCCAGGCCTTGTCAGCCTTGTATCCCTGCCCACCCCCCAGCGCCACTGCAGGGTGAGTGCCACTGTCTGGACTCCTGCGTCCAGCCAACTCCTGCCATCCCTCAGCATCCACCTTGCCACCTCCTCCGGGGTGGCCACGCACCAGGAACAGGATGGGTTGGGGAGTTTCCGCAGTCCCTCTCCTTAGGCCTGAGGCCCACTCACAGCGTGTGCATTGGACACCAGGCTCCTTCTGGAAGGCAGAAAGAGCCTGTGGGAGCCGGGCTCGGTGGCTCAGCCCGTAATCCCGCGCCTTTGGGAGGCTGAGGTGAGTGGACTGCCTGAGCCCGCGGGTTCGAGACCCGCCTGGGCAGCGAGACCTCATCTCTACAATAAATAAAAAAATCAGCCGGGCATGGTAGCGCATGCCTGTAATTCCGGCTACTCGGAAGGCTGAGGCGGAAGGATCGCCGGAGCCCAGCAGGAGAGGCTGCGGTGGCCGGAAGTGGCCACTGCACTCCAGTCTGGGCCACCGAGTGAGACTCCAACTCAAAAAAAAAACAAAAAACAAGAGCTTGTGGGGACACAGGGCAGAAGGCTCGCCAGGCAGCTCCAGTGGCCTGGGTAGTGGCGGGCACAGGTGTCCCTGTTTGGCAGGACCAGCTCGAGGGGCCCAAGGGGGAGAGGAGGCCGTCGAACAGGTGACCCTAGACCCTGAAGCGACCAGCATCTGCCCCCCAGGCTGGCACTGGGCGGTGTCAAAGCGTGGCGATGAGTCCCCTTGCAGCCCTGCTCATGGCTCCATGCAGGGCCTGAGCAGCCAGGCCTCTGTGTGGAGTAGCCACAGCCTGAAGGTGAGCACACCCAGCTCAGCCCAGCTCTCCCGGACCCTGCAGCATTGAGCACCCCAGGCCGTCCCTGACTCCACCTGGGGACCCAAGCAGTTAATGACCCAGAGGTCCCAGGGGCCACTGTGCCTGTGTGACCCTGGAGGGGTGAGCTTTGGGACCTGCTGCCTCTAGTGAGGGCTCCACATGGGCCACAGGGGCCCCTATCCCTAAGCCAGCGTGTTCTGTGCGGGGCCCAAGTCCTGTGCCCAGAGGCAGGTGAGGGGTAGCTGCCTGACCTGTGCTTTCATTCTCCTGTCAGTGCCTCAGAGGAGGTGGGGTCACAGCCCAAGGGCACGCCCAGCAGCTGCCCCCTGTCCAGCCAAAAGCCCTCGCTCCGCATCTTGGGTAAGAGATGGACCAGCCCGTGATGGGCTCTGGGGCACGGCAGGGTTCCTCTCGTCCCTCTTGGCAGTTACGGGAAGGGCTCCCGCGTCAGCCTCCGACTACTCCACCCTTATGTCATTGCCCCTGCCCTGGGGCTTGGCTTGTCCTCTCCTAGAGGTGTGTCCTGAGAAGGGAAGGTTTTCTCCCCCCACCCCAGCCTGGGCAGAGAGCAGGAACCCAAGACTGGGCCATGGGGCCAGGGAGTCCTCCCAGTCACTGTCATGGCGGAAGCCACAAAGGGTTGTGGGGGCTCCAATATTCAAGGAGAGGCAGGGCTGTGAGTGGGAGGCTTCTGACAAGGAGGAAGTGGAAACATATGCCCTTTAAACGCCCTGGGCTCTCCGCCCAAGACTCCCAAAGCTCGGCAGTGGAAGCCAGCAGTGAGCAGGCTGGGTTTAGAGACGGGTGGGGACTGTGGTCACCCTTGGGTTGTCCACACCAGTGGCCATGGCCTTGCAGTGGCCCCCAGTCCCTGTGTCAGCATGTCAGAGGACAGGTAAGCAGGTGGGCATGAAGTCCTCATACTCCTATACGACTGGGGCGCCCAGGAGACACCACCTGTACAGATGGAAGCTTCCAGCACTGCCAGAGCTGAGTATGCTGCAGGGATTGTGAAACCACAAGCTCTGGGCTTGCTGTTTAAAATTCCAGAAAAAACCGGTCTAGGTGGCTCAGCCTGTAATCCCAGCACTTTGGGAGGCTGAGGTGAGAGGATTGCCCCAGCCCGTGGGTTCGTGACCCACCTGGGCAACTTGGTGAGACCTCATCTCTACAGTAAATCAAAAAAAAAAAAATTAGCCAGGTGTGGTAGCGCGCGCCTGTAGTTCCAGCTCCTTGGAAGGCTGAGGCTGAAGGATCGCCAGAGCCCAGCAGGTCCAGGCTGTGGTGGCCGGAGCGGCCACTGCACTCCAGTCTGGGCGACAGAGTGAGACTCCAACTCAAAAAAAATAAATAAAATAAAATTCCAGAAAAGATAGCGCCTAGAGGGGCCAGAGGACACGGGCCTGGCGGGGGTTGGGGAGCAGGTAAACACAGAGCCCAACCCCGCCATACAGCATTCACGGGACGTCTAGAAGGAAGTGAAGGGCCCAAAGGAGAGCCCTACGGAGGGGCCTCCCCCTGTTGTAACCCCACCCTGAAGAGCAGGCCAGCGTCCCGGAACCCCTGCTCCCAACTCCACCCATAGGTGCAGCTGTGGGTGGGAGGGGTCCCTCATGGGCACCCGAGCAGGAGAGCTGTTGGGGCCCCAGGCTCTGGGCGCCACTGGCCTCCCCGTAAACATCAGCCTTGGCCTCTGCCCTCAAGAGCAGAGTGGAGCCACTGCCCACGTAACCTGCATGTCCTTCTTCCAAGGAAAAGAGAAGCCAGCCGTGCCGAGAGCAAGTAGAGCCCCCTGTTCACCCACCTCACTGTCCGACATGGACTCGGATGAGCTCTCGCGGGGAAACCTGGAGGTGGGGTTTCGGCCTCAGAAGTCAATCAAAGGGGAGCGAGAGCAGCAGCCTGAGGCTGGCAAGGATGGGCAGCCGGCCGGCGGGGCCGCCAACCCAGAGGCAGTGGCCCAGCTGGCCAGGCCCGAGGAAGGCAGCAGAGCCACGTCTCCTGGACTCGCGGGCTTCCAGAGCTGCAGCCCTGGCTGGTCCAGCGCCTTCTATGAGGCCGACTGCTTTGGGGCAGACATCTACAGCTACGTGAAAGACCTGGGGCAACAGCAAGCTGGAGGGGACCAGCCTGGCGCCCTGAGCCCGGTAAGTCCTGGGCCTCCACCGGTGCCGGGGGGCAGGGGGGAGCCTCACCCAAGCAGAGCTTCCAGTCACTCTGGGTGACAGACCGTGTCGTGTGCTTGGAGCCTGGTCAGGTGACTCCTGCTCCTGGTGCCCCACTCCCTGGTGGTCCCCCCATAAGGGTCTGTGTCCCTCCTTGTGTGAAGCTCAGCTGCATACATGCTCCACATCTTGGGGCAAAGAATGGTTCTTCTCTCATGTTCGCTGAGCACGTGGTCGCCGAGTGATGAGTTTTCAGGAGGGTCCTGGATCCTTGTGACCAGAGTCAGGCTCAGCTGTGGCTCCCGCTGAGGCCGGTGCAGCCTCTGGGCCCTGGGCAGCACCACTGCAGAGAGAAAACACCAGAAATGCCTCGCCCATGGGAGTTCAGGCTGGTGGCCACTGTGACCTGGCTGGGCTTTCTGGGTCAGGTGAAGCCCAGACTACTCCCTGGCCAACAGATGAGAGGAGGCAGCAGAAGGAGCAACCGGGCCTGGCCAGCCCCATGTATAGCAAAGCCTCACCGCGCCTGACCTGGGCTGCAGCTGCACAAGGCCTGGGCCACCAGGGGCCACTGACAGCAGCCAGCCGGTCATGGACCAGCTCCTGGAGCCTCTCCCTACCGCTACTGCATTGCCATCCGCCCACCCCAGCCCCAAGCCACAGGAGGCAGCATCTCCCCAGCCTTGCGGCATCTGGCCTTCCCGCCGATTCATCTCCCGCCACTCTCCAAACCTCACTTCTTCACTCAGTATCAGCAGCGATCTGGCTCTCCTCCGCAGCAAGCAGGGGGGTGCTATGCTCGTGGAAACACCCGTTTAGTTTGGAATCACGCCGTTTCCTATGGGCTGCTAGGAATCGGGGGCATTCGTGCTCTGCCCTGCATCTGCCATCTTGGACGCCAGGCCACAGGGCAGGTCACACCCTGAAGACTCAGGACTCTCTGGCCCTGCTGAGGAAGGTGCGGCCTGCACAGCAGACACCAAATGACCTGCCCCAACCTACAGTGTCACCGGGGAGCACACGGTCCGTCCTACCTCCTAGACCACATGGAAACAATGTCTCTGTGTCAGTCTGGGCCTCTGCCCAGAACAGAGACTCCCAGCCACTGACGGGCCCAGCAATTTCCAGGATCTTGGCTCTTCCTCTCATAGGGCTGGGTTCTCATGAACGTCCTTATCCCATGCACACAGTGAAGACCCATGGAATTGACACGTGCTGTCCACAAGCACTCAGCTTCCCACCTGCAACGCCTATCCAAACCAACACCGGCGGGAACTGTTAGTACAGCGACATGCCACTTTATCCTCCTGCTATCTTGGGAAACTGAGGGTCAGGGAGTGTAAGGGCTTGCACAGCTGGTGAAAGACCAAGGTGGAATTTGGCACCAGGGCTGCGAGGCTGCAACTGCCATAGCCAACACTATGGGGCCAAGGGATTTTGTCAACATCAGTGTTTCCATGAGTGGACAAGAGGTGACGGAGCTGGATGGGGCTGGGTGCAGGGGACCACCAGGGGCCAGATGCAGGCTGTAGGCGATGTGGCCTTGAAGCCGGGACCACATGCCAATGGCAGCACACAGCCCATGAACACAGCCTGTGGGGGCACCTGCATTTTCTGATCTCCATTCCGGGTCCAATAGGACCTTACTTGCTGATGGAATGTTCTAAATGTGTTGTCCACAGAGTAGCCACCAGTCACATGTGGCTACTGAACTGCTGAGATATGGCCCAGGTGACTGCGAAACTGGCATTCTAGTTGTATTGCCCTGTGATAATAACCCGGCCAGCCACGTGTGCAGGGCCTAGGCCCTGGCCGTGCTGCACTTGGTGATGCCCTGTCTCCAGCTGTAGGGACTCCAGTGAGCAGAGGCTGAGGTGTGTGAGGGGCCACATTGGCCCCCGCCAGGGGAGCCCACGCTCTCCCCCAAACACCATCCCAGGAAAATGACATCTCAAAGCCTAGGGCAGCTCACAGCAACATACGGTGCATGGGAATGGCCTTAGGGTCAGCCTCCCGTAGCCTTGTTTCCATGGAGACAAGCTGTCCATCCCACATGTCTGCAGATTCCCCTGCAGTTTGCACATGGCTGGGCAGTAGCGGGGTCCAGAGGTCCTGGGGAGCCTGGCTCAGCAGCCAAGACTTGACAGAATGGCAACTGGTCTCTGCTCAACCTGGATGACCACCCACGCCTTGCCCACGGCTGCCTGGCCTGAGCGTCCAGGGCACTGAACAACAGTGCATGGGAGAAGACAGCCTCGCAGACCACCAGATAGTGGGAGTTCAACCAGTTGAATAAAAGCATCACCTGCATTTCTTATTTTGCAAAAACGTTCAAAAGTGAACACTGTCAGCAAAGCAAAGCCAGTCGCAGACTGCCGAGATGCAGGAAGCTGCAATTGGGCTTGACCAGCTAGACTCCACAAAAGGAAGTCTGAGTGAGCTGGCTCGGAGGAACATCCCCTCAGCGTGGCCAGCTCAGAGCCCTGGCACCTTGAGCCCCTTAGGGGAAGCAGCGTGGCCAGGGCTGCCCCTCCACTTGCCTTCTGGCCCCAGTCTAGCACCCCGCTGTGGCCCATGCCCCGCCTCCTGCAGAAGAGCCCATCTCAGTCCCAACTGAAGACCCGCTGTCACCCACTTGAGGCCCAGCTGGCATGGCTCCCCCGTGCCCCTCCCCGACACCCCCCCCCCGCCCAGTGTGGGTGCAGGGGGAAGGCGGTATCTGTCCTCTCTCTCTTGAAGGGAGGGGCTGGCTCTGGGTTCACTGCTCTTAGCAGGCCCAGTCCTCGGGGCTTCCCTCCCCCAGCCGCCATCTCCGTGTGAGGCGACACCCTGTCTGTCCCCACAGGATGGAGGGAGACTGTGCCCGGAGGACGGCTGCCCTGCCAGGCATGGGTGGCGTCCTGGGAGGATAATGCCATCCTACTGAATGCGCATCTTGTCCCAGGAAGAACTCGAGCCCACCTGGTTCTGGCTGCATGAGCAAAACCCAGCGGCCCTTCCATCCCAGCCACCTGAAGTCCAGGAGCCGCTGGCTGGCTCCAGGCCTGCTTTCCCTCTTGGAGACAGCCCTGCTCCATCTTCCAGGCAGGAGCTGATTCCAGGCAGGTTCAGGAGAGCCACACGCAGCATGCACACACACTGTCACTCGCACTCCAGAGCAGTCCAGGCCGGGGCAAACCCTGCACTCAGCTGCCCTGTGAACCACAGGGGTCTAGCCAATGTGTTCCAGGGGGTAGGAGCTTGGGGTCTCATCTGCGCAGGTCAGCCAGAGTCTGCATTGTTGGGCTTCCTTAAACTTAATTTTAAAAGAGAGACTGGCTGAGTGTGCTGTCATCCCAGCACTTTGGGAGGCCGAGACGAGTGGATTGCCTGAGCCCGCGGGTTCAAGACCAGCCCGGGCAACTTGGCGAGACTTCATCTCTACAATCAATCGAAAATTAGCCGGGCGTGGTAGCACTCGCCTGTAGTTCCGGCTACTTGGAAGGCTGAGGTGGAAGGATCGTCAGAGCTCAGCAGGTCGACACTGGGGTGGCCCTGAGTGTGCCACTGCACTCCAGCCTGAGTGACAGAGCGAGACTCCAACTCAAAACAACAGAGAGCCAATGACCCAAAAGGACTTATCTGGGGAAGTCCTGGCCCTCCGTGTGCTCAGCTGCTCGGGGGTCCCACAGGTACCTCAGCCTCGCCTGTTCAGGCAGGAGGGCCTAGTGCTGACTTGGGTTGGGGTCCTGTTCCCCTGACAACCCACAGTTCAGGGATGTGAGGGCCACCCAGCCATCACTCCTGTAGGGATGCTGTCCCCTGTGCGTCCCCTGCAAGGGCATGACTGGGTGAGGGGCCCAGGGGCACCCCTGTGGCCAAAGAGGGCAGGTGGCCTACCCCCAGCCTGGCACTGCCATGCAAGCCTGGCGTCAGTGGAGGGGCCTCCTGGACTGCACATGCCCAGGTCAGGGTTGGCCTCGCCTGGCTGGCTGGGCCTCTGTCTTTGATGGATCCTGCCCCGTGGCTGATCCCCAAGACCAGGGTGGCCCAGAGGGGTGTGGGCCTGGTTCTGGGTGCAGCTGACATGTGGATCCGTGTCCCCATGCCGGAGGCCATGGCCACCCTGGGCTTACGTGCTGTTTCCTCACCAGGAGCTGGAGCAGCAGCTCATGATCGAGAAAAGAAACTACCGAAAGACCCTAAAATTCTACCAGAAGCTCTTACAGAAGGAAAAGAGGAACAAAGGTGAGGCCTGGAGGGCTCGGGCCAGAGCCACTCGCCACGGGCAAGGGTGCGCCAGCCCTGCCAACTCTGCTTTGCCTGCAGGCTCCGAGGTGAAGACCATGTTGTCCAAACTGAAAGGGCAGCTGGAAGAAATGAGGTCCAAGGTGCAGTTCCTCAGCTCGGTCAAGAAGTACCTGCAGGCAAGTGACCCGCTCCTCGCCCCCCCCGCAAGGCCTTGGCACTGGGATGGGTTTCCTGCTGTTCCCACTGTAAACCCTCCGCGTGAAGTCACACACCAGCCCCGATTTGAGAGCCCCACGCCAGGAAGCCCTGGGGTCCGGCAGGGTGACCCAGGGCCCGCATCCTGCACGCCCAGGTCATGTATGCGGAGCGCTGGGGCCTGGAGCCCTGCGCCCTCCCGGTGATCGTGAACATCGCGGCGGCCCCCTGCGACACGCTGGACTTCAGCCCCCTGGACGAATCCTCGTCCCTCATCTTCTACAACGTGAACAAGCACCCGGGCAGTGGCCGGCAGAAGGCCCGCATCCTGCAGGCTGGCACCCCGCTGGGGCTCATGGCCTACCTCTACTCCAGGTGCGTCCCTGCGTGGGCACCAGCCCCCGGGGCAGCAGAGAAAATGTTCGTCAGAAAAACAGAAACAGATCCCGAGAGGTGGAAGGGGGCGGGAGGGGCGCTCCCTCATCGAGGATGGGTTTGTACTCTTCCACATTTAGAAAGATATTTCGCCAGAGTCTGCCTGCTGTTTTGTGGAGCTCCTGACCCTCCCAAGGCCTACCTACGGCCTGGTGCTAGACCCCAGGCTGTGCCCTGCAGTCACTGGAGGGCGGGGAACCTGGCCTGCATAGCTAACACACGAGTGGCTCCCAAAGACAGGCACATGGGAGCCTCAGAGGTGTGGCCTGGATTCCATTCACTTCACCAAGTCAAAACATCCTGACTCCCCAGGGTGCAAAGTATGAGCCGCCACCTCTCTCAGAGTGAACATGGCATCTCAGACATCCTGATTTGTAAAGGCTGGGGTGCCAGGCCCGCCACTGCCACCGCCACCCAGGGTCCCTCGGCCTTCCTGGCTCAAGGGCTGGGCCCGGACCCAAGTCACCCCCACCAGCACCCCCGGCCCTTCCACCCACTCTGCCTTGTGGCTTCATCCCATGCCAAGGCGCTCTCAACCCGATGCCCTGGCCCGCTCCCAGGCATGGGGCCAGAGAGGCCACCCTCGCCCAGGCACAGGGACCTCCCCTTCTTGACTTGATGCCACGGCGGAGCCCCAAAGTCCTCTTTGAGGAGAGGCTGTGTGATTCGGTGGGGGACGCCAAAGGGGACAGGGGGACTGAGGGCTCTTGGCAGCCAGTGGGGAGCCGGGAGGTCCCCTCTGCAGAGGACCCGGGCCACCAGGGGCAGCAGCTTCATGCCCACTGACCCTGTTCTCCCAGGGTGGGCTGCAGCTGGTCTTGTGGGGCCTCCCGCCAGTGGCAGCTCCCACCTTGGAGCCGCGTGTGCATGGCGTTTTTCTGAGCCAGCCCATCCTGACTGAGGAGGCACAGTGAGGGGCCCTCATGGGCTGTGTCCAGAAAGGTCCTCACGCTCAAAGTGGATGGAACTTCTAGTGGTTTCAGTACCCCCTCTTTATCTCTCCGGGTGGTTCTTCTGCCAGTGACACACACAGATAACTACACACACACACACACACACGCAATCCTACATACACACGATCTCTACACAGCCCTGCAGTGCTCTCACACATGTGATCATAGACGCACCCACAGTCATGCCCACGCTCTTACATACCATCACACAGGGGGCCTTCACTCACCTGCAGCACAGGTGAGGTGTCTCGCTCACTGCCCTCCCCCCCCAGTGACGCCTTCCTCGAGGGCTATGTCCAGCAGTTCCTCTACACCTTCCGCTACTTCTGCACGCCGCAGGACTTCCTGCACTTCCTCCTTGACCGAATCAACAGCACGCTGTCCAGGTACCACCCCTCTTCACAGGCCGCGCTCGGCGGGAGCCTCCGCCTCAGGGTGGGGTGGGCTCCTCCACGCCTCGTTCAGCCACTGGGAAGGATGAGGAGGTCCCCTGTGACCCAGCAGGACGGGGGCCGGTGGAGCCTGGCTGGAGAAGGCCAAGGCAAGGACAGGGAACCGAGGGACACAGAGAGATGCAGTGAAACGGGTCAGGGCAGGAGGACGGTGGCCCTGCGTCCCTGTGCTCTGGAGGCAACCTGGGGGTGGTGACAAGGCTCTCACCCCTTACCTCTGGCACAGGCACAGGGGGCAAGGCTGGTGGGAGCCGAGACCATCAGCCAGGGTGGGCACTGACAGTCACCCACCCAGCCCGGCCGCCCCCTGCAGGCGCCGATGGCCAGCAGCTGGGGTCAGGGAGGGGATGGTGGGCCACAGGTGGAGGCACTCTACCTCGCTGCGCTGGCCTGGCGTCACCCCCAGGACACCCACACGTGACCCTCATCCAGGCCCGCCCGCATAGTCCCAGGCTGGATGGCCCCAGACTAAGGCACCCGGGATGCCTCAGGTCATGGCCCGTCCGCTCCCGCTTTGGGGAAGGGACTCCCAAGAGACCTCCCAGTCCCGCCTCCTCCCTCCACGTATGCAGCCCGGCTCCTGCCCTGTCTCCCGGGAAAGCCTCGCCCAGCTGCCGCCTCCAGCTCTCTGCCCCTCATCCCTGCAGCCCGAGTGGCTCAGGCTGGCTCCTCTGTGCCTCCAGGGCCCACCAGGACCCCGCCTCCACCTTCACCAAGATCTACAAGCGGAGCCTCTGCGTCCTGCAGGCCTGGGTGGAAGACTGCTACACCGTGGACTTCACCAGGAACACCGGGCTGCTGGGGCGGCTGGAGGACTTCCTCTCCTCCAAGGTGACAGCTGCACCGAGCTGGGCCAGCCACACTCCCCGCTCCCGCTTGGGAGGGTCACTCTCATCCAGGGGCTGGCAGTAACCCCCGTACTTCCGCCTAGATCCTGCCCCTGGACGGCTCCGCCGCGCACCTGCTGGGCCTCCTGGAGGTGGGCACGGATCGGCGAGCCGAGGGAGCCCCTCGAGGGGCAGACCTAGAGGACCCCAAGGAGGCCGAGGAGGATGCCAGGCCCTTCAACGCCCTCTGTAAGAGGCTCTCGGAGGACGGCATCTCCCGGAAGGTGGGGGCCTTTCTTAGGAGACAGTCAGCCCAGACAGGTGGATGTGGAGTCCTGAGCCCAGCCTCAAGGACGTAGCATGTACACGCACACACATCCATGCGTCCATACATGCACACACATGTACACATACACCAACATGCATGCACACACATGTACGTGCCGGTACACACATATATGCACATTTGTGTGCAGACACACACGAACACATGTGCATGCAGAGGCTCACCTGTAAGTGTATACATACTAACTACATGTGTGCACCCACACATAAACACTTAAACATATACACATGTAAACATGCACACACATGCACTCCCCGTGCTCCCACCAGGCACAGCTTTCCTGGGCTGGCAGGTGCTCAGAGGAGGAGAGTCCAGCCGTGACTTGCTGGCCTCACACTTCTGGCCTTCAGTTGGAAACCTGGGTGGAGGAAGCCACTGTGGGGAAAGCATGGCCTTTCCATTCATCTATGGGAACTCCCGGATTTCAGTGGTTCTGTCCGTGGTAGTGAACAGCATCCTTACACCAACAGCCGTGGGTGGGCAGGGTGCCCCCTGGCTCTAACTGAGCCAGTCCAGGAGCCCTAAGCTCAGACCCGCCTGGTCCTCACTCCACCCCACCCCCATCCCTCACCTGGAAGGGGCCGGGTCAGGGGCCCTCACCGCGCCGGCCTGCCCTGCAGAGCTTCCCCTGGAGGCTGCCCCGGGGCAACGGGCTGGCGCTGCCACAGCACAAGGAGCGCCCGTACACCATCGCCTCCGCCTTGCCCAAGCCCTGCTTCCTCGAGGACTTCTACGGGCCCTGCGCCAAGGCCAGTGAGAAGGGGCCCTACTTCCTGACCGAGTACAGCACTCACCAGCTGTTCAGTCAGCTGACGCTGCTGCAGCAGGTGAGGAGGGTGAGGTCCCCTGCAGGCGGGGGGAGCCGGCCGGGGAGGGGTGCGCACAGAGATGCTCTGGCATCTCGCCCCCGCAAGGTGCTTCCTGGAGAGACAGATGGACGCCCAGGGAATGGGGTGGTTCGCCAGGTGCCCAGGTCCAGGGAGCTGCCACGCAGAGCTGGGAGGCCCCGGAAGGGAACTGGGCCCTGGCAAAGCCCAGTCCCCTTCTCCCGCCAGCCCAGGATGTAGGCCCTGCCCCCCCTTCTGCCCCAGCAGGCCTGCCTCACAGGCACCAGAGGGTACTCTGAGGGCTGTCTGGGACTGGGCCTCCTCCCAAGGGAGCTGGGTCAACCCAGCTCCTAGTGCCCCTGCCCAACTCCTCCTTCTGCTCTCGCCCTAGCCTGCCCCCCAGGCAGCTCCTTCCCAGGGCCCCACCATCCTGGGACCCCCTGACAGCAGCAACGGCAACCCAGCAATCCCACCTGCTGTCACCAGGGCTGGCCGGACCTCACATGCCCCTGAGGGCCAAGCACACAGGAGCCCTGCTGGCCGACCACTGCAGACTGTTGGGTGGGCGTTGAACCTGATATTGCAGGGATGGACTCCCAAATTCCCCATCCTACCCCACTGCTTTGGCCACAAAGCTGTAGGAAACAGTGGCCTGAACCCTGTTTGCATCTCGGGCAGGAACTGTTTCAAAAGTGCCACCCCGTCCACTTCCTGAACTCACGGGCTCTGGGTGTCATGGACAAGAGCACAGCCATCTCCAAGTGAGTGTCTCCCACGAGTGTCCCAGGCCCTTGGTTTGGAGGGTGTGACGGGAGGGTCTTGGGGGCCTCCCCTAGGCGTCTCAGGGATGCTCCCGACCGAAGGAAGATGCCTGGGTCTCACCCAGCCCAAGGGAGCAGTGTCTGCCAGAGTTGGAGGATCCCGGCCCATGGTGCAGAGCCTCCACTAGCCCAGGGCGGGCAGGCCACCCACGGCCTCCCAGGGTGACAGGCACCACGTTTCTCTTCCAGAGCCAGCTCTTCAGAGTCTCTTTCGACCAAAACCTGCAGCTTGTTTCTGCCCAATTACATCCAGGACAAGTACCTGCTACAGCTTTTAAGAAACGCAGACGACGTCAGTACCTGGGTGGCTGCCGAAATCGTGACCAGTCACACCTCTAAGGTGGGTGCCTCCGCGGCTCTGCAGTCAGAGCAGGCGTGGAGCTCCCCTGCCCAGGACCAGCGGTGCCCCTGCCACACTCTAGTCCACTCCTCCTGCAGGTGCAGGGACTGCACCCCATGTTCCAGATCCACACGGAGCCAAGGCTCGGGGGGAGGCAGAGCCATGGCCCACACCAACGCCAGCAGCCTGCCACGTCTCGCTTCCCAGCACAGCCTGGCACATCCTCAGCTGGACACCGGCCCCCTCTGCTGAGGATGCTGGGCTGTAGGCCCCCTGGAGACCCAGGCCCGGACGCAGCCCTCCACAAGGCACCCTGTCTGTGCTCCCGACACACACACACTCAGCGTTCCTCACATGCATAGTCGCTCCCATGCACATATACACAGAGATACACACAGTCTCTCACAACAGCATCCCTTAAGCGCGCGCGCGCACACACACACACAGACTCACACAGATTTACACACACAGTCCCTCACACATACACCGAGTTACACAGTCTCACACACACACAGCTCCCTCCAGACATGCCCACACACTGGACTCCATCAGAACACACCACTGCAGGGGCTCCTGTCACCCCCACGCCTGAGCCCTGCCCCACGGTCTGTGCCTCCACCGTCCCAGCTGACTGCATGCCGTGGGTCTCACCCGTTCTGTGGTCCAGGTCAAGTCACACCCAGCCGCTGGAGGCCCAGACTCAGACTCCTAGGTCCCAGGGGCCGGCCTCACTAGATGGGGGCTCCTCAGCTGACCTGGCTCCCTGCTTCCCAGCGGGGCACCAGGCAGCCCACAGGGCCAGTCACCTGCCTCAGGCCTCCCTCCAGGTGTCCACCCACCCAGGAGGGGTCGGGGTGTTCACAGCTTCTCAGGACAGAGCCCCTAAGCTTCCAGGGGTCGGCACCGTCCCCTGTGGACACCCCGTGAAGAGGTCTTGATTTCCTCGTGCTTGCGCTCAGCAGGGCTCAGCTCCAAGAATGGACGTCACAAGGCTCCTTTCCACGTGAAGTGCCACACCGGCCCACAGAGGGTCTCAGGACCGCAGCGCTTTCTGCGGGAGGCAGCCCCTCCTTCCGCAGCAGGGAGGGCAGCGGCCTCGGCCCCCGGGATGGACATGGCTCCCTTCAAGCACACTTGGGTCTCCCACAGCGAGAACCCCACTGCCGCTGCTCCAGGAGCGGGCCGGACGTACCAAGGGGAGCTCGGGGTCACAGGTCTGCACCAGGTGCTTTCCTGCCACCTACTGCATTCCCTGCCAGATGGCGAGGCCACCTCCACACCACATCCTTTTCTGATAGTCTTCCCTGTCCTACTCCTGCAGGGCAACCTTGAGGCCCACAAATAACGGCAGAGATTTCTGGTTCTCTCCTCTTCAGGGAGGATTCCACGGCTTTAGGGTTTGTCAGCTATACAAATTGAGCCTCCCTTCGGCCAGGACACGGGCACTGGGAGCCTGGGTTACCCAGTGTGTGCTAATCCATGATGTTATGGGTGTCATGAGTGAGCGCAAAACACGGTTTCCCCTCAACCAGAGCCTTCAAACAGGGGCCCACCTGGCTGGGCTTCCCAAGAACAAAACGAGGACAGCTGACAGTCGTTTGTCGAGCACCGCATCCTGGAAAAACCCTCACCCTGAGCCGCCCATATCAAGCCCGCAGGCTTCCTGCCCTAGGCTCAGTGGCCTTGTTCCTGGTGTGTCGCCTGTTTCCGGGCTGTGGAACCAGCAGGGGCCGTGCCGCTCACAGCCCAAGCTGCCAGCGCCCGCTTGGGAGGGCGATAAGTTGGGCGATGCCCCCACGTACCTGTAAGCGAATAGCAGAAGCAGATCATCCAGAACAGGCGTCCTCACTTGAAGGGGCAGCCTGCAGTCTCACCGGAGAGCGTCCCTAGCCACATCTAACTAGGCCCCTTTCACATTCCGCAAGCATGTTGTTTGTTGTTGTTTTCTTAACAGAATAATAAGCAGCTTTATTACGTGAGCTAGGGAAGAGGATTTATTTGTCTTTCCGGGCCTTGATTTTCCTCAGGTAGAACTGCAGCTCCTTGTCTCCTAGCACACAGCCATCTGCTTGGCCACACTGGCCCGGTCTTGATGCAACGCAAGCAAGAATTCTGCCCTGCCGGAACTGCTCCTCCAGGAGACTGCGGATTTGGGCATTATTTTTCCTTCATCATATTTCTTCTGAATTTTTTTGGATCCTTGTTTTGTTTTGTTTTGTTGAGTTGGAGTCTCACTCTGTCACTGGATCGTTTTTTGTTTAAAATCTCTTCCTCCCCGGGAGTCAGCTCGGTCCCCTTCCTGCGACCCGGGGGCAGTGCATAGTGGGACTCATGCCAATGTCAGCATGGCGTGCTGTCAATGAACACAATGCAGTTCTTCACTAGGGTCTTGGTACGGACCAGCTCGTTACTGGATGCATTGTAGACAGCATCGCTGATCCTTGTTTGCAAGTACAGTGGTCAGAGCCCCAGGAACAGTTGCCCATGTCCAGCCTCAGCGCACCGTATTTCTTGTGACATCCCCGCACTCGGACCGTGTGGATGCGGCAGGGGCCAATCTTGGTGTCGGCAGCAGGTCGTCCCAGCTCACGCTTCTGCTTCGTGTGGTAGGGCTTTCTCTTGCCCCGAGTCTTGTGCCAGGTGTCCCGAGAGATGCCCATCACGCGGCACTGGCCGGAAAGAGAAAACGCAAGGACTCACGGTCCGGTTTGTAAAAACCTGCGAGTATGTCTTTGTGATGTTACGAGGAAGTTCAGAAGACTGGGATTTATGTTTGTAAACTGGTGATCCCAGACAACTTTTGGAATACAAAATCGGAGCCAGAGTGTACAGTGGTCAGTGAAAGCACTTGGCGATAAAAGTCCATTCCATTCAGAGGACACCCTGAGAGATCAAGGAAGAAGAAATGGGTCAAGAATAGTGCACATTTTTTCATCTGAAAAAACAATTGTCTTTCTTTAGATGAATAACGGTGGGTTTGAAAGCAAAATAAGGGTTTCGATTTCATTAGCAGTGTTTAAAATTGTGAACACAATAGCCAAGAAGCAGAAGCACCGAAGTCTCTACGGACGAGTGAACAGATAGAAAAACGTAGAGCTGGGCATCGGGGCTGCACCTGTCATCTCAGCACGTTTTGGGGCCAAGGCAAGAAGATCATTTGAGGCCAGGAGTTCGAAACCAACCTGAGCACCACAGTGAGAGCCCATCTGCACCAAAATAAAGAAAAAGAAAAAGCCAAGCATGGTGCACCTGTAGTCCCAGCTGCTTGAGAGGCCGCGGCAGAAGAATCACCTGAACCCAGGAAGTTGATGCCGTAGTGAGCTATGATCTCACCACTGCACTCCAACCTGGGTGACAGAGCAAGACTCCTGTTTCCATAAACGACTAAATGAATACGCGGTCTATATAAACCTTGAGATACTGCTCAGCCTTAAGGAAATTCTGACACCTGCTACAACATGGCTGAACCTCGAGGACATTATGCTTAGTGAAGTAAGCCAAAAAGACAAGCACCGCATGACTCCACGTAAATCAGGTCCCTTGCATGGTCAGAGCCACAGAGGCAGAAAGAAAGTAGAGGGTGCCAGCGGCTGGGAAAGGGGAATGCAGGCTTAGTGTTTATGGGGACAAAGTTTCAGTTTGGGAAGATGGAAAGTTCTGGAGATCTGTCAGACAATGTGAATGTAGTCAACACGACTGAACTGTGCACTTAGAAATGATTACGGGCCTGGCGCGGTGGCTCAAGTCTGCAATCCCAGAACTTTGGGAGGCCGAGGTGAGGGGATTGGCTGAGCCCACAAGTTCAAGAACAGCCTGGGCAACGTCTCTACAATAAATTTTTAAAAATTAGCTGGGCGTGGTAGTGCGCACCTCTAGTTCCAACTACTTGGAAGGCTAAGGCAGAAGGATCACCTGGGCCCAGCAGGTCGACGCCGGGGTGGCCGTGAGCGTACCGCTGCACTCCAGCCTGGGCAACGGAATGAGACTTCAACTCAAAAAAAACCAATGGTTATGAGGGTAAATTTTATATACTTTTTATATTAAAAATTAAACATTTGGAGAAATACCATGTGGAAATGGAGGAAGAGATTTGAGTGTCATTTTTTCAAGGATTGTCTAGGATTGCCGGCAGTCACAAGAAGCTAGGGGAGAGGCCTGGAAAAGATTCTCTCCCAGAGACCCCAAAGAGAGCCAACCATGATTTCACTTTGATTTCAAACTTCTGGTCTTCAGAACTATAAGACAATAAACTTCTTTTGTCTTAAGCCAAAAAAAAAAAACAAAACATTAAACCTTTAAGACAAAAACAAAAAAAGTGTTGGAACAATCTTATCTGAAAACCACATACTTCACATCTATTTAAAGAAAAAATTGAGATGTCAACTTAGACGAGAGATCGTTGAGGCAGCGCTGAAGCCAGGTCACCAGGAGCCACGGTCGCAAGCACCCTCCAGGGGCTCACCTGCGAGGATCCCTACGGACAAGAGTCAGGCCAGCAGAGGGCATCCAGTGGAGCCTGCAGTCTCTGTTCCCACTCGAAGGACAATCCAGGCCGTGGTGACAGTCCTCAGAGAGAGGCAGCTCTGAAATGAGGGATCAGTTGAATTATCCAGAATTTCCCAGAAGTCCCTGGAAGTGGGTCCAAGGATGCAGCCCTTGGGACTGCTGTGAAAAGGGTTAAGAATCCACTGGGAGCCGGGCTCGGTGGCTCAGCCTGTAATCCCATGCCTTTGGGAGGCTGAGGTGAGTGGATTGCCTGAGCCCGCAGGTTCAAGACCCACCTGGGCAGCAAGACCTCATCTCTACAATAAAATAAAAAAATCAGCCGGGCGTGGTAGCGCGCACCTGTAATTCCGGCTACTCGAAAGGCTGAGGCGGAAGGATCGCCGGAGCCCAGTAGGTCGAGGCTGCAGTGGCCAGAAGCAGTCACTGCACTCCAGTCTGGGCGACAGAGTGAGACTCCAACTCAAAAAAAAAAAAAAAAAAAAGAATCCACTGGGTGGGGCACAGGCTGCCACGGGGTGCCCCGGGGCGGGGGACCTCTTCCGGTCCTGAAGATGTTGCCTTCCCGTCTGTCCCACTCCTGATGACACTGGGAGCCAGGGAGGTGTGCCCTGGCATGATTTTACTTTTGAGAAGTGCGGCTGGACTTCTTTTTGATTCTTTTCGCTTCTCAGACATTGCCTTTGTCTTGATTTAGTAACGTCCACCCTACCCTCCAGCGCAGCACCACCCACGACCACCACTCTCAGACCTGTGCCCATATGCTCATCTCCTCTCTGCAGACACGATGTGGCATGTGCTGTCTGTGCCTGGAAGCTGGCTTATCCTAACAAGTCCTCAAATATTCCCTATCTGTACCTCTTTAACCAGAAAACACTAAACGTTGTTTTCTCATTTCAGTTGCAGGTGAACCTGCTGTCCAAATTCCTGCTGATTGCGAAGTCTTGCTATGAGCAGCGGAACTTTGCAACAGCCATGCAGATTCTTGGTGGGCTAGAGCACCTGGCCGTGAGGCAGTCCCCTGTGCGTCCCGGGTCGGGAGCCACGGGTGGGTGTTGTACAGCCTCAGGGGTCTCACCTGAGCTTCCATTTCAGGCCTGGAGAGTTCTACCTGCAAAGATAGCGGAGGTCATGGAGGAGCTGAAGGCTGTGGAGGTACCAGCACTTTATGTGAGCTTCCATCCACCTAGGGAGCCTGCAGTGTGCACCCCAACATAGGCACCCACAGAGCTGGCTAGTGCAGCCAAGCTGTGAGACCCTCCAGCCGTCTCCTGGCAGGGCCTCTGCTGCCCACCAGGACAAAGTCACTCCACCTGCTGGGTCACACAACCTCACTGGTCCGACTTCCTCACACAGACTACAGGTGCCCAGAGGATGGACTGAGGCCTGCGGCAGGAGCCTGAGTCTGACCCACCGAGAGGCCTCCTCCCGCAGTCGCAGAGGTGGCCTCAAAATATAATAAACGAGCAAATGTGCTTGAAGTGGCTGGTCCCTTCCCAAAATGAGGTGGCAGGAGTCCTGGAGCAGCCACGACCTGGCCCTGTCCCGGAGTTCAGAGCCCGGCCTCAGCCCCCAGCCATAGCTCTCCACGGGTGGGGGTTAGTGCGTGTCCTCACTGGACACACAGACGTGGGGCCCTTGCTGCTGGTCAGCCAGGGTCTCTTGGGAAAGGTGGGTGGCCTGGCTCTTTCCTGGAGCCCGGCAGAGTCAGAACGGGACTCACCTTTTCGGTAGTAGGAAGCGAAGAGCCTCCCAACAGCCAGGGGCGTCTGTGCGCCAGCAGGTTTACGTGCCCCTCGCCCAAGGCACACTTCGGATTGGGAGCTGCATCCGAGAGTGGTGTGGCCCCGCGCATGGGGAATCGGGCCTCAGCTGGGATGGGCCAGGCTAAGCCTCTGTCCTCTCTCTCCCCGGTCCATGCCCCTGGCGGGGCCACTAGGTCTTCCTGAAGAGCGACAGCCTGTGTCTCATGGAAGGACGGCGCTTCCGGGCCCAGCCCACTCTGCCTTCAGCCCACCTCCTGGCCATGCATATCCAGCAGCTGGAGACGGGGGGCTTCACGATGACCAACGGGGCCCACCGGTGGAGCAAGCTCAGGTGAGAGGGCCCAGCCGGGGTGGGCCCAGGTGGGGCGGGCTCTGGTAAGGAGGGGCCCAGGTGACCACAAGCTCAGGTGGGGCGAGGCAGGATCAGTGAGGAGGGGTCCAGGTGACTGCACGCCCAGGTGACCACATGCCCAGGGGCCGGCCGGCGCAGTGGCCCGCCTCCTCCTGTGTCTTCAGGGGCCTGACACCACCTCCTGCTCAGCCCTGAGCCCTGCCTCTACCCCAGCAACCTCCCGCTCCCTCCTTCTCCGCAAACTTAGTGTGTTTCCTGCACTTCTGGCATCTATGGTCCCACAGTGCTCCCCAAGGTCTCTGGCGACCCATGTTGCAATACAGGCATGCCCCCCCGGTCATGTCTGCAGCACCAGCGTGAACCCTCCCCAGCCTGGGTGCCACCACGCTCCCTGCTCCCCCAGACCCATCCCTAGAGACATCCATACAAGACCAGTGCTCAGTGTTCAGCCTGTCCCTGCGGTCGCAGTTCCACCTGCCCGGCATACCCGGGACCTCGGGCTTGGGACTAGTTGTAAAACCCACCACCATGGCCCACCAAGGGCTGGCACGCCCAGGCTGGCCTCTCCTCAAAGGCCTAGGCCTGTGTCTGCAGTGCCCGTTGGGCACCCACAGCCTGCAGACACTCCTTCAGGCTTGGCCTTTCCTCTCCATCGTTCACACGGCAGCCAGTGGAGGCTGACCGTGCTGGCTACCCCATCCTCCAGGGTAGATGGCCTCACTTGGTGAGGGAGGTGCAGAAGGCCTGGGCCCCAGTGGTCCCCAGCCTTCCTAGACAGGCAACAACTTAGAAATAATTGTAGCCGGTCTCGGTGGCTCAGCCTGTAATCCCGCGCCTTTGGGAGGCTGAGGTGAGTGGATTGTCTGAGCCTGCGGGTTCGAGACCCGCCTGGGCAGTGAGACCTCATCTCTGCAATAAATCAAAAAATCAGCCGGGCGTGGTAGCGCATGCCTGTAATTCCGGCTACTCGGAAGGCTGAGGCGGAAAGATCACCAGAGCCCAGCAGGTCGAGGCTGTGGTGGTCGGGAGCGGCCACTGCACTCCAGTCTGGGCGACAGAGTGAGACTCCAACTCAAAAAAAAAAAAAAAAAGAAAAGAAAAGAAATAATTGTAAGAGACCAGGCACAGTGGCTCAGCCTGTAACCCCAGCACTTTGGGAGGCCGAGAGGGTTGCCCGAGCCCGGGGGTTGCCTGGGCAACTAGGTGAGACCTCATCTCTATAATAAATCACACACACACACACACACACACACACACACACACACACACACACACACACAACCAGCTGGGCATGGTGGCATGCATCTGTAGTTCCAGCTTCCTGGAATGCTGAGGTGGAAGGATCACCTAAGCCTAGCAGGTGAAAGCTGCGGTGGCCGTGAGTGTGCTACTCCAACCTGGGTGACAAGAGTGAGACTCCAACTCAAAAAAAAAAAAGAAAAGAAATAAAGATATACCACAAATTCATGTTTATCTTAAGAATCAGGCGGGGCGCGGTGGCTCATGCCGATAATCCCAGCACTTTGGGAGGCTGAGGTGAGAGGACTGCCTGAGCCCACGGGTTCAAGACCAGCCTGGGCAACTTGGCGAGACCTCAGCTCTATACTAAATCAAAAACTTAGCCAGGCATGGTGGCACAAGCCTATAGTTCCAGCTACTTGGAAGACTGAGGCGAAAGGATTGCCTGAGCCCAGCAGGTCAGGGCTAGGGTGGCCGGGAACGTGCCACAGCCCTCTAGCCTGGGAGACAGAGTAAGACTCCAACTCAAAAAAAGAATCAGAAAAACCCATGTTAGCACAGGGAAATGAACAACTTAAGGTAATGCCAAGTATAGGAAGAACATGGCTAGGACTGCAGTGTGCCTTCTTGGCTCTTCTTCGTGCATGTGAGCACATTCAGGCTGGTCCTTTAGTTGCCCAGCGAGCATCACTTGTACTGGACACACTATTGCTTCATCAAAGTCAGTCCTTGGGCTTCTGCCTGCAGAGTCCACAGGTTGTCCAGGCAGAGTTAAGGGCACCTGCTTCTGAGTCCCCAGTTTTCTTGGACTGTACCCCATGGTGTGCAGCTTACTGTCTAATAAATAGCCTGTTCTCCCAAGGAAGCAATCCCTGGGTCATGGTCTTGGCTGACTACCAGGGCGAAAATTCTCTCCCGTGGCCACAGTCGAGCCCGGCACACACTGGAGATGCCACACAAAGGACCCCGTGCCTGCCCTGTCCCCTAGGCTGCGAGCCCCAGCGGCCGAACTGGGTTATGTTTCTTTTGAGATCCTCAGCACCGACTGGAGGCTGACACAGCAGGTTTTCATTAATGAGCACTGCGGACTGAAAGGGGGACTGATGGACCTACAGAAAGGCCTGAGTGAGGGCATGAGGCTTGGCCTCGCCACTAAATACAGAAAAGCCCCCTTGGGTGTGAGCATTTGGAAAGGCTTGGTTCAAATGACCCCTAAGAACATGCCAGGGACCACGTCCCCCAGAAGCTTCTTTTGTAACTCGTGCACACTAACGTGCCTTTTCTTTCCCCACGGAAGAAACATCGCCAAGGTGGTGAGCCAGGTGCACGCCTTCCAGGAGAACCCCTACACATTCAGTCCTGACCCCAAGCTGCAGTCATACCTCAAGCAGAGGATCGCCCGCTTCAGTGGTGTCGACATTTCCACGCTGGCAGCAGACAACAGGGCCAATTTCCACCAGGTCTCTAGCGAGAAGCACTCCCGGAAGATCCAGGACAAGCTGCGCAGGATGAAGGCCACATTCCAGTAGCCGAGCGGTGTGGAGCGCTCCAGACCGGACCCGACGGCAGGGCAGCTGGCCGTGGGAGGAGCTGCACCTCGGCCGGGCAGTTCTGCTCAGCCAGGCACCCCGGGGGGCTCGCATCAGGCAGTGAGGTGGGGGCTCACCCAGGCCATTCCATGGGGAGAGACAGAGCCAGGACGGGCACAGAGATCTTGGAGACTTGTGTTTTGCTAGAATCAGAAAGTTAAATTTAAAAATGAAAATAGATAAGTGAACTTCCCAAGAGTTTTGTGCCTGTCCATATCTCCAGTGACGTCCCCCAAACCCCACCCTCCCCTCCCCCAGCGCAACAGACTTAGGCGTAGCTGCTGCCTGAGCAGCGAGCCAGCCTAGTCTGCTGGCAATGAGGGACCAAAGCTGACCTTCGAGCCATGCAACTGCAGCCCCGTAGTCCCCGCCTCCCGCCCACTGCCGGTTCCCCTCAGCTCAGAACCCCCAGGTGCCCTCGGCCTCCTGCCGGCGTGAGCACCTTGGGCTGGGAGCCCCCCTTCGGCTCACGCTCCCCCGCACTTGGCATAACTCTTGGGGGGGCAGGCACAAGGGCAAAGGCTCTGCTTCCTGGAAAGGAGTCAGACACTCATAGCAGCCCCGTGGCAGAGGTGCCACCACAGTGAGACCCCAGGGTATGCCCACTGTCTCGTGGTCAGGACTGCAGGGCTGCCACTGCTGCCCGGGCGCCTGCAGCAGCCATGCATGTGCACACCCGTGCCTACTGTGCACCCACGGCTCAGCACTGTCACCTGCGCTTTGCCAGACAGACGAAGACAGGAGTCTGCTGCCTCGATGGCATCCAGCCATCCCAGGTTCACAGTCTCTTAGTGAGAGGAGGAAGCCGCCCTGGCCAGGGGTGTGGGAGCAGAACAGAGAGCAGCCAGTCTCGGGGAGACCCGCCTGGCCGGGGTCCCACGCCAGCCCTCACAGCAAGGCAGCCAGGGTCCCCGGCACCGTCCCAGGCATGGTGGTTCTCACTGTGCAAATCACCTCAAGGCCCAGGATTGTTCTTTTGAGTTTTAGAATTAGCGATTCTTTAGAGCAACCAGCTAGCAGTATTTCTAGGAAAACTGTTCCTTGCGACAAAACGCTGAATTTTTAATGTCAAGATGTG
The DNA here is from genome assembly GCA_027257055.1 of Cephalopachus bancanus. Taxonomy (NCBI): domain Eukaryota; kingdom Metazoa; phylum Chordata; class Mammalia; order Primates; family Tarsiidae; genus Cephalopachus; species Cephalopachus bancanus. Next base: position 105,955 of record JAPVLO010000729.1, on the reverse strand, counting down.
TTTTCCCACACAAATTTCACTGGAGACATCCAGGCCCTGCTTGGACGTAAAACAAGAGGCGCACTTCCACCCAGGCTTTTCTAGAGAATTATGTTCTGCTGCCGACTTTCCCATTTCCAGGTTTTATGCTTAACACAGACAGCGCCCGCACACGCCAACATTCCAATTGCAACAACCAGTTCCACGGGGAGGTGACCGGGCTCTGGCTTCAGCACGACATCTGCATGTCTCCCTCATGTCTCGTGGTACCGATTTCTAAATAAAGTCATTTCTAGCAAGCCACTTTCGTGTGGCTCACTCTGTGGCTTCCCCTAATGCATCTGGTTAAGCTGGAGGTTAAGCTGGTTCCTTGAAGGCCACGTTACGGGGCTCATGGAGACGCCAGCCACGAGATGTGTGCAGCCCAGGACTGAACACTGACCTGCCTTGCCTGGTCCACAAAGACGTGGTTGGACACACTCGTACCCCTGAAGGGACAAAGACAAGGCTCAAGTCTGACAGCTTGAATCTAATTCTGGACCCACCAGGAAAAGAGAAGCCCCCAAAACTCTTGAGTCGTGTGAACAAGCAAATCCAGGGAACACCTGCTTCTGGATAAGATGACAAGCCGCCTAACACAGTCTCCCCGTGACCACACCACCACCAACCCAAGGCCACTCTCAGGCAAGTTTGCCATCAACTCTGCCCACTCCTAGCCAGCTCCTCCCTGGCAGCTGACATCACCGAAGGCCTGTGGGCAGGGCACCCGGTCCCACACTCACCATGGTGCAACCTTGCCAGAGTTCTAGCCACATCTGAAAGGGAAGCAAGACAGGAAACCCCTGCACGAGGGGGTTTGGTGACCGCTGGGAAAAGGCTTTGATGTCATAGTTTAGAATTGCTAGACACTGCAAAGGAGGGGTTTCAGGCCAGGACTTCAAAGAATTTGGGGGTGTAAACTGTTGATGCTTTTGTGGAAGGAGCCACGGGGTCTTTTGGGAGGCTCCTGTGCTGGGCGGGGTAGTTACCTGCCTGGCGAGAGACCCAGGAAGAGCACAGCCAGGCTACGGAAGACAATGAGATAGCACCGTCCCGCTGATGTGAGCAGGAGCTGCTATGGCAGATGGTTTTGGTGTCCAGGTCATGTGTGGGTGGGGGGTGATTTGGGCCCCTGCCCACCTTAAAATCGCTGGAACCTGGTCCTCTGTGCCTCTGCTTCCCCAGCTGAGGCACTAGGAAGACGCTGCACAAGGTGTCCCCTCTCTGCAGTGGGTCGAACGAACTTAGCTCGGCTGACCAATGGATGTTTCTGGTGGAGAACTGACAGCCAAAGACCCCGTGCTCCCCAGGGAGCCTCACTTCCCGGGTTTTCGCCCCATGCAGTCCTCTCTTGTGCTGGCAGCAACCTGGATGCCCCATTCCAGGAGCCACCACCACATGGGAAGTTTGGCCTTTCTGAAACCACTGTGCTGGAAGCAAGCCCAGGCAGCCACCTGGTGGGTTGCAGAAAGGTACTGCTGGCCAGCCCCGCCTTAGGGCCCCCAGGAACCAGCACATGCCATGTGGAGCAGGCCTGGATCCCCAAAGACGGCCAGGTCTTAGCCCCAGAAGTAGTATCCACATAAGCTGGCCCCCACATCACAAGCGAGAGCCACCTTCTCCCACCTGTCATGAGGGACACAGGTGAGTGGAGTGGACCATGGTCCTCGTGCAAACTCAGCCACAATGTCACCATGTGGTGATGACTGGCCTCTCGTGAAGATCACTAAGAGGCTATTCGTACGACATCACACTGATGAGTTCCCCTCTGAGACTTGCTCTCCTGTCTGTAAAAGCAGGATGGTATCCACCAGCCCCCAGCAGGACAGGGTTGTGTTGTTCTGTTGTCACCAATATTTTTTTTTTTTTTTTTGAGTTGGAGTCTCACTCCGTCACCCAGACTGGAGTGCAGTGGCACGCTCCCGGCCACCGCAGCCTCGACCTGCTGGGCTCCGGCGATCCTTCCGCCTCAGCCTTCCGAGTAGCCAGAACTACAGGCGCACACTACCACGCCCAGCTAATTTTTGATTTACTGTAGAGATGAGATCTTGCCAAGTTGACCAGCTGGGTCTCGAACAAGTCGAAGTCTCGCCAAGTTGACCGCGGGCTCAGGCAATCCACTCGCCCCAGCCTCCCAAAGTGCTGGGATTACAGGCAGAGCCACTGAGCCGGGCCTGTCGCCAATATTCTAAGTGCCACAATACCAATGGGAATTCCCAGTAGCGGCCCCACTCATCCTGGCCTCTGCACAGCCTGCTTCTGGGAGGCACAGTGGGGGCTGGTGCACAGCTGTTTTCTAAGGGACATTCAAGGAAGCAAGCATGCACCCAGCCGTCAAAAGCGGTGGCCTGTGGTGGGTCTGTCCGTTAAAGCCACAACAGCTCCATCCATAAGCATCCCTTCCAACCTTTGGGGGTGTAAACTGTTGATGCTTTTGTGGAAGGAGCCACGGGGTCTTTTGGGAGGCTCCTGTGATGGGCGGGTACCGCCCACAGCCTGGCTCCCACTAACCAGTTCTCCATCCCTGTGGCTTTGCCCTTTCCAGAATGTCCTATAAATGGAGTCACATAGCATGTGGATTTGGGGTGTGGCCTCCTTCCCTTAGCAAAATGCACTTCATACTCACCCCTGTTGTTGCCGAGCAGTGTTGAGCGAGACGGACACAGCACCATGCGCGCCTGCCACCTGGTGGGTGGGCTTCTTGCCCTGTCCGATTCTGTAATCATGAGTAAAGTGCTATAAACTCTGTGTGTGGGCTTTTGTGGGGACATAGGTTTTTGGCTCCTTTGGGTAAATACAAAGGGTGCAAATGCTGGATCCTGTGGTATGACTATGCTTGGTTTTACAAGAAACCACCAGACTGCTTCCCAAAGTGGCCGTGCTGTTCTAAATTCCCACCAGCAATCATGAGCATTCCTGTGGCCCCACATTCTCGCCAGCACTTGGTGGTGTCAGTGTCCTGGACGTGGGCCATTCTGGCAGGTGTATGATGATGTCTCGTGCGGTCTTACTCTGCATTTCTCTAATGATATATAGTGGTGAGCATCTGTTCACATCTTCTTTGGCTAAGGCTGGGTCTTTTCTCCATTTTTTATGGGGTTCTTTGGTACAGAGTGGTAGATACATAATTCTGTGCATCTGTCAGAACCCATGGAGCCTGGATGCTCCTTCGTGGGTTTCAGTTGGGAAAATCCTAGGGAATTATTTGGATGGGTCCAGCCTGGGCAGATGTCTGCCCCCAGACTGGCCAGTCTGCAACAACCAGGGGCAGGTGATCTAGGACAGCCTTCGATAGGGTCTCACCTTCAAATTCTAGACTCCCTTTCAGAAAAAGAGGTTTTCATGAGCTGAGCAGACACCCGAAGAGTTCCAGCACACTTTCATGGATTTACCAAAAAAATCCAAATCACCCCAAAATCCATTTATTTGAGATGCAAGTAATTGTTTTTAAAAATCCTGGAACTGAGCCAGGCTCCGTGGCTCAGCCTGTAATCCCGCTCCTTGGGAGGCTGAGGTGAGTGGATTGCCTGAGCCCGCAGGTCCGAGACCCACCTGGGCAACTTGGTGAGACCTCATCTCTACAATAAATCAAAAATTAGCTGGGCATGGTAGCACACGCCTGTAGTTCTGGCTACTTGGAAGGCTGAGGCGGAAGGATCATCAGAGCCCAGCAGGTCGAGGCTGCGGTGGCCGGGAGCGTGCCACTGCACTCCAGTCCGGGCGACAGAGTGAGATTCCAACTCAAAAAAAAAATCCCGGAACTGTCTACCCCAAAGATGACCTCTCCTGTAAGCAGGATGGAATGATGCAAACTGACCAACAACCCCAAGTGCAACTACAAGTGGGTGACACCACCTCACGGCCAGGAGCAGGGACAGGAGTTAACCTCAGTAGCCTTGGGAAATCAAGGTCAAAGACAGAGAACCGCAGATAAACACTGTATTCTGGAGGGCAAATCTGCTTCTCAGAGGCACTGAGGTTGGAATTCTGAAGCTACCTTCCATGCCCACTCAGCACTTTGGGAGGAGAGGGGAGAGGACTGCCTGAGCCGAGGGGTTCGAGACCAGCCTGGGCAACTTGGTAAGATCTCATCTGTACAATAAATCAAAACCTTAGGTGAACCTGCCTATAGTTATAACTACTTGGAAAGCGGAGGCAGAAGGATCGATTGCCTGAGCCCAGTCAAGTCGAGGCTGCAGTAGCTGTGAGGGTGCCACTACACTCCAGTCTGGGCAACAGAGTGGGACTCTGACAACAGAAAAGGATCCGGGCCCCACTGTCCAAAAGAAGTTACAGAAAAGCAAGTGCGGAGGCAAGAACAAACCAGAAGTGCCAGATGAGTCAGAGACCCCATGTGAACCCATGTTTATTCCAATAAGACGCTCAGATACAGAAGCGAACAGATCTCTGTGGCTAGCAGACACCACACCCTTCCCCACCGGAAGGTCACAGGACTTGTCAGCCATGCTGGGCTCTCCTGTGTGCTGTGGGCTCTTTCGCACCGTCTCTGGTCTCCACCACCAGATGCCCATCGCACCTCTCGAGCCCTAGTTATGACGACCAGAAATGCCTCCAGACGTTGCCAAGGGCCCCCTGGGAGCAAAATCCCCTCCAAAACCACTAGCCTGTAAGCTGTGACGCCCCAAGGACAGCAGGCACACTCTGTCCCCAGATCTCGGTGCCTGAGAGCTTACTCCAGAAAAGGGAGCCACGGGTTTCTTGAGAAACATCGAGACAGCTGATTCTAGGGCCAGGGCTGACAAATGATCAGCTAAATGCACCAGATAAGCCAGGAGCATCCTGCAGTGCCAGAAAGCCAGGATGTGCTTCGAAGGAGGGTGACAATAGGACACAGGGAAAGAACTGGAGCATCTGAGAAAAAAATAAATAGCAACAACATCGGGTCATAACCGAAAGATAAAATAGACATTCATGTACCCACACTGCAGAAATGAACGATGAGTAGCTAAATCAAACGGAAGGAGAGACAAACCTTCGTCATGGATGAATCCCAGATAATGCACACAGACACCCCTTCCAGGAGGCGAGGTGTGCCGAATTGATTAATTTCCGTGACTGCAGTGTTCAGAAACGCAAGCAGTGGTTTAGGGGCTGGGTCTGATAAAAAGCTACGATCAACTCTCGGGCTTAATATCATAATTCCCACTCTCTACAGAGGGGACCTCTCTGTTCTGATAAAGTGTGTCGACAGCCAGTGTTATACGGTATATGCCGAACTTTTTCTCCCGAGATTAGGAATGAAACAGGATGCCAGATGTCACACCTGTTCGACATAGTCTAGAAGTCCTAGCCAGTGCCCTAAGACAAGACAAATGGAGAGTGTGCACAAAGATTGGGGAGGAGTTATTTGCTGGTGACATGACTGCATACATGGAAAGTGCAAAATAACCTAAAAACACAGTGTTTGAATTAGGTGAATTTAGCAAGATCATTGACAACAATATATACAACTCAATTATATTTCTGTATACCAGCAATTTAAAAAAAGCAAAAACCTTTCTATGTAGATCTCATTTTAGATTTGGTTCCTGTATTTCCCCTAATGGGAGCATCTTCGGTAACTGGTGCATTTGTTATAGCCAGGCCATTAACATCGGCACACTATTGTTGACCAAACCGCAGACTTTTTGGATTTGACCGGTTTCTCCAGGAACACCCCTTTTTGGCCCCCGGATCTTGTCCAGGGCATCGTGCTCAATCAAATGGAAGGAGAGACAAACCATTATGGAAGAATCCCAGATAATGCACACAGACACCCCTTCCAGGAGGCAGAGTCTCATCATCCTCCCCATGTGGTGGGGGATAGTTGACAGGCTTCCAGTGACCAGAGCAGGGATGGGCAGACAGAACCTGGACAGCAAGAGGCAGACACCACCGTACCAAGCAGGGTGGACATCCCCTGTGCAGGGCCACGGGGACCTCGGCTGCCCTTCTTTTGCCCAAAAGCCCACGACCCCGGTCTAATCGTGGAAGACACCAGGAAAGCCCAAATGGAGGGACATTCAACAAAACACCAGGCCAGTCCTCCTCATCACCGTCAACGACGTCAAGGACATGAGAAACTGCCACAGGCCAGAGGAGATTCAGGAGACAGGATGACTCAGAGCAGCATGGTGCCCTGGACAAGATCCGGGGGGCCAAAACGGGGCGTTCCCAGAGAAACCGGTCAAATCCAAAAAGTTGTGGTTTGGTCAACAGTGGTGTGCCGATGTTAATGGCCTGGCTGTAACAAATGCACCAGTTACTGAAGATGCTCCCATTAGGGGAAATACAGGAACCAAATCTAAAATGAGATCTACATAGAAAGGTTTTTGCTTTTTTTAAATTGCTGGTATACAGAAATATAATTGAGTTGTATATATTGTTGTCAATGATCTTGCTAAATTCACCTAATTCAAACACTGTGTTTTTAGGTTATTTTGCACTTTCCATGTATGCAGTCATGTCACCAGCAAATAACTCCTCCCCAATCTTTGTGCACACTCTCCATTTGTCTTGTCTTAGGGCACTGGCTAGGACTTCTAGACTAGGTCGAACAGGTGTGACAGCTGGCATCCTGTTTCATTCCTAATCTCGGGAGAAAAAGTTCGGCATTCTCTATACCGTGTAACTTTGGCTGTCGACACACTTTATCAGAACAGAGAGGTCCCCTCTGTCGAGAGTGGGAATTATGATACGAAGCCCGACGGCTGGTCTTAGCTTTTTATCAGACCCAGCCCCTAAACCACCGCTTGCGTTTCTGAGCACCGCAGTCACGGGGATTAATCAATCCGGTGCGCCCCGCGTGTGTGTGCTGAAACCCACAGCCGCACTGGGACAGCGGTGGGAAGCAAGGGCGGCGAACATGCAGGTGCACCGATTATCTCTGAGAGAGACGCACAGGGAGTGCGTTCAAGACAGAAAGGGAGGGGGGCGATGGGCGTCTGGGGCTGTGTCCACACCTCGCCACGTGCGGAGATTGAAAGGCGACACACATGCCCGAAGACCTGAACCTTCCGCACCTCGGCCACGTTACGGACCTACGCTGCACCTCAGTTAAACGGCTTTTAAAATGCAACCTTGGGCCGGGCTCAGTGGCTCAGCCTGTAATCTCTGGGAGGCCGAGGTGAGTGAATTGCCTGAGCCCGCGGGTTCGAGACCCGCCCCGGCAACTTGGCGAGACCGCATCTCATTGTAGAGATACATTTTTTTCAAAAATCAGCCGGGCCGGGCTCGGTGGCTCAGCCTGTAATCCCGCGCCTTTGGGAGGCTGAGGTGAGTGGATTGCCTGAGCCCGCGGGTTCGAGACACGCCTGGGCAGCGAGACCTCATCTCTACAATAAATGTAAAAATCAGCCGGGCGTGGTACCGCATGCCTGTAATTCCGGCCACTCGGAAGGCTGAGGCGGAAGGATCGCCGGAGCCCAGCAGGCGAGGCTGCGGCGGCCGGAAGCGGCCACTGCACTCCAGTCTGGGCGACTGAGTGAGACTCCAACTCAAAAAAAAAAAAAATCAGCCGGGCGTGGGGGCGCGCGCCCGTAGTTCCGGCCACTCGGAAGGCTGCGGCGGGAGGGTCGCCGGAGCCCAGCGGCCGGGAGCGGCCGCGGCACTCCGTCTGGGCGACGGCGCGCGCCTCCAGCTCGCGAACCACAGGAAGACGCAGCCCCGGCGACTCGCGCCAGCCGGGCGCAGAGCTCCGCTCTGGGCGCCGCGGCCCCGCGCGCAGGGCGGCCGAGCGCGCCGGGCGGCCCGGGGCGGGCCGGGGGCGGGGCGGCGCGGCGGGGCGGGGCGGGCGCCCGGCGGGGGAGGGTCGCGCCGCCCGGCCCGACGGCGGCGGCGGCGCGGGGCCGCAGAGCGCGTGTGGGCGGTCCGGGCGGCGCACGCCTCCTCTCCCCGCCGCCGCCGGAGCCCGCGCCCGGCCCGCCGCCCGGGATGCTGCTCCGGCCCCGGCGGCCGCCCCCGCTCGCGCCGCCGTCGCCCGCCGGCCCCGACCCCGAGCCGCGGCCGGCCGCGGACGCGCCGCAGCCCGCCGCCGCGGCGCCCGCCTCGCCGGCCGCGCTGGCGGAGCCCGGCTCGCCCGTGTCGCCGGGCTCGGCGCAGCGCACGCCCTGGAGCGCCCGCGAGACGGAGCTGCTGCTGGGCACGCTGCTGCAGCCGGCCGTGTGGCGCGCGCTGCTGCTGGACCGCCGCCAGGCGCTGCCCACCTACCGCCGCGTGTCGGCCGCGCTGGCGCGCCAGCAGGTGCGCCGCACGCCCGCGCAGTGCCGCCGCCGCTACAAGTTCCTGAAGGACAAGCTGCGCGACGCGCAGGGCCAGCCGCCCGGGCCCTTCGACGCGCAGATCCGCGAGCTCATGGGGCTGCTGGGCGACAACGGGCACAAGCGGCCGCGCCGCCGCTCCCCCGGGCGCCCGCAGCGCGGCCGCCGCCCGGCGCCCGGCGCCCCTCCTCCCGCCGCGGCCGCGGGCGAGCCAGGTAGGCCGGGCCGGGCCGGGCCGGGCGCGGGGGGAGGGGCGGGCGCGCCGGCGCCGACCCCACCGCCCGCTCGCGTTGCAGGCGCCGCGCCGCCCGCCGCCCGCGACCCCGACGCGGACCCCGCCTGGACGCTGCGCTTCAGCCCGTCCCCGCCGAAGTCCGCGGACGCGCCGGCGGCGCTCGCCGCCCTGGCCGCCGCGCCCTGCCGCCCCGAGGACCACGAGCCCTTCCGCGCCCCCGCCTCGCCGCCGCCGCCCGCGCCCGACCTCGCCCGCGACGGCCCCGACTCGCCGCCCGAGCGCGCCGAGGAGCGCGCGCCGCCGCAGGCCGCGCCGCTGTCGCTGAACGCCGCCCTGCTGCAGACCCTGGGCCACCTGGGCGACATCGTGGCCATCCTGGGCCCGCTGCGCGACCAGCTGCTCACGCTGAACCAGCACGTGGAGCAGCTGCGCGGCTCTTTCGACCAGACGGTGTCCCTGGCCGTGGGCTTCATCCTGGGCAGCGCGGCCGCCGAGCGGGGCGTCCTGCGGGACCCGCGCGAGTGAGGCCCGGCCGCGGCCCGCCTCCCCTCCCCCGCCCCCAAACCTAGGTGCGTTCAATAAAAGGCTGCTTTCCTAGACCCAGCTCTGTGAGTGAGTGCAGGACCCCCGCGAGGTCGGGGTGGCTCCCTGCGCAGGGGGGTCAAGGGTCAGGGCAAGGTGACCGCGCTTCCCGACGCCAGGAGAGGCCCGGCGCGCTCCCGAGGCGCCGTCGAGCGTCCGGTGCGGCGCCCCGAAAGCAGTCGCGGGGCTGGAGGCCCTGGGCGTCGGATCGACCCGAGCGCCGGGAAAGGACCCTGCGGGCCGTGGCCTCCTTGCACACAGACCAGCGGTAAACAGGTACTCCCCCAGCCCTCCTGGGAGCCCCACCGAGCAGGCCGGAGGAGGAGGCTGGGCTTCGCGGGGGGTCTCTAGGGAAAGCGAAGGTGACCTCTGAGGCCACACAGGGCGGGGGTGAGGACACGCTTGTGCCCGGCTTCCAGCCTGCTCAGCTAGCAGGGTCCCCTCTGACCCGGCGCGGGGCCAGGGAATCCCCAAGGCCCTTCCATCGCCTCCGGCAGTCTGAGCTCAGCCACTCCGGCTCTGTCTGGGAAAGAGACGCTTCAGAGACCCTTAGGAAGAAGAGCTTCGAGTTAAGTTCCAGGAGGGCGCCTGTTGTGTCCCCAGGGGTTGGGCCTTGCACTTCGGTTAAATCAGATTCACCCAGGGAGCGGTTTCAAAACAGCAGTTGGAGGGCCCCACCCGGGACTGGGGGGGTGGAGAGGGGCTGGGAGGAGCCGGAGATAAGGATGTAGCCTGGGGGAGCTTCACTAGCATAACAATGTGTGCTCGGGGAAACGATGGGCCTTCGTTTTACGGATTAGCGGCCGGCCCAGGAGGCCAGTGACTTGGCTCTGGGCCATGCAGCTGAGTGGGAACGAGGCGCCCAGCAGTCCTGAGGGGCTCACCCGGTGGGTGCAGGGTCGCAGCCTCTCCCCCACACGCTTTGCAGGCAGCCAGAAAGAGTGGGGCCCTGTGAGTCCTGAGAACTGACTCCAAGCCTCACCTTGCGGATGACACCGGCCGCGGCTCTCCCCCGCTGTGCTCCCTGAGAACCTCCGAGCTGCGAGGAGCCTGGTGGCCGAGCTGAGCGTGCAAACAGGCCCCACCACACACACGCACCTGGACGGTCAGAGCCACAGGCTGGAGCCACCGCGGGGGTCTGAGACAGCCGAGGTACCTCCTTCACAACCCTGCACTCTAGAAGGCTCTACCTCAGCAAGTCCATGTCCAGACGGCCGCGTCCCAGCAAACACACCAACGCCCTGGGGTCACTTGGGTCACTGGGCCCTTGGCCCTGGAGGAGGGCTGCCCCTTGGGCTTGGAAAAGATCGACCTGTCTCTGAGCTAGAGCTGTGCAGGGGCACCAAGCAGAATTCTGCCTTCCTGCCCCATGTCATGGGCAGGGCCACGCGTGGTGAATTCCTCTCCATGGGCCTGAATTGGGGTGATACGTTTGAATACGTCTGCCCTGGTTCTCTGATGTTCACTGATCTGATGTGGGGAGTGTATTTTGGCTGTTTAAGTGGTTCTAGGGATAGGGAGAGATTAGCCTTCTGTGTGTTGCTGAATGGTCTTGGTTTGAACGCGGATGGCCTAGTTCCCCGGAGCGCTCTAGGTAGTTTCTTTAGGGTCTGTAAATCTGCTCTTGGCCAAGATCCTTCCTGCTGCCCCTGCCACGAGGCCAATCCCCATCTGTTGGTGATGCCCTGGCATCCCGGGACTAGTTCTGGGATGTGCCAGGTGCATGCAGCCTCAGTTCATCTCCTTCCCCTGCAGCCGATAGGATAGCAAGGTAGGGCTCCCGAGAGCCCTCCTCAGTTGAGTGCGTCTGTTGTCTCCATAGAGGCCCCTTGGTCAGCAGGTTGGCACCTTTTTAAAAAAATTACAGCATGGCCAGACTCGGTGGCTCAGCCTGTAATCCCAATGCTTTGGAAGGCCAAGGTGAATAGATTGCCTGAGCCCGCGGGTTTGAGACCCGCCTGGGCAACTTGGCGAGACCTCATCGCTACAATAAATCAAAAATTAGCCGGGCGTGGTAGCGCGTGCCTGTAGTTCCGGCTACTTGGAAGGCTAAGATGGAAGGATCGCTGGAACCCGGTAGGTCGAGGCTGCAGTGGCTGGGAGCGTGCCACTGCACTCCAGTCTGGGCGACAGAGTGAGACTCCAACTCAAAAAAAAAAAATTACAGCAAAATACATAAATGAATTCTGCCATTGTAATCATTTCTTAGTGCACAGTTCAGGGATATTAACTACATTCGCTGCCACCACTCCATCCACCTCCAGAACATTTCTCGCCACCACTCTTCAGTTCTTTCCGTTCATATCCAGAAGTGGAATCGCTGGACCGTATGGTAATTCTGTTTTTAATTTTTGGAGGAAGCACCGAACTTTTCCACATTTATGTTGCCCCCAGCAGTCTCAAGAGCTCCAACTCCATGGTCTGGCCACACTTGTTTCCTGTTTCTCTGGTGGTAGCCATCCCACTGGGGGTGAGGATTGCCCCTTTTACTGACTGCTCTTGGAGCTGTGGATCTGTTTTGGTTTTTGTTTTCTTTTGAGTTGGAGTCTTATTCCGTCGCCCAAGCTGGAGTGCAGTGGCACGCTCACGGCCTCCAGCTGCTGGACTCGTGATCCTTCCGCCTCAGCCTCCCAAAGTGCTGGGATTACAGGCTTCAGCCACCGTGCCCAGCAAGCTGTTTCTTTTTATCACATCTCATGACTCATGAGTCAGTGTCTTGCCATCCCATTGCTTGGTGGACACATCTGGCTAGTCTTTACCAGGAGACTTTTGGGGTGACACCTAGAGGATGTGCTGGTCCTGGTCTGGTGTGTCGAGGGCCTGCTGCCCCGTGTGCTGGGACACAGGACTGCTGTCTTGCCGCCTTCCCTGTGTGGGCTCCCCAGCAGTCAGCCAAGTAACTGTTCTCGCTCTCAGGTGCTGACAGTCCAGTTGCTGATGGTGGCTGTGAGTTGGGGTATAGGGTGGCCCCAGATGCCCTCCTGTAAGATGTTGGCTGAGTCCAGGGGTTCGAAACCAGCCTGGGCAACTTGGCGAGACCTCGTTTCTACAATAAATCAAAAAATTAGCCAGGCATGGTGGTGCATGTCTGCGGTTCCAGCTACTTGGAAGGCTGATGCAGAAGGATTGCCTGAGCCCAGCAGGTTGAGTCTGCTGTGGGCGTGAGCGTGCCATTGTACTCCAGCCTGGGCGACGCTGTGCCACCTTGCCCGGCTAATTTTTTGATTTATTGCAGAGGCATGGTCTCACCATGTTGTTCAGGCTGGTCTCAAACTCCTGAGCTCAGATAATCCTCTTGCCTCCGCCTCCCAAAGTGCTGGGATTACAGGCCTGAGCCACTGCACCTGGCCGCAAAAGCCAATTTCATGAAGACCCAACAGCACTGATCCCTGTGACCGGTTAAGCATGGTGACTTTGGTACCCTCCCTCACATGGGCACTGGACCTGGGTGTGAGGCCAGTGGGCTAGGCCCCTGAGTGAGACGGAGCTGGAATCCAGCAACTGGCTCCCCAGGCAAAAGCACTCCAGGGAGTCCACTGACCCATAATGGCCAAATGACAAGCGCCAAGGTGTCTGTCCTGAACAAATAATGGTGGCACTAAAGGGGGCTATAAAAGGGCAAAGCCAGCCCCAGGTCCCCGAGCTGCAGTCCAAAGCAGCTTGTGGCAGGGAAGGGAGGACACAGGGCACTGCGGAGCTGACAGCAGCTTCCCCGTCGGTGCTGGAGCAGGACACAGAGATGTACACAATTCCTGGACAGGGTGCCTTGGTCAGCACAAAGGCCAAACCCAACTGCAAGGGGATCCTGGGGAGGGGGCACAGGCATTCGTCAGGCTGCGTCTGAAGCAGTGAGCCAGCCCACATCTTTTCTCTTTTTTTGTGTTGGAGTCTTACTCTGCCACCCAGGCGAGGGTACAAGTGGCATGATTGTAGCTCACCGCAGCCTCCAACTCCTGGAAGTTTTTTTCTGTATTTTTGTTTCACTTTTGTAAAGCCAAAGTGCACTACTGCGCCTGGCCAGTTCTAGTTTTTCATAGGCTAATTGTCCCCTTGCCTGGCCAGTGGTCTTGCTGAGTGCTTCATAGGGATTCTGAGCTGGGCTCCTCACAGCTTTTAGACACATGCAGTCTCCCCTCCCCCCAGGCTGAAAAATGCAGATTCTCTGGTGTGGGCCTGTTTGTAGGCTACTTAGCCATGTGTGGGTGACTTTCTGGTAAGTTTCTCTGTTCATATGATGGATCTTATCTGGTCTTCCATGGTCAGGATAACCAGTGGTGGTACTCCTCCCTTTATCTTCTGAGCATTCTGTTTTGATCTATTTCTTTAGGGTCTCTTGAACAATCTAACAGCAGAGTCACACCTTTTCCTTTTTTTTTTTTTTTTTTTGAGTCAAGAGTCTGTGTTGCCCAGGCTGGAGTGCAGTGGCACACTCTTGGCCACTGCAGCCTCAACCTGCTGGGCTCAGGTGATCTTTTCACCTCAGCCTTCCAAGATGCTGGAACTATTAGGCACACGCCACCACACCCAGCTAATTTGATTTATTGTAGAAATGAGGTCTCGCCAAGTTGCCCAGGCTGGTCTCAAACCCGTGGGCTCAGGCAGTCCTCTCACCTCGGCCTCCCAAAGTGCTGGGATTATAGACATGAGCCACCGCGCCCAGCCCGCTGTGGTTTCCAGCAGCACTTAGCATCCTTTACTGCCTCAGCAGCACTGTGCCAAGCGCTTAGGATGTTGGAGTGTTCTAGAGTTGCACTGCCCAGTCTGACAGTCATGAGCCACACATGGTCACTGAGCCCTTGAAGTGTGCTCAGTAGGACTAAGAAACTGAATTTTTTATTAATTTAAATTAACTTCATTTAGTTTAAAACACTACATATACTTCAGGACTCCATATTGCACATTTAATCCTCATGTAAAATTCCACTTTATTTTAGTGTTGTATGTTGCCTTCACATTTATTTATTTACTGCATTTTTTTTTAAGTTGGAGTCTCACTCTGTCACCCAGGCTGGAGTGTGGTAGCATGCTGCCAGCCACCACGGCCTTGATATGTTGGACTCAGGCAATCCTTCTGCCTCACCCTTCAAGTAGCTAGAACAGAACCCCAGGCATGCGCCACCACACCTGGCTAATTTTTTTATTTACTGTAGACACGAGGTCTTGCCAAGTTGCCCAGGCTGGTTTTGAACCCCTAGACTCAGGCTCCCAAAGTGCTGGGATTACAGGCATGCACCTGGCTTGCTTCCAAACTTTTAAGTTTAGTTCCATTGTGAAATCCCATCCCTTTCACTAAATGTCAAGGGCGTAGGGTCTGAGACCCAGTCCAGATTCCCTCCAGTGACCCTGGCAGTGAGGAACTGACCGGAGAGCACCTTTCAAATCACACCATGGGGCCCTCACCGCCTGCTGCATAAACCCCACAGCCATCTGACTGAGGCCTCACCTTCATTCCCCCTCCCAGGACCCTGTGTCTCCAGGCCCCAAGCAGCAGCCAGTGTCTCGCTGCAGGCAGCACCTGTACCAGTGGTCAGTGAAGCCTAGTCTCTGGCCAGAGGATATCCTATGATGGGAGGACGGGGGAGCCTCACACCCGTGCTGGTGGTATGACTCCCAGAATCACAAGCAGAAAGGTCACAGGCCAGGTTAAATGTGCAAACCGCTGATTAAAGTGAGGGAAAAGCAGGGGGGTGGTGTGAGGGGCAGGGACCAGACTGGGGCAGTGTTCAGCTTCAGGACAGTAGGCCCAGAAGTGAGGGCAGGTGCGCCCCCAAGTGCTACCAAGTGCCCTGCTGGGCCCCGTGTCTTGGGAGGACCCTGTGGGGTGTCAACCCCAGGAGCCAATTCGGGCCTGAGGTGGTGACCAGCCACCATCATGCCAAACGACTGGGCCTTTCGCCCACATCTGTGAGTGGGATGCGAGCCCGAGGTGGGCTCCTGAACACAGGAGCTGGGGGCTCCCCTGGGGCAGCCTCGTGTCCCCCAGGTCTTCAGCTGCGCCGTCTTCTCCCCTTCATCTCCCACAGCTTCAGAGGGGCCCTTCTCAGGTTTGACCCCCAGTGCCTGCACCACCTGCAAGGGTCCTCGAACGAGTTCACCCCTTCCCTGCCTTCCCAGGTCACCCCCCAGCTCCCTGCCCATCCCCGAGTCCCGGAGCTCACAGCCCCTGCTAGTCCCGATCTTCACCAAGCCCCCAGACCCCATCCCTCCCAGTGCCCACCGAGCATCTCCGCCTGCTGTGGTCCCTGCGGGCAGCGGGAGGTAGGGAGGAGCCGGAGCATCCTCTTTCTGCAAAGGGCCCCGAGGTAAGACAGACCGGTGGGCCCAGGCGCCAGGAAGCAGCCCATCTCGGAGCGCCCTTCCCAGATTAGCCGCCAGGGGGCTCTCGCCGGTCACATGGCAGCTGGGGATCCAGACCCTCACCCACCCGGCAGGGCTTCCAAAGGATCTGGTTAGACGGGGGTCGGGTCCGCAGCCCCGTGCGCTCACCTCTCCTCTCCACCGGGAGTCCTAAGGGGCGGGGACGGGGGTGGCGCGGAAAGGAGTGCAGGGAGAGAGGGGGAAGGGGGGCGGGACCAGGGGGCGACCACGCGAGTGATGGGGGTGGGGCGGACGGTCCACGTGGCTGCGGCCTTCGTTTCCCCGGGAGCCAGCGGAGGCCCGAGGGGCTGGAGGGAGGCGGCCGCGAGGCAGCCACGCGGCCCACCAGCCTTTCTGAGTGGGGAGGGGTGTCCTCGAGCGCACGGAGGCTTGAACGAGTCCTGTGCGGTCCAGACAGCAGGCCCCGTGCCTGCGCCGAGGCCTGCAGCCGCGAGAGGAGACCCCTTCGGGGGCCAGCCGGGCCTCGGCAAGACCACGGGTGGGAGGCAGGGCGTCCCCGCGGGGCCACACCTCGGGCCGTGCAGTGTGCAATTCGGGGGGGGGCGCCGCTCCTGAGTCCCGGGAGGAAGGAGGCGGAGGGACTGGAACTGAGCTAGGCAGGACAGCCCGAGGGGCCGGGGAGAGGCGTCCGGGCCCGCCCCCCGTGCGGCAGGAAGCTGAGGCCGAGGCACCCAGGACCCCGGCCCGGAGCTTGGGGGGGGTGCAGAATGCGGGAGGTGGGTAGGCCCGAGCCAGGCAAAAGTGATGGGCATGACAAGGGCCCGGGGTCTCGGGGCCAGGGGAGAGAGCCTGTATGACCCTGTGGGGTGGAGTCGAGGTCACCCTCCAACTCAGGCGGGGCCTGGAACAGGCGATTCAGGTGGAAGCGGGTGTCGGCTAGGGAGCTGGGAAGGACAGCCCTCGCTGAGGACCTGGGAAACTGAGGCACGAAGGTCCCCATGAAGAGCTGGAGCGCAGTGGCTGAGGCCTGTAATCCCAGCACTTTGGGAAGCTGAGGCGAGAGGATGCCTGAGCTCCGGGGTTCGAGACCAGCCCAGGTAACTTGGCGAGATCTCCTCTCTACGGTAAATCAAAAAATTGAGCCGGGCGTGGTAGCGCACGCCTGTAGTTCCGGCTGCTTGGAAGACTGAGGCGGAAGGATCGGCGGAGCCCAGCAGGTCGAGGCTGCGGTGGCTGTGAGTGTGCCACTGCACTCCAGCCTGGGTGACGGAGTGAGACTCCAACTCAGAAAAAAAAAAAAAAAAAAGAGCTGGGGGGAGCGAGGCTGACCACGCACAAGGTCTGTGAGAGGCAGGAGCCACTGTGGGGTCAACAGCTTGAAGAACTCAGGCCCCGGAAAATGCACACCAGGCGTGGTGGCTCACACCTATAATCCCAGCATTTTGGGAGGCCGAGGTAAGAGAACTGCCTAAGCCCTCAGGTTCGAAACCAGCCCGGGCAACCTGCGGAGACCTCATCTCTATAATAAATCCAAAAAAAAAAAAATTAGCCAGGCGTGGTGGCGCATGCCTGTAGTTCCAGCTACTTGGAGGGCTGAGGCGGAAGGATCATTTGAGCCCAGCGGGTCAAGGCTGCGGTGGCCATGGGCGTGCCACTGAGTGAGACTTCAGTTCAAAAAATAAAATGGAGAAGAAGAGATACTGAAACAGTGTTTTAAAATGTGTGTAATGCGGCTGGGCCCAGGGGCTCAAGCCTGTAATCTCAGCACTGTGGGAGGCCGAGGTGAGAGGATTGCCTGAGCCCACGAGTTTGAGACCAGCCTGGGCAACTTGACAGTCCTCATCTCGACACTACATCAAAATATTAGCCGGGCATGGTGGCCACGAGCATGCCACTGCACTCCAGCCTGGGTGACAGAGTGAGATTCCACTCAAAAAAGGAAAAAATTTAAAACTTGTAAAAAGTTCTTTGAGCCGGGCACGGTGGCTCAGCCTGTAATCTCGCGCCTTTGGGAGGCTGAGGTGAGTGGATTGCCTGAGCCCGTGGGTTCGAGACCCGCCTGGGCAGCGAGACCTCATCTCTACAATAAATAAAAAAAAATCAGCCGGGCGTGGTAGCGCATGCCTGTAATTCCGGCTACTTGGAAGGCTGAGGCGGAAGGATCGCCGGAGCCCAGCAGGAGAGGCTGCGGTGGCCGGGAGCGGTCACTGCACTCCAGTCTGGGCGACAGAGTGAGACTCCAACTCAAAAAAAAAAAAAAAAAAAAGAGTTTTTTGGTGCCCCGGATAGTGGCATGTCTTGATCTAAAACTTCAGAGCACACAGGGCAGCAATTCTCACAAATGTTCCTCTTTATTTAAGGGCTGCTTCCCCGCCCTTTGCCCGCATATTGAGCAGCTATGGGACGCCGCCTTTGCACCGGTCCCAGGTGGCAGGACGCCGTCGCCGCAGGCTGGGAGCCGCCGCTGGGCCTGTGCGGGCGTCGCTCCTGGGCTCCTCCCTCTCCTCTCCTAGCCCGGGCGGGGCGGGGGCGGGGGCGGGGGCGGGGACTGGCCGGGGTGGCGCCCGCGCCCCGCTGGAACCCGGGCCGCGAGCGCGGCCGGGTCCCGGAGCCCAGCCCTGTCTCCGAGCGCACTGCGAGCCCGCGCGCATCGTGGGGTCCAGGCGTCGCCGGGCGGGTGGCCGAAACGCCGCCCCTCCTCGGCCGTGGACGCAGCTGGGGCGCGCGGCGACCGTCAGACGGCCCGGCCGGCGGGGGCTTGCGCGCCGGGCCCAGCCGGCCGCTTCCGCCCTGCACCCCTCGCCAGGGCCCAGGCGACCCGAGGGCGCCCCGCGGTCTGGCCGGCCCCGCTCCCCGAGGCCCGCGCGGCCCGCGACGCCGAAGTCCAGACGGGCCGCGGCGGCGGCGGCGGCGCTCGGGCCACGCCCTCCCCTCCCGCCGAGGTCTGGGCTCCGAAGGGCCCCACGACGCGGGCGGCCGGGCTCCGCGGGGACACGCGGGCCCTGTGGCCGAGGCAGAGTCGCGGCGGAGGGCCGCGGCCCCGCCTCCCCTGCCTGGGTCGCGGGCAGGGGTCGCCCCGCCAGGGCGCACGTGGCCCCCGAGGCCGCTCCGGGGGCACGGAGCCCGCAGAAGAGCCAGGTCAGGGCCGCGGGCGGCCGAGTCCGCCGAGAGGGGGCCCGGAGGGCGCCGGGGGCCCCGCGCCGTCCCCTTCGGGAGCGCCTCCCTCCGTTTCCGCCCAGGACAGCCTGGACGCAGCAGCGGATGACGGCCGGGGTGCGCCCCGACGCGCTCGACGCGCCGCCGCCTCCCTCGCGTGTGCCGGCCTGTCGCCGCCAGGCGGGCACCGGACTCGCGCGGCGCGCGGGGCGGGCTCCAGAGTCCACCGCGGAGAGGGCCGAGCCCCGAGGGAGAATGGGACCCTCTCGCCTTTCCGCAGCCTCCGCCCGCAGGGATGGGGGTTGGGACGGACGGCAGGATGCAGCCGTTCCCGAACCACCCCCGCTGTTGGCAGGCACGGCAGCCCCGCCCCTCCCCCAGACAGCTAGGAGCCGGGGAGGTGTGAAGGGGCCTCCTTTGTACTTTTGAATCCAAGACAATTCGTCCCTCCTTATCCGGGGTCTTTGCAGCCGTCTGCGCCAAAACCCGGCATTGCCAAACCCGCGTGGATCCTGCCCCCGCCAGCCCCACCCTGCGGTCCCTTGCGGGTCCTGTGCGGTCCACCGCGCCATCATGCAGTCCTCCACTCTGCCCCATGGCCGAAAGCGGCCCTCCAGCTTTGGCTCAGTGGACTGGCTCTCCCAGAGCAGCTGCCCAGGGACAGTCCGCACCTCCAGGCCTGCCAGAGTCTCCTGGGGGCGTCTCCCTGGCCCAGACCAGGTGTCCAGCGCTGGGGAGTCCCCTCAGGCCGTCAGCATCAAGGAGGTTACATCCTCAGATCCATCTGTGCAAGAGACACGGGTGGCTGGTAAGTCTGGATGAGGGGGCCCCTTCCTTCCCAGACAGGGATGCGGGGGAGCGTCTGGGAACCGGGTAGGTCTGCACACACCCCTGCCATGCCACTGTGAGCCAGACAGGACTGGGGCCTGCTCCCAGGTGGACGCGAATGCCTCCGCTCAAAAGCAAAAGCCATGGCGGGGATTTTCCCTTCTCCGGGCCCTGGTGGGCTCTTCTTCCTGCCTTCTCATTCTGTCTTCAGCTGCGTATCCATCTCCCACCCAGGCCTGGCTGCAGTGAGCTGGCCAGTGTTGCCATTCACCCCACATGCCCCCCCGCAGCTGTCACTTAAACACAGCACCAGCAGGGTGTGTGTGTGGTGTCCGTGCTCTGTAATCCTTGGGACCCAGTTCCTGTCGTCGCCATTGCCCCTCCCACCACTCATTCAGAGTCCACCTGGGATCCGCAGGTTTGGGTTAGGGGCAGCTGAGACCCAGGTGCCTGTGGTGTGGAAACTCGTGGAATTGTCTGTTGCTGCCGGGGTTTGGGCCTCATGACTTCTCAGACTTTGGACCCTTTGTCGTTGGCTGAGGAGATTTTCTCAGCTTGTCTTGCAATCTTCGTGACGTAATAGCTGCTTTTAGGTTTCA
Organism: Cephalopachus bancanus; assembly: GCA_027257055.1. Taxonomy (NCBI): domain Eukaryota; kingdom Metazoa; phylum Chordata; class Mammalia; order Primates; family Tarsiidae; genus Cephalopachus; species Cephalopachus bancanus. Next base: position 85,961 of record JAPVLO010000729.1, on the reverse strand, counting down.
AGTAGTATTTAGTCAGAAGTAGGGTTGACGCTATCAGTTTTTGTTTTCAAAAGCTTGACTGAGCCGGGCATGGTGGCTCATGCCTGTAATCCCAACACTTTGGGAGGCAGAGACGAGAGGAATGCCTGAGCCCAGGGGTTTGAGACCAGCCTGGGCAACTTGGTGAGACCTCATCTCTACAGTAAATCAAAAGATTAGCCGGGCATGGTGGCACATACCTGTGGTTCCAGCTACTTGGAAGGCTGAGGTGGAAGGATCATCTGAACCCAGCAGGTTGAGGCTGCGGTGGCCGTGCACTCCAGCTCGGGCCACAGAGTGAGACTCCCACTCAAGAAAAAAAAGCTTGACTGAGCTTTATGGAATAATTTTGTACTTCAGTGAGGGGAAATTTTAAATGTATCCTTCCCAACCAGAAACCCTCCCCTACCCCCAGAGAAGTCAGTCAGTCATCCCTGCATCAAAGTCCTTCGGTAGAAGCTCTACCTTCTTCTTCTTTCAAGGGATTTGCTTTTCTGGTCTGCTGTGTGCTTTCAGGAGCGTTAAAACAGGTTTTGTAAACCCTGCTTCCTTCCATAACAGACCAATGGGCATCTTGGTGAGACTTGCATTAAACACGGCCTGCATATCAGACCTTCACCGTGCTGGCCTCCTTCCGGGTTCTCGGCCCAGATCCACAGACCACCTCGTGGGGAGGAGGGGGGCAGTGCTTAGTAACATCCCCCAGCTCTTTTTTTTTTTTGAGTTGGAGTCTCACTCTGTGGCCCAGACCGGAGTGCAGTGGCGCCACCATAGCCTCGACCTGCTCAGGGGATCCTTCCGCCTCAGACTTCCGAGTAGCTGGAACTACAGACGCACTCTACCATGCCCGGCTAATTTTTTGATTTATTGTAGAGAAGAGGTCCCGCCAAATTGCCCGAGCTGGTGTCTAACCTCTGGGTTTATGAGATCCTCTCGCCTCAGCCTCCCAAATTCTGGGATTACAGGCTTGAGCCACTGCGCTCGGCCTGTCCCTCAACTCTTAATTTAAAAATTGGAGCCTGGCTCGGTGGCTCAGCCTGTAATCCCGCGCCTTGGGAGGCCGAGGTGAGTGAATTGCCTGAGCCCGCGGGTTCGAGACCCGCTTGGGCAACTTGGCGAGACCTCGTCTCTACAATAAATCAAAAATCAGCCGGGCGTGGTAGCGCGCGCCTGTAGTTCCAGCAACTTGGAAGGCTGAGGTGGAAAGATCGCCGGGAGCCCAGCAGGTCAAGGCTGCGGTGGCCGGGAGCGGCCACTGCACTCCAGTCTGGGCAACAGTGAGACTCCAACTAAAATAAATAAATAAATAAATTTTTTAAAATAAATAAAAATTGGAAAACAGGTCAGGCTCAGTGGCTCATGCCTATGATCCCAGCACTTTGGGAGGTCGAGGTGAGAGGACTGCCCGAGCCCATGGGTTCAAGACCAGCCTGGGCAATTTGGCAAGACCTCATCTCTACAGTAAATTTTTTTAAAAAAATTAGCCGGGTGTGGTGGCACATGCCTGTAGTTCCAGCTACTTGGAAGGCTGAGACAGAAGGATCACCTGAGCCTAGCAGGTTGAGGTGGTGGCTGTGAGTTTGCCACTGCACTCCGGCTTGCGTGACAGTGAGACTCCAACTCAAAAAAAAAAATAAAATAGGGGAAACAGAAACTTGACAGAGGCGCAGCTGAGAAGTGACAGAGTGGGACCTGGGCTTCCTGGGTCCCAGGCCTTGGCATACAATGCCGCTCTCTCACCCGAATGAAAGTTTGAACGTTGCTAGTCTCCTATCCAAGGAAACTGCTTCCTGGAAGCCTGCAGGCAGGGCATTCTGGGAACTCTGACTCCCGGAAAGGGAGGGCTGGATGGGCCCAACCTGCGTGAGCTGAGCCAGAACAGGCCCCAGTGGAGCGACCCAAACGACCGTCATGCTCCTTTGTTACCCACGCCACCTCTCCGCACCCTGCCCCACGCTTGCACTGGGAGAGGAGGGGACAGGGCGGCTGGTCGCGGACCCAGCCGGGAGACAGCGTGCTCTTCCCCTGTCCGTTGTCTGCATGCCCTCAGAGCATCGTGGCACCTTCCAGGGGGATGTGCGCCCCGTGTGTGGCGTTTTGAGCCCAGCGGACGGCGTTCTTCCTTCCTCTCTGCCTCAGGGCTGAACAGGGAGCCAGACTCCTGGCGGGGGCCTCGCATCCGCACAACCTTCAGAGCAGAGCAGGTCCGCGCCTTGGAGGGCTTCTTCCAGCACCAGCAGTACCTGGGGCCCCTGGAACGGAAGAAGTTGGCCAAGGAAACGCAGCTCTCGGAGGCGCAAGTAAGGCGAACCAGGCCGGGCTGAGCCAGGCTGGGCCTGTGGCCTGTCCATGCCCGTGGTCTGATCTTATTTTCCCCACAGATAAAAACCTGGTTTCAGAATCGCCGGATGAAACGCAAACGCCAAGTGACGGATTCCCGGCTGAGCAGCCCCTGCCCTGGGCCTCCCCACGCGCCCCTGGCTTTCCCCCACCATCGTCTGCCCTGGCCAGTGGCCTGCAGCTGCTGTGCCCTTGGGCACCCAGACCCAGGCCCCAGGCTCTGATGGTGCCCCCTGGCTCTTTCTGGGGTTTCTGCCAAGTGGAGCAAGACCCTCTGGCTGCTGTGTGGGCTTCATGCCACAGACAGCCTCTGGCATACCACGTCGCCAACTCTGGAAGTCATGTGCCCACTCTGGGACCAGCCTTGTCCACAGGGCCCTGGGGCCTGTGCACTCTGCCGGAGACTGGGGCTGTGTCTTGAGAGTGTGTGTCCCGTGCCATCCCATACTGCAGGGCTCAGAATATGCACATCACACCCGGCACCCATCTGGAGGAGTTGTGCTGTTCCCTTCGTGTCCTGGCAGCCACATCTTATGGCTGGCGTGGTGCCTTGTGCCAGTCCGTGGCGGCTTTTCTAACCCTGACACTCCTTAAGATTCTGGATAACTTAGGTCAGGCGTGGTGGCTCAAGCCTGTATCCCAGCACTTTGGGAGGCAGAGGCGGGAGAATTGCCTGAGACCAGGGGTTTGAGACAGCCTGGGCAATTTAGTGAGACCTCGTCTCTTACAATAAGTCAAAAAATTTGCCGGGCGTGGTGACACGCACCTGTAGTTGCAGCTCCTTGGAAGGCTGAGGCCGAAGGATCACCTGAACCCAGCGGGTTGAGGCTGCGGCGGCCACGAGCGTGCCACTGCACTCCAGCCTAGGCGACAGAGTGAGACTCCAACTCAAAAAAAAAAAAGATTCTGGATAATTTATAGTTGAAGACGTCCTAAAGCTACCCCTTCACTGGAAATTACCCAGTAGGTGGGTTTAGGGAGTAACTGAAGAGCCGGTGAACAGTCAAAAGCCAGAGGGGCCTGCAGCATGTGATAAAAGGATAACTTATCAATAAAAGGCATTGGGAAAACTGTTTCCAGTTGGAAAAATAAAGGTTACACACTTCGCATGTAAAAAAGTAAACCGTGGCCGGACGCAGTGACTCAGCCTGTAATCTCGCACTTTGGGAGGCCGAGGCGAGAGGACTGCCTGAGCCCGAGGGTTCGCGATCAGCCTGGCAACTTGGGGAGACCTCGTCTCTACAATAAATCACAAAAACTAGCTGAGCGTGGTGGTGTGTGTCTGTAGTTCCAGCTACTTGGAAGGTTGAGGCAGAAGGATCGCCTGAGCCCAGCAGGTAGAGGATGCAATGGCTGTGAGAGTGTCACTGCACTCCAGCCTGGGAGACTGAGTGAGACTCCAACTCAAAAAAAAAAAAAAAAAAAAAGTAAACCGTAAGAGGGTCAGAAGGAAATGAGGGTGTTGCAGCTTGAATCCCCGTCATCATCTGGATGGAGACTTCTAACAGCATGCACCAAACTGTAAATGAGCACACGTTCATCCACCTTGCACTGCGGGTCGGCACTCGGAACAGGGGTGCGAGTGCCTGGGATACGGGCGGTGAGGGTGGCTCAGTGGTCGCCACGGGCACAGATCTGGGCTTCAGGCTACAGAAAGGCTGAGGTGACCTGCAGAAACCGACCCAGGCATCCCAACAGATCAGAAGTGCGCTCCCTTTTTAAGCAGACTGCACTGCTGGTCTTGAGTCCTAAGCCATCTTCCACTGTCATTTCTGTGTTGCTGGAGGTGTTTTGTTTTGTTTTTTTTGAGTGGGAGTCTCACTCGGTCGCCCAGACTGGAGTGCAGTGGCCGCTCCCGGCCACCGCAGCCTTGACCTGCTGGGCTCCCGGCGATCCTTCCGCCTCAGCCTTCCAAGAAGCTGGAACTACAGGCGCGCACTACCACGCCCGGCTGATTTTTGATTTATTGTAGAGATGAGGTCTCGCTGCCCAGGCGGGTCTCGAACCCGCGGGCTCAGGCAATCCACTCACCTCAGCCTCCCAAAGGCGCAGGATTACAGGCTGAGCCACCGAGCCCAGCTGAGCACATGTTTTTATAGTAGATCTCAGGTGAGAATGAAGGACCAGCCTGGGCAGCATCGGGAGAACTCATCTCTACAGAATATTTTTAAAATTAGCAGGGTGTGGTCGTGCACGCCTGTAATCCCAGCTACTTGGGAGGCTAACTCAGGAGGCTTGCTTGAGCCCAGGACCTGGAGGCTGCAGTGAGCTGTGATCATGCCCCTGGGCGACAGAGTGAGACCAAAAGAAAAAGAATGAGCCAGGCTCGGTGGCTCAGCCTGTAATCCTGTGCTTTGGGAGGCTGAGGTGAGTGGATTGCCCGAGCCCGCGGGTTCGAGACCCGCCCGGGCAACTTGGAGAGACCGCATCTCTGCAATAAATCAAAAATGAGCCAGATGTGGTAGCGCGCGCCTGTAGTTCCAGCTACTCGGAAGGCTGAGGCGGAAAGATCGCCGGGAGCCCAGCAGGTCAAGGCTGCGGTGGCCGGGAGCGGCCACTGCACTCCAGTCTGGGCGACAGAGTGAGACTCCAACTGAAAAAAAATGAAAGTGCTGCTGTGCATCTTAGCCTGGGTCTAAAACTTGGATGGGCTCTCTGAGGACAGTGGCTCAAGTGAGCCAAGGGGGGCTGACTTGCAGATACGGATGGTGGACGAGTGGCTAATGATAACACCGTACCCGCCTAGACTTCTCGAGTCCTGTGTGGCCCTGGCCATAGAAGCCACCCAGCCTTGGTTCCTGCATTCCTCCCTGGTGAGGGGGGGCTCTGGGTTGGGGGTCAGAGGCATCTTCAGGTCCAGCCAGCTCCTTCCTGTTATACAGGGCCCCTAACGCAGGGAGCTGCACCAGCCCATTCTGCAAAGGAGGGGTTCTCTGGGAAATGCAGAAAGTTCTGGATGCCAGGCAAAGGGAGCATGGACCTAGACCCTAAGTTCCCAGGTCACAGGACCCAGGGAGGGCCCTGCTACCACCAGTTCTAACCTCCCCTCTCGCCTCTCACCCGGGGCTGCCGTGTACGTCAGCTCAGGCCCCATGGGCGGTAGCTGGACAGGACCTTGACGCCCAGGAAGTAGCCACATCACATCGCTGACCATTCCGTCCACCCACCCTCTGGTCCCCACAGCTTGCAGGGACACACTGACCACTCCGCTGGCCTCGGCTGGCCTCAGCCCACATTCCCGTCTCACTCACTGTGCCTTCCCCTTGTCCCTCACTGGTCCTCTGACTGTCCACTTATCACTGGGCCCCAGAGCTTGGCCCCAAGTCTTCCTCTGCTCCTCAGACACATGCAGTGCCCGTGTGCTCTTGGTACAGGCTGGACACCGCCCCACGTGGGGGCCTGGCAGGCACTGAGGGTCCTGGCACTGCACCCTCAGTCCCACCAACCCGATGCTGTCGCACCCTTGCTGGCCTGCCCGTGTGTCCTGGCGTCGGGGAGCAACCCGGCTTCCACTCACAGGCCCAGTCTCTGAGACAGAAGCGAAGAGCAAAGACCCTGTCCTTGGGCACAGGTTGACAGCATGGCGGAGCGGCGCCCACCGGAGAACAAGGACTGGGCAAGGCAGGCAGGGAGGGTGTCGGTGACGAGAACCTGCTGGGTGAGCCGGGAAGGGGGACAGTGGGGAATGGCCCCGAGGGCTTCAGCTCTGGACAGACAGTGGGTCTGAGATGAGACTTGTCAAAAAACGCAGCTTTCAGCCGGGCTCGGTGTAATCCCAGCACTTTGGGAGGCCGAGGTGAGTGGATTGCCTGAGCCCGCAGGTTCGAGATCCGCCTGGGCAACTTGGTGAGCCCTCATCTCTACAATCAATTTTTTAAAAATTAGCCGGGCATGGTAGTGCGCGCCTGTAATTTCAGTTACTTGGAAGGCTGAGGCGGAAGGATCGCCGGAGCCCAGCAGGTCGAGGCTTCGGTGGCCGGGAGTGGACACTTCTGGGCGACAGACTGAGACTCCAACTCAAAAAAAATACAGCTTCCAAGGCCCCTAAAATCTGGAGTGTCAATGATCCCGATGGTTCTGAGCTCCCCGTGGCTCCCACTGAAGCACGTTGTGTGAGGTGTGTGTGTTGTACTTGTGCCTTGTGTGTATGGTGTGTGGAATGTGTGTGCACGGTGAGTGAGGTGTTTGTGTTGGGATTTTTTTTTTAATTTAATTTTAATTTAAACAAAAAGATGGAAGATCTCGATATTAAAAACTAAGGAACATTGTAGTCAGAAATCACAAATAAATGGAAAGATATCCCTTATTAATGGGCTGGCAGAGTATTGTTAAGATGTCTATACTCGGCTGGGTGCAGTGGCTCACACCCATAATCCCAGCACTTTGGGAGGCCAAGGTGAGAGGATTGCCTGAGCCCAGGGGTTCAAGACCAGCCTGGCAGCTTAGCGAGATCTCATCTCTACAATAAATCAAAAAATTAGCTGGAGCCGGGCTCAGTGGCTCAGCCTGTAATCCTGCGACTTTGGGAGGCTGAGGTGAGTGGATTGCCTGACCCCGCGGGTTCGAGACCCGCCCGGGCAGGCGAGACCTCATCTCTACAATAAATCAAAAAAATTAGCCGGGCGTGGTAGCACACGCCTGTAATTCCGGCCATTCGGAAGGCTGAGGCAGAAGGATCACCGGAGCCCAGCAGGTCGAGGCTGAGGTGGCCGGGAGCAGCCACTGCACTCTAGTCTGGGGGACAGAGTGAGACTCCAACTCAAAAAAAAAAAAAGAAAAAAAAATTAGCTGGGCGTGGTGGCACATGCTTGTAGTTCTTTCCGCTGAGGTGGAAGGATCGTCTGAACCCAGCAGGTCGAGGCTGCAGTGGCCATGAGCATGCCACTGCATTCCAGCCTGGGCAACAGAGAGAGACTCTAACTCCAAAAAAAAAAGTCTATACTAAACAAAATGATCATCTACCAATTAAATGCAATCAGCATCAAAATGCCTATGACATTCTTTACAGAAATTTTAAAAATTCTCAAATTCATATGGTACTGCAAAAGATCCTGACTAGCAAAAGCAATTGAGCAAAAAACAAAGGAAAAAAACTGGACGTGTCACACTACCTTTTTTAAAAACTGATCTGGGAGTACGGCAGAACAGAGCAACAAACTTCTTTTTTTTTTTTTTTTGAGCTGGAGTCTCACTCTGTCGCCCAGACTGGAGTGTAGTGACCGCTCCCGGCCACCGCAGCCTCGACCTGCCGGGCTCCGGCGATCCTTCTGCCTCAGCCTTCCGAGTAGCCGGAATTACAGGCGCGCACTACCACGCCCGGCTAATTTTTTTTTTATTGTAGAGATGAGGTCTCGCCAAGTTGCCCAGGCGAGTCTCGAACCCGCGGGCTCAGGCAATCCACTCACCTCAGCCTCCCAAAGCGCGGGATGACAGGCTGAGCCACCGAGCCCGGCTGCAACAAGCTTCTAATCATCCAAGATGAACTTTGATCTAGGTTCCGTGCAGTATAAGGCTGTTTCCTGCATGTTTTGTCTCCTCAGTCATTGTCCACGGGACTCTGAGAAGTCGTAGGCATAAGTACGTGTTGGGAGCCAGCCTTGGAGGCCCGCCTGATTGACAAAGTCCAGGTGCGCTGAGGACCCCTGGCCGCAAAGCGAGCCCGGGCAGCTGAGGCCCTTCTGTCTTCCATCTTTGCTGTTGGTACGGCTGAAGAAATTCTGTGCAGTCGTGGAGGAAAAAAATGGCATGTTTATGCGAAGTACTCACAGCTAACCTGAGAATGTCATGGTTCATTTTTCCATTTTCCCACTATGCCGCTTGGTCTTTTCTAACATCTGCAAGGGTTAAACTCTGAAGCACGTCAAAAATGCTTTCTTTCACTTGGTTATAAGTTACTAGATATTGCTTGAGCAATAAATGGGGAGTCTGCAGGGGCAGACTCAAGGCCAGCTGTTGTCTCCAACTTCATGGAAGAGAGTGTATGTACACTGCTGAGATGTTCGGGTTTTTCTGAGGCATTTATTAAGCTTACTTTTTTTGTTTGTTCACTTTGTTTTCTTTTCTTTTTTGAACTGGAGTCTCACTCTGTTGTCCAGGCTGGAGTGCAGTGCATCAACCTGCTGGGCTCAGGTGATCCTTCCACCTCAGCCTTTCACGGAGCTGGAACTACAGGTGTGCGCTACCACGCCCAGCTAATTTTTTGTGATATTATTGTACACACGAGGCTTCACCAAATTGCCCGGACTGGTCTCAAACCCACAGGTTCATTCAATCTGCTCGCCTCGGCCTCTCGAAGTGGTGGGATTACAGGCTGAGCCACCGAGCGCAGCTATTTTGTTTTCTTAAGACAGGGCTTCTCTCTGTCGCCCAGACTGGAGTACAGTGGCACAACCGTAACTCGCTGTAGCCTCGAACTCCAAGTTCAAGGGCTCTCTTGCCTCAGCCTTCCAAAGTGCTGGAATTACAGGCGTGAGCCACACACGTGACTATGTGTTGTGTTTGTGCTGTGGTGTGTTTATGCGTGTCTGTTGTGAGCGTGTCATTGCATGTTGTGCGTGTGGTGCGTGTCATATATATCTGAGTGTTGTATTATGTGCCTTGTGTGTGTACCTGGTGTGTGTTATATTTTATGTGCGTCGTATACGTGATGTGGTGTGGGTGCATGGTGCATAGTGTGTGGAGTGTGCGTGTAACGTGTGTGTGCATGGCATGGGGTGTGTGTGGTATGAAGTGTGTGTGTGCAGTGTGTGTGTGTGCACATACGCAGTTTGTGTATGCATGTGTGGTGTGTGCGGTGTGTACTGTGTGTGGTGTGCAGTGTGTGGCGTGTGTGCACGTGCAGTGTGTGTGTGCATGGAGTGTGTGCAGTGGTGCGTGGCATCACCATGCTCAGCTCCTGAGCCTCCTTTGTGTGACATCTCTGCTCATGCTGGGCGGTGGTACTCTCTGCCTGTCCTCTCTGTAACCCAGGTGGCCCAGGCTCAGGGGTGTGGACCACCCGGAGCGCCTCTGGCTGCTGATGGGGCCGGGCACTGGGCTGTGGATGGACTCCGCCAAGCTTCCCCGGCCCCTTCCTCTCCCTCTGAGCCGCTGGACCCCACTGGGCAGGTCTGGGAGCCATGAGCGTGTGTGAACTGGCTCCACCCTTGGTGGCTGTGGGAGGGGCAGTCTTGCCAAAATTCTCATGGCCGTTTCAAATCCAACTTCCAGTGTACAGGCAACCTGGGGGCTTTCCAGGGGGTGCCAGCTGGAGCTGGTCCAAAGGCCTCTGCCGGGGGCGGGGGGATGTCCTTGGCTCGGAGACGGAGACACAACACCAGATGCAAGCGAGAAACTCGGAGCCACAGGAAACGGCTGTAAACCCGCGCATGGGTGGGGAAGACCGAGGCAGGGCTTCTACCCAGCGGGGCCGAGTAGGCGACCCATCTCCCAGGTGGAGGACACCCTCTCTCGTGAGGGCCATTTGTGGACCCGGATCTGAAACTGGCATTCAAAGGGTTGAAAAATGACTTGGTAACGTGGATACAGCAAAATATTTCCTGCTGAGTCCAAGCAATAAGTCCTTTGGTGCTGGTCACCTGTCAAGGAAGTGGCCAGGGAGGGGCCACCCAGACTCTGGGCTCCCGGCTGCCTCCGTGCCTCTTCCATGGCCGAGCGAATGCCTCCATTCTGAGCCCAGAGCTGTGGGTTTCCAGGCCTGGAGTGGGGGCAGAGGCGGGTGCTTAGACTTGGTGGGGACAACTGTCTCTCGACCTCCCAGGCCACTGCATGTGCTGGGTGGACTTGCTGAATGAAGGCAGCCCCAAGCCCCGCCTCAGGAACAAGTGGCGGGGCCCTGCACTCTCCCCACTAAAATAACTGTCAAACTGTCGTGGGCGGGCATGCCCCAGAGATTCTCCCTCTGCGTCGTCCCATCTACAACCCAAGGAGGGTTCCACTGCCCCCACCTCAGAAAGGTTCCAATCTCCCCCAGAACCGCAGTCAGCAGTGGGACCCGGCAGGGCTCTGGGCGCTCCCCCGGCAGGGTCCCAAGTGCTCCCCAGGGAGACCCTCGTTCTCAACCTGGAGTTACTTGCAGAAGCCGCAGTGAGATTTGGGGGCAGGCTCCTCATCCCGAGGGATGAAACCTGTCGACAGGAGGCCTGCGTCTCCAGGAGCCCGTCCAGCCCCGCCCTGGCCTCATGCTGTCCCCAACAGCCCTCAGCCGTCTTGGTGGCTGGACCTGACATGTGGATGCATGTCAGCTCAGCACGCCTGGAGGGGGCCGCTGTCTTGGGGCCCTGGCGGCCATGGACCCTGCCCTCCTCCTGGGTGGACTCCGGCCTTTCTCTCTGCCCCAGGGAGCCACCCGCCTGAAGTCCAGGCGAGGACAGGCCACCCATCAAGGCCAGCCCAGGGCCCCGGGAAGAGCATGGCCCTAGAACCCTGGCTTTTCTGGGGGATTTGACCCTACACTGGAGGGGTCTCTCCTCTTGCACCCCAGGAGCTACGCGGTGGAATGCCACAGCCTGAGGGGACAGAGCCAGGAGGGACAGGGGTGGAGGGTGAGTCAAGGTCTTCGGCTCCCTGGATTCAGCCGTGCCTGCAACCCGTCCTTCTGCCCATGGGCGACACTGTCATCTGTGAGTCACAGCAGGCTGCAGCAGATCTGTGATGAGAGGCCGCCCTACACTATCTGCCCCAGACTGTGCTGACTTAAAACATACTTCCCCGTGTCCCAGGGAGGGCCTTGAAGGGATCTGAGGCCTTGCTCTTCTCCGGGAGAGGGGACGTGGAGGGAACTGCAGAAGGCCTGGGGGGTGGGGTGTGCCTGCCCTTGCGGGGAGGGCCTCCCGAGGGCCGTTCTGTGCGTGGCCCCAGCCCTCTCACCCCGAGGCCCCAGTCCCACTGTCTGACCTCTCCCCTTGTCACAGCCTGGCCGCCACCGTTTCCAGAAGAAACTTGGAGACTATCAGATGGGATGGGGCGAGGCTGGGGGAGGGAGGCCCAGTCCAGTGGGGGCGGCCCAGCAGCTGATAAAGGCGCCCTGCGGGCCTCCAGCTGATGAAGCTAGCAGCTCCATTTGCTGGGCACAGGAAGGAGCACAATAAAGGCTGCTGGGAGGGCTGGGGCCTGGCGTGAGGGTGGGTCTCCCTTCAAAAAACTACTGTTTCGTGCGCCTCTAGTCCCAGGTACTTGGGAGGCTGTGGTGGAAGGATCACCTGAGCCCAGAAGGTCGAGGCTGCGGTGCCCGGGAGCGCCACCGCCTGGGCAACAGCGTGAGACTCCGACTCAAAAAAAAAACTACCGTTGCAACTGGATTCAGAGGGTTTCCTCTGTTCATTTGTTCTCACCAGGAAGTCAGGACCGCAGGCTCCAGCAAGGAGCTTCCACCCTGGCCAGTAGCCACAGCCCAGAGGCCACAGTGCCCACGAGAGGGCAGCTGGGGTGCCACCCAAGCCACCCCAGGACAGACGAGTGCCCCCTTGCACTCACAGGCCATGGGCTCCCGGGCTTTCCTCAGCATGTTCCGGGTGAACCTGGCTGTCAGGAAGGTGAGGCCACACCTATGCCCAGCCCCCAGGCCCCAGCCACGGCATTCCATTCCCTTAATGCTCCTGCATTTGTCCTCAAGCTCCCCCGGAGACGACCCCTGCCAACAGGGATGAGAGGAAGAGCCACCACAGCAAGCAGCTTTATCTCCAAGTGTATTTATTGTCAAACTTGGCCACACTGAACAAATGTGACTGGAATGAGCTCTATTGACATTCGTACTCAGCAAGTCAACCCGCACCCACCATGACAAAAGTGATAAAAGCGTTAAGAAGGTTCAGCCCCCGCCCAGCCTCCGTGCATGCCGGCCGTGCCGCGTCCTCCGTGCTGTTCCAGGCACGCAGGTTCATCGTCACCCACTTGTGTAAACAGCAGGTCCCACGCAGGGCAGCTTTGCAGTCTGCAAAGGACATTTCCAAAGAACAAAAGTCACGGGTCCGCCCAGCCAGGGCCCGGGCCCCAGACACCCCCACCCGCAGGCCTCCTCAGCCCCACCGGGCCTGCTGCCAGCACGGGGCCTGTTCCGGCCCCTCCCGAGACACCCCTCGTCAGATTCCTCCCCCACCCAGCCTAGCCCGAGCCTTGCCCCGCCGCAGCGCCTGCCCCAGCTCGTGGCCGCAAAGACCGGCCGGGGGCAGAGACCTGGACTGTTCCCGTTCCCACCGAAAACAAGCATCACACATTTTCCTTGTCTCACAATGTCCGACCCCTCCGAGCCCCGAAGAAAGAGAATCCAAGGCCCCAGCCTCCAGGACCGGGGCGGGGAGCGGGAGGACTCCTCAGGCCGGACGCCGGCGCTGCAGCCACCGGTGCCACGGGGGAGGGCCCCGCCGCCCCATTTTCCCATGCCCTATACCTCTTTAGGCCAGATCCTCAAAGAAGTATATGCATAGGAAAAAGGAACGGCGAGCGATCTGCCGAGGCTGGCTTTTCGGCTCCAGAGGTGGCCGTCCTCGGAAGGGACCCCGAGGCGTTCAGCAGGGAGGAGTCGCTGGGACTGCGGCCTGGCGAGGGTGCTGAGACTCTGCGGGGTGAGGAGGGGCAGACCCAGCCCAGGCCGTGTCCCCAGAGGCCGTCCAAAGCCTCAGCTCCAGAGAGCGCCTCGCGTCCACCTTACCTGGGGTCTGGACCGCAGGGCTGCGGGGTCAGCGGTGGCCTGCCAGCCTCACGGAGCCTGGGAGGAGCAGCAGAGAACGTGCCTGCTGGGCAGGGAGTTCTGCGGCTGCCAGCCAGAGCTCCCCATTTATGTGCTGCGGAGACCTTGGCCAGCCGCTGTCCCATGTGGTCAGAGAGCTGCTCTGTGCCAAGGACCCCGTCCCACCCCCGCACCTGAGAGATTGGGGCACAAAGACCTGCTCTGAGCAGAGTGCTGAGCCAAGGCCCGGTGGGCCGCCGGGCGGGTGGGCAGCACCCACGGCCAGCGGCTGCTGGCCCGGGAGCGGGGACGGGGCCAGCCTGGCCAGCTGCCCTCCTGCAGCCCTTATCTCTGCACAGGCTTCTGCTTGCGTCAGGGGCCCGGAAGATGCACATGGGAGAGAGCACAGCGCATCCCTCCCACCCGGCCTGCCGAGCTCAGCGATCACAGCACCTCCAGCTGTGCGCACGGCCTCCTGGCCAGAGGCCCTCAGAACCCCAGCCTGCACCCCGCTGTCCTGGGTGCCGAGACCCAGACCCCCACCCCGGGGAGGCCGCCCTGCCTGGGCCTGGCCTGGCATCCGTGGCTGGTGGCTGCCCAGGGGTCCACAGAATCAGGTGGATGTTGGTCCGGAGTGTGAGATCCAGAGCCCCCCCACCCAGGCCACAGACCTTGCGTGGACTCAGCTCAGCTCTCAGAGCCTTGGGTGTCTGGAGAGGGACTGGGGGCAAGACGCAGGACAGCTGGGAGAAACCCAAGGCTGCCCACACGGAGAGCCCACACAGACACCGGCCCTTCGCCAGGGCCTGGTAGCTGCCGGGCTGAGAGGTCCCAGGTAGAGCCGCTGAGCTCCTGCAGGCCTGGGGCGCCTGATGTCTCAGGCTGGGGACACAAAGGAGAACACCCAAAGGCACCCTCCCATGGGAGAAGGGGCTGGGGGCGTCTTAACCCCCTTGCCGGCCTCTCCCCAGGACTTGGGGCTGGCGGAAGGTGGCTGGGCGCAAAGCCAAGGACTCAGAGGCCTCTGCCAATGACAGGTGTCATCAGGGAGACACATTGTGCAGAGGCCCATCTGTGCAGGCCTGTGGCTCCAGCACCAGTGACCCAGAGAGTCAAGGTCTCAGCACCAGCTCACATGGTACTTGCACACAGCTTGGTCACACAGACCCACACAAACACACACACACAGAAACACACGCAGATGCACACACATAGGCCCACACAGACATACAGACACCCAGTCACACAGACATACGAACACACACAGACACACAGGCCTACACAGACACACACGCACACACAGACATACGAAAACAGACACAGAACATACATACACAGCATGGCACACAGACACTCACACACACAGACACACCGGCAGGGGACGGGGCTACTCTGGGTGTGCATCCAAATCTCTTGTAGAGCAATGGCACCTGGATGGCAAAGCCAGCACCCACCAGTGGGGGATCCAGGTGAATGCGTGGGGGGGACCAGGTGGGACAGGGAGACTGTCCAGCGCCCTCCTGATGCTCCCCAGGTGTCCAGACTCCTTTCTGGGTAGAAGCAAGCAGGCCCCGCAGAGCAGGAGCAGCTGTGGGGACTGTGAGGCCAACGGGACAGTGGCCAGCCCCCTCTCGCTGGGCAGCTCTGCAGACCCTTCCCCTAGAATCAATCGCTCCCCTGCCCCGTGCAGACCTGCGTCTGGACACCACAGATGGATGAGCCCCTGAGCGGGGGACATTCACGGATCCTTGGTCAGGAGCTCTTCTGAGGGTGACCAAGGGCCCCCCATGAGGCCTGGGGTGAGGACAAATGAGCAGGTGAAACCGGTCCCCCTGTTGAAGGGGAAACCACTTAATAGGGAGGTATGGTTCATGGAGCTCAGGCACACACTCATGTGCACACACACATGCACAAGCACGCGTCCCCTCACATTCACACACACTCGCATGCATATGCACGCACGCACTCACACATTCACACACGCGTGCACACACGCACGCACGCTCACGCCCACACTCACACCTCGACTCATTCACATGCATGCACACATGCACGCTCGCGCTTTCACACACACCCACACACTCACGTACACACACACACACGCCTGCATGCACACTCACACACACAGGCACACTCATTCCCACGTTCATACACCCATGCTCACATGCACATGCACACACACCCCAGACACACACACATGCCCACTCATGCCCACACTCACACATTCACACACTCGTGCTCACACACAGGCTCACTTCCCCCACCCACAGTCACACTCGCAGGCACCCTCTCCCAGGCCCCCACCTTGAAGCCCGAGGAGCTATCTGGGGGGCTCCTTGGGGACACGGAGCGCAGGGCCCCACTTTCCAAGCCCCGCACCTCAAGAGCGAGCCCCGGCATCGCACTCCGGGAGTCCGGGCCCAGAAGGCCCCTCCAGAGCCCTCCCCCTCGAGCCTCCACCTGGCATCAGCCTCCCCGCCGGGCAGCTGCCTCCCTTGCAGGCTTCTAGGAAACACAGCGGCGTGTGGACCCTGACCTTGGGCTCCCGACCTTGGCTCTGCAGGAGCGAAGAAGAGAGGCAGAGAGCGAGGGAGACAGAGACAGAGGGACAGAGACAAAGACAGACAGAAGGACGGAGCAGGACAGAGCGAGGCAGAAACAGAGAGACAGACAGGAAAAGACCGGGGGAGACAGACAGAGAGGCCAGTGGACGAGGGCCCTGGGCTGCTCTGAGGCGTCACTGAGTTCTTCACTTGTTTCCCTAAGCCATTTTTTCTGGATGACGAAAACAACACCTGCTGGCTAGAAAGCACTTCAAAAGTCCAGGGAAGTGCCAGGCTCGGTGGCTCAGGCTGTAATCCTGGCACTTTGGGAGGCTGAGGTGAGTGGATGGCTTGAGCCCGCGGTTCGAACCACCTGGGCAGCGAGACCTCATCTCTACAATAAATCAAAAAATCAGCCAGGCGTGGTAGCGCGTGCCTGTAATTCCGGCTACTCGGAAGGCTGAGGGGAAGGATCGCCGGAGCCCAGCAGGCGAGGCTGCGGTGGCCGGGAGCGGCCACTGCACTCCAGTCTGGGCGACCGAGTGAGACTCCAACTCAAAAAAAATAAATAAATAAAAATCCAGGAAAGTCTAAAGATGACAGACAGCCAGGGACAGGTGGGCAGAGGGGTTGGGCACGCAGGTGTGAGGACAGTGGTCCCGCTGCTGCTGCCCTTGAGGACGGCGGAGCTGGAGGGCTTGTCCTCCTGCTGGCCAGCCCGGCCCCACCAGCTGGAGCCTGGGGGGCTGGGCGGGGGCAGTTGCAGGGGAGGGAGATGGCCCACCTTCTGCATTTCCCCCAAGGCCACGGGGCATCACAGAAGGCTGCAGGGCCAGGCAGAGACACGATGGCTTCTGCGTCTTGGCGGTTTCCCTTGAGCTGCCGCGTGAAGGTGGCAGGGAGAGGCACTGAGGGGCCCGGCTCACTCCCAGCCCGGCCGTCCTGGCCACAACCCTGGAGAGTCCTGGGACCCCTCAGAGGCTCAGCCCCTCCTCGGGTGCTCGTGAGGGGAAGGCATCAACTCAGGGCAAACCTCAGTCCCCGAGAGCTGGGTCAGGAGGGGTCCCAGCTGGGAGACCTGGGCTTCCCAACGGGCACACCCCACCATCATCTGCCCCTGCCCCGAACTCCTCCATGGCTCCCCGGTGCTCCCAGGGAAACCAAACCTGTGGGCAGGAGCCACGGGGCCCTGGGGGCAGCCCACAGCCACCTCCTGGACGGTGGCACGGCCCGGCTTCCAGGGGTGAAGGAACCTGAAAGCAGGGTCTTCACCCAGGTGACGAAGCCAAGGGCCACCTTGCCTCCTCTGGGCCTCTGTCGTACCCCAGGAAGACCCCAGCATGCCCGGCCATTTTCACGTCAGGGAGCACTTGGGAGGGCCCCGGGGCAGGGACCCACGCTGGGTCCTGCCGAACCTGGGCTGTGGACCCCAGCGGTGGCCTCGTAACACCCAGCAGACCTGGCCCCCGACCTTCCCTGCCCTCTCCCCGCCCCCCCCGGCCTGGGCCGCAGAAAGTATCCTTGTGAGCCTGGCGAATGTGCTTGGCACCGAGCTGACTGTGATAACTAACCGGCGGCCAAGGCCGCGCGCTCCTCCCTCGCTCCACTCCCCGCAGGGGGCGAGGGGGGGTGGGCGGCGGGGGGTGGGGGAGAGCAGGGGGTCCTGCAGCTGTGTCCAGCCTGGCCAGAGTGCAGCCAGAGGCACACGGTTAACCCTTAGTGGCCTCTCCCAACTACAGTTCCCAAGGGGCAGCCTGCTCTCCGTGCAGGAGACGGAGACTCGGTTCGCCTGCACCCCAGCCTGCCCGGGACCCCCTCCCTGGAGCCTGCATCTTGGGAATCAGCGATCCACCCAGGTTACCTTTACCAGCCCTCTCCAACCCTCGGAGCAGGTCAGACAGGGCTGGTGGCTACTCCACAGGGGAGCAGCTGGGACCTAGAACGCAGCTGGCCTCTCCTGGCCTGCACTTCCTCACCTACCAAAGAAGGTGCTGAGCCGGGTTCGGTGGCTCAGCCTGTAATCCCGCGCCTTTGGGAGGCCGAGGTGAGCGGATTGCCTGAGCCCGCGGGTTCGAGACCCACCTGGGCAACTTGGCAAGACCTCATCTCTACAATAAGTCAAAAAATCAGCCGGGCGTGGTAGCGCATGCCTGTAATTCCGGCTACTCGGAAGGCTGAGGCGGAAGGCTCGCCGGAGCCCGGCAGGTCGAGGCTGCGGTGGCCGGGAGCGGCCACGGCACTCCAGTCTGGGCGACAGAGTGAGACTCCGACTCAAAAAAAAAAAAAAAAAAAAGTGCTGAAAATGGTACAGCTCCTTAGGAACTCCCTTATTAACAATTCCCTTAGGTTATTAACTCCAACGCGGCAATTCCACTCCTAGGTGTCTGCCCAAGAGGGATGAAATTATCGCGCCCCAAAGACTCGAACAAGGTATCCTCGAACCGCAAACCACTTCCAGGCCCCTTCACAGAGAAGTGGACCAGAAACCACAACGTGTCACAAGGGAAAGAAGCAGATGCCCAGGTCCAGGCTACCCAGAGCAGCCAAGCCACAGGGGCCTGTTCCGTGGGCTGAGGAGGTGTCAGTTACATGCTGGGTGCATTTGTCTAAAGACTGGAGACTGCGCATGCCACAGTCTGCAAATCTGACCCTGAGAAATAAAACAGAAATGAAATGGGGGTTGCATCGCAGAGCAGACCCTGCGAAGGCCTGGCCAGAGTCACATGGGACAGTCAGAGCTGGGTCTCAGGACAACACAGACAATGTCTCAGCATAAGTATGTTCCATGAAATGTTTGGGACAAACATGAAAAAAGACTTGTTGTTCAAGTGAAATTCAAGTTTAATGGGGTGTCCTGAGTTTTCACATGCTAAAGCCGGTGGCCCCACACCCAGGGGACGGAGAGGACGTGGGCTGGGAGTGGTAGGTGATTAGGAGCTGGCCTGGGCCTCTGTCCTCAGGGGTGCCTGGACTGAGGCATCACCATCGAGGGGCCCAGTCTGTCCAGCACTCCACGGTGTGCTGGAGAGAGCAGCACGACCGAGCCCGAGGCTCCGGTGGCCTAGGGCCCCGCTAGGGAGCCCCTGTGGAGGGCCAGCCTGCACCCGGAGGCTCTGACCACTGCCTGGTCCCCCGCAGCGCCTGCGGTGATCTTGAGGGGCTGCTGGGCCAGAGCTAGCCTGGGCCGCCCAGCCCCCAGTGGGAGGGGAGGCCACATGCGAACCCTGGGCCCAGGGAGGCGTCCTAGCCGCCCCAGCTGGCAGCATCTCAAGGCCGCCTCTGTGTGACTCCCTCTCCAGGGAGATAATCGGCTTCTTGATACTTTCTTTCTCCTCTCCGCGCACCCCACAGATCAGGAAGCACCCGCCAGGCCATGGGAACCTCATCCGCCCTCCAAGGCCACAGAGTAGACGGCGCGTCTAGGACCCACCTCACAGGGGACCACGGCCACTATGTCCAGCCGGCTGACCTGGCAGCCCTCTCAGCCCGAGAGGCCTGCAAAGAGCACCTGGCCAGGAGCCTGGGCCACTGGGCTAGTCCCTTCGGTCTCTTGTGCACACACACCATGTACATACATACCCCACCCTCCACGTACACACACACTCCACACCACACACATACACACATCACATACAATGCGACACGCACTCCACACCACACGTACATATACACGTACCACACTGTGCGCACACATACCACCACACACGTGCACATGCCACACACAACACTACACGTGCATACATGCCACTCATGCATACACATACACCATGCTACAGTACACATACACACACACTACACTACACTACACACACACACCTCCACCACGCAAATATACACGTGCCACACACCACATGCAACCCTGCACATACACACACTATACACACATACACGCACACACACAGCCCACCCGTACTTCCTCGCTCACCCGGCTCCAGGCCCCACACTCGGAGCAGTTCTCCGCCCCCAGCACGGCCACTGCCGTCCATCCCTGAGGGGCTGGGGGTCTCTTGCCCACGGAGCGGGGGCGGGGCTCCCCAGGCTGGGGAGGGACCCGCCACCCTCTGGTCTCCCTCCTTAGTGGCTGCAGCCCCTGCTCAGGGTCTCCTTGGATGCTCGGCTGACCCCACGGGGCTAGCCTTCCACGGGCCCCGGTCCAGCCGGCCTCTGTGGGCACTGGCTGGGCCTAGGGCCCCGGTCCCAGCCCTGTATTTTGCTGAGAAGGAAGCTGAGGCCTGGAGAAGCAGGAGGCGGGCCGGTCGTCAGGGACAAGGGCCAGACAAGATCAAAACCGACATCCCCCAGCGCTCACTTGCCACACTCCTGGCTGACAGGCCACCTGCTTGGCCTGGCAGGGGGGGCCTGGGAAATTCTCGAGGCGCCCTGGGGCAGATCTCCCTGCGCCTTTGAACTTCGGCCCGAGTTTTGAAGGCTGAGTGGACCCTGGGCCTGGGGCTCAGCCAGAGAGGGTCTTGTCCTGGCTGCTGGTGGGCTCAGGGGTGCCACCCCCGGAATGAGCCCCAGGCAGCTGAGGACCTGGGGGTGAGTCCTGGTGCCTCGTTCTGCGCAGCGTCGGGCCCGGGCGGGTCCAAGCTCCAGAGTCAGAGGCTGCCAGGGTGGGCAGGAGCTGTGGACGGGGGAGCCGAGGAGGGGACCAGGTGCTCTATGCATGCATGTGGCAGCACCGGAGGGGGACTGTGTGGACGCGTGTGTGAGTGGGGGGCACAGGCTCGGGCTCTTCACGAGAGCCCCCAAAGCTGGACTTTGGGTTGGGGGCTGAAAACACTCAGGGAGCCGGGCTCGGTGGCTCAGCCTGTAATCCGCGCCTAGGGAGACCGAGGTGAGTGGATTGCCTGAGCCCGCGGGTTCGAGACCCGCCTGGGCAACTTGGCGAGACCTCATCTCTACAATAAATCAAAAATCAGCCGGGCGTGGTAGCGCGCGCCTGTAGTTCCGGCTACCTGGAAGGCTGAGGCGGAAGGATCGCCGGAGCCCAGCGGGTGGAGGCTGCGGTGGCTGGGAGCGGCCGCTGCACTCCAGTCTGGGTGACGGAGTGAGACTCCGACTCAAAAAAAAGAAAAAAGAAAAAGAAAACATTCAGGGGGACCCTCCCTACAGGTGGGCCTGATCGGGGCTCACAGCAGAGCAGGGCTCCAGGGCAGAGGAGAGGGGAGGTGGGGGCTCAGCGACGGGCTGCTTTGGGGCAACAGGACAGCTGCCCAGGGCTGGGGCCCACAGGGACACGGGACGGAGGGCGAGGGGGAGTCTGAGTGCTTAGGGCATGCCTGCTCCGAGAAGCTGACTCCTCACTGGCCCAGCAGAAGAGGCAGGCACAGGTGGGACCAGCCCTCTCCCTGCGTTGGACACACAGGCGTGCCACCATCTGTTTTCCTCTGGGTGGCTTGTTTTCCTCTGGCTGTGCTTACGGGTGCAAGAGAGAAGGGGCGAGTTTGGTTTGGGACCGAGTGCTCAGGGCCGGGTCGGAGGTGGGGTTGGTGCACCCTGGTGCCTGCCGCTCTGGGGCTGCCCAGAGCTGTCCAGCTCCCCCGGGCCGCCCCACTGCTGAACCCCGGCTGCCTCTGCGTGGATGGCCACGGATGGGGGGTATGGAGTCCGGAGGAATGGAGAGACAAAGACCTCTGGGGCAGGGCGGGGCGTGGAGCTACCTGCCGGGGGATCTGGCCTCTGGGCACTCCCGCCTGCCATCTCCCGGTGAGGGTGTCATTTGGACAGTGGGGGAGTGGGGTGAAGTCTCCATGCAGGGAGTCATCGGTCCAGGCAACTTGGCCACATCAATGGTTCCTTAAGGTTTTTATCTTTTTGTTTGTTTGTTTTTTTAAAACACATGTCCTTTTTGGAGTCTGTGAAAGGTGCCAATACAGCTGAAAACGGATTTCAAAATATGTGGACAAGTGGCAGCAGGATTCTCTTTTGTGTTTCTTAGGCATGCTTGAAAGAACCAGCGCTTTCATTTTTTCCTAGTTATAAAACAATATACTATTATGGAGAATGGTGAGTGTGACGGAAGTCAGTTTCGCCACCCAGGCAGTCACTGCCAGTCAGGCTGGCTTCCAGTCCAGCTGATGTCAGGGAGCATTTCACTGACTTCCCACACCCGTGGGGTGCTCTTACAGGGACACCTTGAAAGCTCACTGTCCACACATGCTCAGGGTGGTCTTTCTCCACGTCCTCCTTTGTGCTTTCACTTTTAATAATTTCAGCCGGCTGGGTGCCTTGGCTCAGCCTGTAATCCCAGCACTTTGGGAGGTCAAGGTGAGGTGACAGGATTGCCTGAGCCCGGTCGGGGGTTCGAGACAAGCCTGGGCAACGTGGTGAGACCTCATCTCTACCATAAATTACAAAAATTAGCTGAGCCTGCATCTGTAGTCCCAGCTCCTCGGAAGCCTGAAGCGGAAGGATCGCCGGACCCCAGCAGGTCGAGGCTGCGGTGTGAGCGTGTTACTGCACTCCAGCCGGGGTGACAGAGTGAAACTCCAACTCAAAAAATAAATAAATAAAAAAAAATAATTTCAGCCAATTCTGCTCTGCTAATTTACCATTTGAAGTTATTTCAAGCTGAACCTCAGGAAGCTTTAAGTGATTTTTATTATTTATTTATTTGGAGTTGGAGTCTCACTCTGTTGCCCAGGCTAGAGTGCAGTGGCACAGTAATGGCTACTGCAACCCCAACCTGCTGGGCTCAGGTGGTCCTTCTGCCTCAGCCTCCTGAGTAACTGGGACTATAGGGTGCACCACCATAATTAATTTTTTGATTTTTTTATAGAGACAAAATCTTGTTATGTTGCCCAGGCAGGTCTTGAACTCCTGGGCTCAGGCAATCAATCCTCTTGCCAAAGTGCTGGGATTACAGGCATGAGCCACTGTGCCTGCTAAAGTTTTTTTTTTTTTTTTTTTTTGAGTCAGATTCTCACTCTGTCACCCAGGTTGGAGTGCAGTGGCATGCTCATGGCCACTGCAGCCTTGACCTGGCTGAGGTCAGGTGATCCTGCTATCTCAGCCTTCCAAGTAGCCGGAACTGCAAGCCCGCACCACCACACCCAGCTAATTTTTTGATTTATTGTAGAGACAAGGTTTTGCCGAGTTGCCCAGGCTGGTCTTGAACCCCTGGACTCACGCAATCCTCTCACCTCAGACTCCCAAAGTGCTGGGACTACTGGCTTGAGCCACCGCGCCTGGCCCTAAGTGAGTTTTATTTCTATTTATTTTTTATGTTTTGAGTCGGAGTCTCACTCTGTCGCCCAGACTGGAGGGCAGCGGCCGCTCCCGGCCACCGCGGCCTCGACCTGCTGGGCTCCGGCAGTCCTTCCTCCTCAGCCTTCCGAGTAGCCGGAATCACAGGCGCGCGCTACCACGCCCGGCTGATTTTTTGATTTATCGTAGAGATGAGGTCTCGCCGCCCAGGCGGGTCTCGAACCCGCGGGCTCGGCCATCCACTCACAGCCTCCCAAGGCGTGGGATTACAGGCTGAGCCACCGAGCCCGGCTCCTAAGCGAGTTTTAAAGCAAGTCTTGTGACGGCAAGCTGTTCAGGAGAGAGTTTCTAATCATCAGGTCACATTTTCACAACCTTTGTGCATCCCACAGCTGAACGCTGTTTTCAGGCTGGGCGTGGCTCATATCTGTAGTCACACCTGCCCGGGAGGCTGAGGAAGAATTGCTTGAGGTCTGGAGATCCAGGCTGCGGCGAGCTATGATTGCACTGCTGTGCTCCAGCCGGGGCCACAGAGCAAGGCTCTGTAAAGCAAGTTGGTTTTTTTTGTTTGTTTGTTTTTGTTTTTTGGAGTTGGAGTCTCACTCTGTCGCCCAGACTGGAGGGCAGTGGCCGCTCCCGGCCACCGCGGCCTCGACCTGCTGGGCTCCGGCCATCCTTCCGCCTCAGCCTTCCCAGTAGCCGGAATTACAGGCGCGCCCTACCACGCCCGGCTGATTTTGTGATTTATTGTAGAGGTGAGGTCTCGCTGCCCAGGCGGGTCTCGAACCCTCGGGCTCAGGCCATCCACTCACCTCAGCCTCCCAAAGGCGCGGGATGACAGGCTGAGCCACCGAGCCCAGCTTTGTAAAGCAAAGTTTTAAAAATTGTTACAAGATTTCTCACGCAGGGAGACGCAATGTCCACACTGTGCACCCCCTTCCCAGCTGAGGAACACAGCCCAGGTAGGGGAGGGCTAACTTTGAAACCCCGGTACCTCCCAGCTGCACCCCCATTGAGCCCCCGGTCCTGGAGTTTCAGCCTGTTCCTGGAGTTCTGACGCTGCCTCTGTCGTGGTCTCCAGCCAGTCCTGCCGGTCCCACCTACAGGACTCCCCACCTCCTCTTGGTTCTCACGTGCCACGGGGCTGTCATGGCCAGCTCCCTGCCACCCAGGCCCCTCCACACTGTGGCCAGAATGACCGATCCTCCTGGAACGCTGAGTCCGACCGACCGGCCACGGGGTGCAAGCCCCAACCCCTCCTCTGCCCTGGGGCCTTTGCCCGACCCCTGCAGGGCCCCTGGTGTTCTGCGGATCCCCCAGCGCTGCCACCGCCCACTGAACGTCTTGCTGCCCATCCTGCTCCTTGCGCTCCTTCCCACTGGAGGGCGCGCCTTCGAGCTGACTGCCTGCTGGCAGGGAGACAGCAGGAGGGGGGAGGGTGCCGGCCGTGCAGCCCTCCAGGCTCAGAAGGGAAGTCACGTGACCTCATCGCCCACCCTGCCCAAGATCCCAGGCAGATGGGCTCTGGAGCCCCCAAGGGTCACGTTCTCTCCTGGGATCTTTCCTGGCCAAGGACAAGGCAGGTGACAGGGGCGTCAGCAGCCCCTCCCTACCGTGCATTCAGAGCTGGGGAGAGGCCCAGGGTTCAGCACTGGCTGGGGAGGGCACAGAGCGTGGTGGGGGCACCGTGAGGTCCTGGCTCTCCTTCTGGCCGGGCTTGGCTGTTTCCACACCCCCACCAGCCTCAAGCCGGGCCCCGGTCAGCCCTGGGGGAGCACCTTTGGCTGGGACCCCAAGAGGGCCGCCCCAGGGCCAGCGGAGGCCTGCCTGGGAGTGTGTGTGGGGGGCGTGGCCTCACCTGGGAGCCTCACCTGGCAGCATTGCCATCTCCAAGCACCTGCCGCACCCAATACCAGCCGGCTGGGCTCCCACTTGTCCTTGGTTCTCCTGGGACCAAGGGAAGCAGCACCCCCAGGGTGGCAGCGTCACCCGGGCCTCATTTCTACTGCCCAAGTTACATCCTTGTCCCACCCCAGTGGCCCTGGATCCCCTGGCGTGGGATGGGGGTGGCACATCCTCCCAGCGCTGGGAGCTGCAGACTCCTGGGCCCACCTGGCCTGCGCTGCCCCTCAAAGCCCACCAAGGCCACCCCCGCTGGCCAGCCCACACGCATGCCCCCCACGCACACGTGCTCACAGTAGCTTCTGGGGCCAGTCTTCCTGCTCCAGAAGGGGCAGCCCGTGGGCGTTCCTGTGTGTGCACGCACGTGCATGTAAGCGTGCACGTGGCGGGTGTGCACACGTCTAGAGCACCTGCAGCAGAGCAGCGGCAGGGAGCTGTTGCCGCCTGAGGTGGCGGGGAGCGGGCTGGCACCCGCACAGCTCCGCCGCTGAAGCCGCCTGGGCCTGTGCCGATTCGTCTCAAGTCCTCAGCCGGGCCCAGGCCCTTCCCCGGGTATTTCGTGCCCTTCAGCCCCACCCCGCTGCCGGGACGGCTGTGCGTGTGCACGAGGGCGTCGCGGTGGCGACTCAGGAAAGGTGTCCTTGCTCCGGTTCCAGGAAACTGCGGGCACTGCATTCTCACAACCCAGCGTGGCCTGGACTCCCCCTCCAGGGAGAGCGCCCCGGGCCGGAACCTGCAGCCACTCCTCCCAGCCCACCCTGGGCCGCTCTCCTGGGAACAACCCCTCGTGCAAGGGCTTCTGGATGAGGGCGCTCCTGGGGCCAGGCTGCCAGCGAGCTGGCCGAGTCTGTCATCCGGAAGCCTCCTTCAACGGATGAGTCGCAGCGACTCGGGGCAGGGCGTCGTGTGCCTCAGTCGCTCTCCGGGAGCTCACTGCCCTGGCCTGTGCTGGGGGGTGGGGGGATGGGAAGCAGTGGGACTTGTCTTCTGACTCAGAGAGGAAACAGAAACGCTTAGCTTGAGCCTCCAAGAACCCTCCTGAGGTTTGTGGCCTGAAGCTCCTTCCTGAGTCCCTGCGGGGGACCCGGGGCATGGGAAGGGCAGGGCCCGGGTACCGGAACCAGCAGGATGCAGCGCCAGCCAGGCTCGGCATCTGGAGCACCCACACACTAGCAGAGATCCCCTTCCAGGGCCAGGGAACGGGGTGCGGGCGGTGGCAGGAGGCGTCCCCAGGGCAAGAAGGTTGCAGCCAGGTAGGCCCAGAGGCAGATCTCAGGCCAAGGCAGGTGAGGCCTTGCAGCGTCAGCCAGGCCCAGGTCCTGGTCCCACCTGACTCTCAAAACCTCTGGAGCAAAGCAGGTGACCAGCCCATCTCTGAGACCTGCTTCGAGGCTGCACAGCCTGCTCCGAGACCAGGGCAGGGCACTTTTCTGGGGATCTTCACGTCCTCCCCTCAGTAGAGAAAACAGAACAGGACCAGGTGACACTGCAACTTCCCAGAAGCCTTTTCGAAGGGCTCTCCTACAGAACTCCTGCGTGGCTGAGTCATTTCATGAGGGCCACCTGCCAACCCCCCATGCTTCCAGCTGAGCCAAAGCCGCCCCCCACCCCCGCATTGAGTCCTAAGGTCCAGACACTCCACAGCAGGGCCTTGTGAGTTCACAAATGCAGTGATGACCAGACGTCCCAGGGGCTCCAGAGAACCAGACACAGCGCATCTTTGTGACCAAACCCATCTCCACCAGCAGGACCCTCGGGGGATATGGGGATGGCAGGGAGGAGTGGCCCATGGGAGTCCTGGCTCCACACGTGTGAGTCTGCTGGAGCACATGGCGCATCTGGAAAAATGCCCTGGTCTGGGGGAGGCTCAGAGTTTGGCCGACTTCGGTTGGAGGTTCCTCCCGGGGGCCTCCACGCCCCTCGGACCCAGACCTACTTAGTGCTTCAAGCCACGGGTCCTCCAGCTGTACTAGATGCTCCAGCCCAACCGCCTGCATCTGCAAAATCTCCAAACACACACCTGGGAACAGCAGGTGCCACCAAAGGAGCCTTGTCATCCAAAGCCAGCCCCATTGCCAGGTCCCAAGGCTGCCACCGGACCAAAGGTCCTCTCGTGGGGACACTTCCCACAGTAAAGGTCTCTTCAGAAGTGACCCATGCCAGGCACAGTGGCTCAAGCCTGTAAACCCAGCATTTTGGGAGGCCGAGGTGAGAGGATTGCCTGAGTCCAGGGGTTTGAGACCAGCCTGGGCAACTCGTTGAGACCTCGTCTCTACAATAAATCAAAAAATTAGCTGGGCATGGTGGTGCCTGCTTGTAGTTCCATCTACTTGGAAGGCTGAGGCAGAAGGATTGTCTGAGCCCAGCAGGTCGAGGCTGCAGTGGCCGTGAGCGTGCCACTACACTCCAGCCTGGGCAACAGAGTGAGACTCCAACTCAAAAAAGAAGTACCCAAGGGATCCAGGGGTTGCAGCAGGCAGGCCATGGGAGGGGCTGCCCACCCCCTTCCTGTTCCACTCCTCGATCCCAGCAGGCCAGAACTGCCAACCCCGCCCACCTCTGCACCCGGGAGAAATGCTGGTGGGGGCAGGACAGGACTGAGCCCCTCCTGGCTGTGAGTCCAGCAGGCACCTGGCGGTTATTCAGAGCATACTTGCTGAATGAAGGCACTGCAGTTAGTCTGTTCTGCGTCTACTCCTAGAGTCAGTAATACAAGAACCCAGAGATGAGAAACGAAGGTGCAGGAGTTCTCCTGGGACTCTGCCCCACCCCCATCCCCAGGCGTCCTGCCTTGGCCGCAGTGGCCACAGGAGGGCTCAGCTCATGACCGCATCCCAAACCTTCTGGTACTGGAATCACGGACCCAGCCATGCTCCAGCAGGCAAGAAAAGTGGGAGGAGGCCGGGCGCAGTGGCTCACACCTATAATCCCAGCACTTTGGGAGGCTGAGTGAGTGGATCGCCTGAGCCCGCGGATTCGAGACCAGCCTGGACAACTTGGCGAGACCTCCTCTCTACACTAAATCAAAAAATTAGCCGGGCATGGTGACACTTGCCTGTAGTTCTACCTACTCGGAAGGCTGAGGCGGAAGGATCGCCTGAGCCCAGCAGGTCGAGGCTGCGGTGGCCGGGAGCGGCCACTGCACTCCAGTCTGGGCGACAGAGTGAGACTCCAACTCAAAAAAAAAAAAGTGGAAGAACTGGATGGGAAAAGCCGACCTGCCTCAATCAATGTGTTTCCAAGGTGACATCCCAGCGTGACAGCCCACACCAGGACCGAGCTCTGCTGCTGAGAGGTGGGTCAGCCACTCAGCAGACCCGGTGAGATGAGGGCCCTGGTGCAGACCCTCCGTACCTCACTGGCTGGTCCCCATGGCCCAGGTCCTGACCACCTTCCACGGGGTCCCCCACTCAGCAATACACGGCAAAGGGCAGGGCGGCCCCTGGCTGGCCTGCTAAACATTGGCAGAGTGAGCAGGTTCCAGCGTCAGGGGACACAGGAGGCTCCAGCCCCGTGTGGACCGAGCCACTCGCCACCCCCTGCCAGGTGACCCCCACAATTCCTCCAAATGTCTCGATCCTATGGTGTCTCTCACACCAGTGACAATTACACAAATGCACTCACCTGTGTCATCGTCTGAATGGCAGGTGGAGCTGCTTTTCCCTCTGGGTTTTATCGACATGCTTTGCGGGCACGCAGACCGGAGGCGCGACCTGGCGGGCGGGGGCTGGGGGTACTCGCGTGAGGAGGTGGCAGTTTCACTTCTCCTCACTGCTTCCTCCCTGCTATCCTCAAAGCCACACGATGATATCACCTTCCTGCTTTCTCAAGAAAACAGCTCATCAAGGCTCGGGTACCCACTCAGGAAGTGCGATGTCACTGCCATTTCCAAGGGCCCTGTGACCCTGAAGTCATCCAGCACAGCCTACATACCCACCCCACATGCTGTCTTAGGTCCCAGGCTGCAGTCTGTGCTGCCGCAGCACAGGGAGAAAGGCTTGGCAAGGGACATCCTGCATGCAGGAGCACTGGTGACCCCTGATGAAAGAGCCTGGGCACAGGAATGCACCTCTCAACTGGCATCACAGAGCCAGGTGTGCACCCCAGAGCCAGGTGTGCACCCACAGAATTGACATGCACCTCGGAGCCAGGTATTTATCTCAGAGCCAGCTGTGCATCATAAGGCCAGGTGTGTACCTCAGAGCCAGGTGTGCACCACAGAGCCAGGTGTGCACCCATAGAACTGACATGCACCTGAGCCAGGTGTGCATCACAGAGCCAAGTGTGCAATCAGAGAACTGACATGCACTGCACAGCCAAGTGTGCACCACAGAGCCAGGCCCAGGTGAGCACCCACAGAAACAGGTGTGCACTTGGAGGCTGGGGGAGGGAGGAGCGGACCAAGTGCTCAGTGCGGAGGCTCAGAGCAGGCTCAGAGCTCCCGTGGGTTGTGAGAGGTAAGGAACCAGCTCCCTTGCAGAGTCCCCAGTGGTGGGGTGGAATGCCACAGGGGTCCCCTCCCTCCAGCCCTCACCTTCCTTCTCTTGTCCCCCCGCACCTTTCCAGTGCACCCTGCGCCCCTGCTCTGGGGTCTCCAACTCTTCCCGGAGAACCGGCGGACCTTTCACGAGACCCCAGAGGTCGGGCTGCCAGGCCCTTCGCTACCTCCCTGGTGCGCCAATCGCCATCGCCGAAGCCCCGGGCCAGGCGGTGCTTGAGGTGGCCGAACCGAAGCGCTTCCAGCCAGGCTGGAAACCGCGCGGGGTGCCAGGGCGCAGAGGCGGAAGGGCAGCGGGCTGCGCACCGGGCGGGGCAGGGGCTGGAGGGGCCAGGGCGAGGGCGGGTTGTGACACCTTACCGGGAGACGGGGTCTGCTCCTGCAGCGCCAGCATTTCTGTCAAATTGCTACAAAGTGGCCGGGCGCGGTGGCTCAAGTCTGTCATCCCAGCACTTTGGGAGGCCGAAGGGGAGAGGACTGTCTTGAGCCCAGGGGTTCAAGATCAGCCTGGGCAACTTGGCGAGACCTCGGCTCTACAATGAATCAAAAAATGAGCCGGGTGTGGCAGTGCGCACCTGTAGTCCCAGCTACTTGGAAGGCTGAGGCGGAAGGATCGCCGGAGCCCAGCAGGTCGGGGCTGCAGTGGCCGTAAGCGTGCCACTGCACTCCAGACTGGGCGACAGAGTGAGACTCTGATGCCAAAAAAAAAAAAAAAATTGCTACAAAATAGCCTTCGGGACCAGTTCTGGGATCTGATTAGCTCTTCTAATCAGAGGAGTGGGACTGTTTAATTAAGGGGGGAGGGACTTTACTATTTAAAATCCAGGAATAAAGGAAGGTACAGTTCGACTTGACATTTTAACAAGCACCAGACCCTTTAGACCTTGTAAGTGGAATCCCCCACGGGTGAGCATGCACCTTTTCCCTCTGGTGCATAAAAATCTCCCATCATTTAGACCTTGGTCAATAATTTATTGATAAAGCACACATTTTTCATTATTAAGGAATACAAAGTTTTCAACCCTGCTGAAAGTGCACCTGAAGTTTCAAGAGAGCCAGACGGGACAGTTGATTCTCCCACAATGCCCTTTAAATATAGACGATTCCTAAGCTCACACACACACACAAACACAGAGAGAGAGAGAGAGAGAGAGAGAGAGATAGATATTTGGAACTTCCCTGTCTTAAATCCCTTGGGAAACAAGCTCCCAACATTAAGGGACCCGGAGTCTGGATGGAGAGTCAATCCACTCACTGACATCTCTAGGAGGATGGCCAGAGGAACGTGACTTGGCACGGGGACCACCTGCCAGTGTATGTCTTCCTGGCGATGGACCACATCAGCCCTTGCCTGGAACAGGGGTGCCCAGGGCAGCCGCGCTCTCCACAGGCCTGAGTAGGGGTAGAGACAGCTGGGAGGGGCTGTGTTCCTTGCCTCACCGAGGACAGTGGCCACCTAGAGACACATACACACATGTGCGCACAGTGCACCCACATGCACGCAGCAGGTGACAACTCATCTCCAGGCTGGCGACTGGGTATGACAGGGCTGCGTGCGGCCAAAGAGGTGAGAAGGGACTGTGGGAAGGGGTGCGGCCGACAGAAGCCTCCCCGGTCAGAATCCCGGGGTCAGAAGCCATCGAGTCCTGAGCTGAGAGGCTCTGGCTGGGACCCTGGGATGCTGCCGAGCAGGCGTGGCTCTTCCTTGTGACTTCTCCAAACGCCCTGGCAGGCACAGATGCACCCCCCACGGTGCTCTGGGGGGCTCCGGCTTCTCACCTTCTCTGGACTGGGGGCTTCAGGGCAACTTCTGGGTCAACGACCCCCTTGGAGGAGGAAAAGAGAACAGACTTAAAACCGTCTGCTATAAAGGCACATTAAGGGCCCAACTGAATTGCTTCCTTTCACGTTTCTTCAGATGTAGATTCCCTCAGCCAGGTGTGGTGGTGCACCTGTTATCTCAGCTACTGGGGATGCCAAGGTGGGAGGATTTCCTGAGCCCAGGAGGACGAGGCAGCAGTCAACTGTGATCATGCCGCTGCACTCCAGCCCGGGCCACAAGGACAGACCTCCACTCAAAAACAAAGCCGATCCTTAGTCCATTTAACGACATGACGGTCTGCACATACACGGTCATGGTGGTAGCCACAGAACTAACAGCCTACTTAAAGGGCAGACTTTGCCACCTGTACATGTGCGGAAAAGGGCAAAACCGGCTGTTTAGCAGAAGCAGCAACTGCAGAGAAGTCCTGACTATATCACCAATAAGTTTTGCAGTTTTTTTTGGATAGTCACCAACGTTTACCTGCGGAAGAAACCCCTACCCTCCAAGACAGGGCAGTCAGCCTGATGGGAACAGCACCCTCCGCTGTCCTCTGCCCAGGTGGACATCCACCTGTGTGTGCTGGGCTCACCTGAGTCAGCCCAGGTGTGGCCCCTCCTGCCTTGGGCTTGCCTGGTGGCACCGGGGGTGCAAAGGTCGGCTTGGGGATCTGGGAGGGAGAGAGACACACAGCTGCTGGAAGATGCTCCCTGCGTGGTCCAGGCCCTTCCCGGGGCACCGCTTTCCCGGCACCTTGCAGCAGTGCTCCCCGTGGCTCCGTGCTTCACTCCAGACTGGCCCGCAGGCCCTGCCTCTGCTGAGCTCTACAGATAAGCCCCCGCCCCGCCAGTGCTCACAGAACGAAGCCGGGCTGGGGCAGAGTCTCCCCAGTCTATCTCAAGCCCTCACCTTCCATGTCTCCTCCCATCCCATTACCCTTGGAAAGTTCTTAAATTGCCAGAACGTGGGCCTTTGGAGGTTCAAAGGCCAAGAATGAACTAAAAACGCATTGCTTGGCATTTCAGCTTTCCCAGGCAAGGAGCCAAGAGCTCTGGAGGAGGAAGGCGGTGGCTGGCAGAGCTGTGGGGCTCACTCTTGGCCACACATCGGGTGGGGTGGGCGGAGCCTCTGCAGTTTTCAGCGACATGCAGTTTTCACGGAAACATCCTGCTGAGCGGCCGGGCAGACCCCGGTGTGACTGATGTCCCTCCTGTGCGCAAGGCGCTGTTTTGCTGTGGCCTCTGCCCCACCTGCCTCCCTGCCTGGTGATCACCACATTCTTAGCCAGAAATCTATCCTCCTAGGACTATTTTGGCCAGTCTTTTTTTTTTTTTTTTGAGTTGGTGTTTCACTCTGTCGCCCAGACTGGAGTGCACTGGCCACTCCTGGCCACTGCAGCCTCGACTTGCTGGGCTCCGGCGATCCTTCCACCTCAACCTTCCAAGTAGCTGGAAATGCAGGCGCACGCCACCATGCCCGGCTAATTTTTTGATTTTTACTGTAGAGATGAGGTCTCGCCAAGTTGCCCAGGCGGGTCTCGAACCCACGGGCTCAGGCAATCCACTCACCTCAGCCTCCCAAAGCACGGGATTACAGGCTGAGCCACCAAGCCTGGCCTATCTTTGCCACTCTTTTTTTTGAGTCGGAGTCTCACTCTGTCGCCCAGACTGGAGTGCAGTGGCCACTCCCGGCCACCGCAGCCTCGACCTGCTGGGCTCCGGCGATCCTTCCGCCTCAGCCTTCCAAGTAGCTGGAACTACAGGCGCGTGCTAACACGCTCAGCTGATTTTTTATTTATTGTAGAGATGAGGTCTCGCCAAGTTGCCCAGGCGGGTCTTAAACCCGCGGGCTGAGGCAATCAACTCACCTCGGCCTCCCAAAGCGCGGGATTACAGGCTGAGCCACCAAGTCCGGCATGCAAATGTATTACTTTGCCACTCTTAATGTCTATCTAAAATTAGTCCAGAGTCAGACTCGGTGGCTCAGCCTGTAATCCCGTGCCTTTGGAAGCCCCAGGTGAGTGGATTGCCTGAGCCCGTGGGTTCAAGACCCGCCTGGGCAGCGAGACCTCATCTCTACAATAAATCAAAAAATCAGCCGGGCGTGGTAGGGCATGCCTGCAATTCCGGCTACTCGGAAGGCTGAGGCAGAAGGATCGCTGGAGCCCAGCAGGTCGAGGCTGTGGTGGCCAGGAGTGGCCACTGCACTCCAATCTGGGCGACAGAATGAGACTCCAACTCAAAAAAGAAAAAAATAAAATAAAAAATAAAATTAGTCCAACGCCGGGCGCGGTGGCTCATGCCTATAATCCCAGCACTTTGGGAGGCCGAGGTGAGAGGATTGCCTGAGTCCACGGTTCGAGACCAGTCTGGGCAACTTGGCGAGACCTCATCCCTACAATAAATTAAAAAAAAAATAGCCAGGTGTGGTGGCGCGTGCCTGTTATTCCAGCTATTTGGAAGGTTGAGGTGAAGGGATCACCTGAGCCCAGCGGGTCGAGGCCGTGGTGGCCCGTGAGTGTGCCACTGCACTCCAGCCTGGGTGACAGAGTAAAGACTCCTACTCAAAAAAAATGAGTTCAATAATAACAGTTAAAAAGGAAAGAGAAGCCGGGCTCAGTGGCTCAGCCTGTAATCCCGCGCCTTTGGGAGGCTGAGGTGAGTGGATTGCCTGAGCCCGCGGGTTCGAGACCCGCCTGGGCAGCGAGACCTCATCTCTACAATAAATCAAAAAAAATCAGCTGGGCATGGTAGCGCGCGCCTGTAATTCCGGCTACTCGGAAGGCTGAGGCGGAAGGATTGCCGGAGCCCAGCAGGTCGAGGCTGCGGTGGCCGGGAGCGGCCACTGCACTCCAGTCTGGGCGACAGAGTGAGACTCTAACTCAAAAAAAAAAAAAAAAAAAAAAGGAAAGAGAAATTAAAAATCACTTTTTTTTTAGTTGGAGTTTCACTGTGTCGCCCTGGCTGGAGTGCAGTGGCACGCTCATGGCCACCGTGGTCTCGACCTGCTGGGCTCAGGTGATCCTTCCACTTTAGCCTTCCAAGTAGCTGGAGCTACAGGCATGTGCTACCACGCCTGGCTTACTTTTTGATTTATTGTAGACGAGGTCTCACTAAACTGCCCAGGCTGGTCCCAACCCTCTGGGCTCAGGCAATCCTCTCGCCGCTGCCTCTCAAAGTGCTGGGATTACAGGTGTGAGCCACCACGCCTGGCTAAAAATCACCGTGAAGCAAACACCACAGCAGCAACTGTTACAGACAAAATTCACCAAAGGATGTCAAAACTAGTGGGTCAGAGTTTAAGGAGAAATAGGATTCAAAGAGTCTCAACGGCATCTCCCTGAGGCATTTATGAAGTCCAAAAGGAAGACAGGAACTTTACAGAGGAGAAACTGCAGATATCAACACAAGCAAACCATGTGTCAACTTCACCAGAGACCAGCGACACGCACAGGGACCCCAGCCCGGTGCGTGCCCTGGGAGACACTTCACGTGCTAGTCCTACCAAGAGTGCATGGCCGCTGTCCACTCATGAAAGGAATCAGACAGACCAAACTGAGGGACGCTGACAAAATGGCCAGCCAACACTCTTCCAAAGTGCCAGCCAGGAAAGGCAGAGGGGCCTGAGGACTGAGTGGACAGGGAGACCCCGGGTCAAAAGGGGGTATCCGGGAGGTGAGGCAGCCCTCACTGCGGATGTGAAGGACGTGTGGGACTTTGTGCTCTTTCTGCAGCTTTTCTGTGAGTCTAAAACTTGTTCAAGAGCAAAAGTCAAAAAAACACAAAAAACAGGCCAGGTGCAGTGGCTCAAGCCTATAATCCCAGCATTTTGGGAGGCCGAGGCGAGTGGATGGCCAGAGCCCACGGGTTTGAGATCAGCCCGGGCGACTTGGAGAGACCTCGTCTCTGCCATACATCAAAAATTAGCTGGGTGTGGTAGCGTGCACCTGTAGTTCTGGCTACTTGGAAGGCTGAGGTGGAAGAATTGCCTGAGCCCAGCGGGTCGATGCTGGGGTGGCTGTAAGCGTGCCACTCACTTCAGCCTGGGCGACGGAGTGAAACTCCAACTCAAACAACAGCAGCAACAACAAAAACCCTCTGTAGCCAGGGCACACAGGCCGGGCTTACTTGCATGGCCCAGTCCTCGGAACAAACCCAGGAATGCTTGTGGAGTGGGGAGCACACTAAGGCCCACTAGAGCCATACTCTGGGGACATCTTCTGGGGCTGGCCCCAGCCCACAGCTTGCCTGCCACTGTCCCCTCTGTACCCACCACAGGGAGGTGGAGAGAAGGCGATGCCTAGCAACGCCAGGTGGGCCTCCATGGTGCTGCTGGGCCTTATTGCAGCACTCGAGACAGCCTGGCCCTCTGCACTCAGCTGAACCTGCAGCCCTGGGGTGGGGCTCGCCGCCCTCCACCCACAGCCCAGGGTCCCTCTCCAGGGCTATGGCCAAGGTGTGCTCCCAGACCCCACCCTTTCCCACAGGGCTCTGAGGAAGAGGACAGTCTGCCCCGGGTCAGACTCTCAGGATAGGGCTAGTCTGAAGGGTGGGAGCCTGAGCTGGACGACGGGACCCCAGCACTACCGCGGGGAGAGGGGACGGAGGTCTGGGCAGTAAGTCTCAACTTACCAAGGCCCCAGTGAGTCTCATTTAGACGCCCGTACCCAAGGGAAGGACCGAACCCCACCCAGTCACCTGTCCTGCAGGGCCACGGGACTGGGAGTCCTCTTACCTGCTTGGGCTTCTGCTCTGGGAGGGGCTTGGTGGGTGGAGAAGGTCTGAGCTGCTGGAGGAGAAGGAGTCAGGAGGAGGACCCCACAAACCAGCCCCACAGGTCGGGCGGGCAGGACTGTGTCCTTGCCTCCGTACCCTGAGTCGAACCAGCCTTTCAGGCGCAACTGCCACTACCTGGGGGTCCCCGGCCACCAGTGCAGTGCCCAGACCCTGCGCCCCCCAGGAAGGCTTGGCCGCCCTCTATAGGGCCCCAACCACCGCCACTCACCTGCCCTGGCGCCTGCCGGGTGTAGACAGGAACTGGGAAGGGTGGGCCGGAGACAGCAGCTGGAGGCTGCAGGGGACAGGGCCAAGAGCCTGGGTTGGCGCTAAGCCCCACGCGCCCCCCACATATCCCAGTTCCAGGAGCTGAGGCTTCTGGCCCACCACCCTGAGGAGAGGGAACGCAGGCCTCTGTGTTTTGGGGGCTCTGCCCCACCCCTGAGGGGCCCTGCCCGGCCCGTTCCCTTCCTTCAGCAGTGAAGATGCACATCCTGGAGCAGGGAAACAGGTGGCGTCTGTGTCTCAAAACTGCCCACAGAGGAACACTGTGGAGGCTGAGAACCTTTCGCCGGCCTCAAGGCCAAAAGTTCAAGTTCTGTCTCCAATTTTATCACCACTCATGCGGGTCCTCAGGCTGCCCATTCTTAAAAAGGCTCAGTTTCCCCCAGGGGTGGGTGACTGCAACAGTGGCTGTCAGCCCCAGGGCCCCCACAGAGTCCCAACAGTCAGCTGACACAAAAGGGCTTTACCAGCCCCAGTGAGCTCCACCCTGGGACATGGGACGGGGGAGCCTGGGAAACCCCTTTCTTCAGCCTCATGAACCTGTCGCGGCACGGTGCTTACATCAGGAGGCGGCCTCTTCGGGGTCACAGAGGAAGTCACGGGTCTGGTCAGTTGGCTGGGGTGCGTGGCAGACCCCAGCTCTGGGGGGGCCCGCCTGGGGGGTGGAGCCCCCCCCTTGGCTGGCCCATGGCCGGCCCCCTGGTCAAACAGGGGGTTGGAGAGCCCCATGGTGGTCTTGGGTGCCACGCTCCTGGGAAGGAAGCACAGGGTGAGTTGGCGCTGTCAGTGTCCTGGCCACAGGGTCCCGCAGAACCCCAAGTCTGTGTCCCTCTCAGCTCCAGCGGTCTCCAGGCAGACTGCAAAGCGAGAGGCAAGCCACAAGCGATACACTGGCCCAGAAGAAGGGAAGGGGGGGGTCCCTGAAGAGGCCGTGACAGCACCCTGCCCTGGGGGCCCCTATCAGCCCTGGGGCCCAATCAGGTGGGTGGGAGACTTTCAGAGACCACTGGGCAAGTGTGTCCCACGACGGTCAGCTTGGGGGTCCGGTCCCCAGGTGGGTCTCAAAGTGGAACCACCCACCTAGGATGTGGCAGGAGGCTCGTGGGGGCTCACAGGGCTGGCTCAGGGCCTGAGGGGTTCCACCTCGCCTCTCTTGATTTACCACATACCCAGTCTATCACCAGAATTGTCACCTGTCCCAGCCCTAGTGAGAGGCAGGCGGCACAAAGCTCTGCTGTGTAGCCCAGGCCTGCCTGTCGGATGTCCAGGGGACGTGGAAGGAGCAGCCGCCACCTAGGTGCACAGGAAGCGCTGCCGCGTGTTGACCATCGTGGGACACCCTTGTCCCCTCCTCACCTCTGGACGCGGCCCCGGGTCCTTCGGTAGACGACGAAGCCTGCCAGGATGACCACCACAGCTGCCAGGAGGGCCAAAGCCACGAGCACGCTGACAGGGAGGCCTCCAGACGCTGCAGGACCATGAGGCTTCGTGTCAGCTGGGGTGGGATGCTGATCGGAGGCAGCGGGGTCTGGGGAGGGCCCGAGAGACCAGCCTGCCTCATCCCTTGGTCATGCCCTGGGCACTTGGGGCTCCATGCTCTACATCCAGCTGAGGGCCCCTGGTGGAGGACCTGGCATGCGACACCAATGCGCCTGGCTCTCTGGTGATGAGTTAGAGGGCTCGGTGGCGGGTGGTCCCAGGCCCACAGTGCCGCAGGCATGGCCCAGCCCTTGAGGCCTGGTGCCATGGACAACTGCTCACTCAGTGGCCCTGGGGAGGATGACACTGTGGTGTGGGTGGCCCCAGGGCCCCAGGCCAAGGTGGGGCTGGAAGACACAGGCTCAGGATGCCTGGAGCTCTTAGCTGGACACTGCTCTTGGCCCCGGTGCCTCCCTCTGGGACAGGGCTCTCCTTACTGCGTGAGCCTGCAGGGCCCTGCCTGGATCTGCAGGCCAGATGCCCAGGGCCGCAAGCCTGCACCCCGAGCACCTGGTTCCCAGGCCTGTGATTCCTGCCCGGCCCCCGCTTGGCCATCTGAGCTCAGCTCCCCAGCTCAGCACGGGGCTACTGCGTGCCCAGGCCCTACCTTGGTGTACATCAGTCAGCAGCTCTGCGCAGCGGGGTGGAGCCCAGCCTGCATGGCAGTGACACTCCTTCTTGTGGTTGCACACCTGGAGGGAGGGCCAGGTCTCAGGGGCAGGGGGCCGGTAACTCCCTGCCCCGGGAGGCACAGGCACATGGCCCCAAGAGGGACAGTGGAAGCCATGCCTGCAGGACAAGAGCCCCTGGGCCAGCCCCACCGCTAAGGACCTCCTGCACCCTGCCCACATGCGCCAACTGCGAGGTCTCCCCAGGCAGCCTCTCCCCCACTGCCTAGTGACCTCACAGGTGCCACCCACCGAGATCACCTGAGCTGGGCCTCAGCCCCAAGACGGGCCTCAGCTCCACCAAGACCCCCACGGATGGGACACACCGAGCCACCCAAGCCTCAGGCTCCTGCATCCCAAGCTGCCCCCACCAACGGCTCTGTCAGAGCAGCAGCCTGGGGCTGCGGGACAGCAGACGCGGGTGTCTTGCAAGGCAACACGTACCCCGTGGCTGTGGCATTGAGCAGAGCAGTTTCTGGATCTGTAGATTTGCAGGTCCTGGCAGAGCCCTTTCCAGCAAACCTGAAGGCGGGGGTGGGGGCGGGGAGTCCTCCTAGGCAGCCAGTCTGGACTCCCTGTCCCTGCTCCTTTCTCCCCTGACACCTACAGGGTGAGCTGGGGGGGCAGGCTGGGTTGGCCGACCCACCCCTGAGGCCCTGGAGGATGGGTGGCCCCTCTGGAGGACAAGGCAGGCATCCAGCAGTCCTCAAACTAACTGAGAATGGGCATCGCTGTCTCTCCTGGTGACACCTCTCCTTGGCTTCTACTAAAAGCCGGAGGGGTCTCTGTCCCACAGCCGCTAGCAGCCGCCATCAGCAGGGAAACACATCTGGGCCCGCGTGGGGCATGCACCCAGATGTCTGCAGGCAGCTGGCTTACCTTCTCCGGGCCGCACTTGGTGCCCTCGGGTACCAGCTCATAGGCAGAGCCGTCGTCTGTGGCCAGAGCATGGCACACAGCCACGTGGGAGGTAAGGGTGCAGCTGCTCCGCTCCAGGGGCTTCTGCCCCCCGTCACAGTGCAGGACACCACACCTGTTGACCCTGCAGAAGCGGGATGGTCGTGAGGCCAGCTCGACCAGGCCAGTGCTGGGAGCTGCAGCAGACATGGCCTCCCTCCCTCCCCAAGACAGGCGTTCTGGAGCTTGGGGTCCGTGAGGCCCAGGGAGGACCCTGGAGAGCCACCTGCCTCAGCAGAGCTGGACTCCTTTGTGGGAGCACCCTCCGGGGCCGACCACAGCGGTGGGGACACCCTGCGTCCTGGGCCCAGGGGGTCTAACCTCGAGGCTCACCTGCCCATCCCCAGGGAGCTCCCGCCCTTGCAGCCTGGGGCGATGCTGCCATATGCGAAGCAGGCCTCCGCAGCAGCCCGTGCACCTGCGGGGCCGAGAGCAGGTTATCCTGTAATGAGGCCCAGCGAACCACCCGGCCAGCACCAGGCCTGCCTCACCTGGCCCCCACAAGTCCCGGCACCGCTGGGTCAGTGAGGGACAGCTCCCGTCGTAGCAGTAGCCCTCCAGGCAGGGCGTGCCATTCTCCTGGAAGGCATCTTCCGGGCACTCTGGCCGCTGGCCGTCACAGAACTCCTCGAGGTCACACGCATCCTTTTGGGGGCGGCATAGCTCACCGGCGGGCTTCACCTGCCCCCGAGGAGAGCAGCTCATGGAGGAGACAGGCCCAGGCACACCCAGGGCCCCAGGGCTGCTTCCCACCCACCGGCCTTGGGTCCTGGAGGGAGTCCTGGGCGGGAGGGCTATGCTCACCCTGCACTCCTGGCAGCAGGTGCCATGGGCACACTCAGCCCCCTCAGCCAGTCGGCAGGTGGTGGCATTGCAGCAGCGGTCCCGACAGTCCTGAGGGCAACGTGAAAGCCCGGAAAGGCTGCAGGCTGGGGCCAGCACCAGGCTCCAAGGGGGATCCCGCCTGCCTCCCTCGACCACCAAGGACCACGCGGCCACGTTCTCCCCGCCTCCCCCTGGGCCTCCCGGCCCCCAGGGAGCTCCAAGTGCCAGGCTGCCGGGGGCGAGCGTGGGGCATGGGCGTACCTGGGGAAGGCCGCAGTCACACTGCTCTCCGTGCTCCACAAACAGGTTCCCACACACGGGGCCGCCCACCAGCTGGTCAAGGTCAGGGGCGTTGGTCAGGCAGGTTGTCAGCGGCTTCTTCACGAAGGTCTCCAGGTCGACCCGGCTACAGTGGCTGAACACCCTGGGGAACCTAGAACTGAGGTGGGCGCCCACAGGGGTCACGGCCGGCACGGCCCCATCCCTGCCCCCCCACGCCCCACGACACCCTGGCCCTCGGGGCCGGGGAGCCTCACCCAATGCTGGCCGCCATAATGCAGCCACCGCCCTCCCGTGGCACAGGGCAGTGGCAGCCCTGGACGTTCTCATCGTGGTCCATGCCCAAGTTGTGGCCCATCTCATGGGCCATGGTGGAGGCCACGCCCACAGGGTTCTGGCTGTGGTCCTGCGGGGAAGGGCCGTGCTCACTGGGCTGCCGCAGGGTTGTTCACGCGCCCCGGCAGACCCAGGGCTTGGTGTGTTTTTTTGTCTGTTTGTTTTTGGTTTTGAGTTGGAGTCTCACTCGGTCGCCCAGACTGGCGTGCAGTGGCCGCTCCCGGCCACCGCAGCCTCGACCTGCTGGGCTCTGGCGATCCTTCTGCCTCAGCCTTCCAGTAGCTGGAACTACTGGCACATGCTACCACACCCGGCTAATTTTTTGATTCACTGTAGAGATGAGGTCTCGCCAAGTTGCCCAGGCGGGTCTCTAACTCGCAGGCTCAGGCCATCCACTCACCTCAGCCTCCCAAGGCGCGAGATTACAGGCTGAGCCACCGAGCCCAGCATGGCTAATTTTTTGATTTATTGTAGAGATGAGGTCTCGCCAAGTTGCCCAGGTGGGTCTCGAACCCACGGGCTCAGGCCATCCACTCACCTCAGCCTCCCAAGGCGCGGGATTACAGGCTGAGCCACAGAGCCCGGCTGACACAACACATCTTAAAGCACAAAACGGGTGTCAACTTGTGTCCAGCGAGGCAGCAGCTCAGTCATGTTTGGGGGACCTGGGTCCCACGTTCATCTCTGGCCTTGGCCAGGCACAGCCAGGCAGGGGGCTCCCCTTACCTGGTTCACAGCCCCCGAGTTGTGGGAGCACATGGCGGACACCTTGGCCAGTCCCACGGTGGTCCCGGTGAAGTCCACGCCCCTGGCAGCAAGAGAGACACCGGTGCCCTGGCCTCAGCACCCCCAGCCCTCCTCAGCCTGCCCAGCTCCACCTACTCACGTGATGAGCTGCACGTTGTCATGCCGGTGCCGCCCCGCGAGGTCCCGTGCCCTCCAAGCCAGAAAGTTCTTCAGCGTGGCGTCGGCGTCGGGGCTGACGTGAAACTTGTTCCCGTTGTTCCAGATCTCCAGGCCCACCAGGACCACGCGAAAGTTGAGCTCCTGGTACAGCTGGAGAGGAGGGTGTCCCGTGGGTCAGGCCTGCTGTGAGCGGGGGTGGGGCACCAGGGCCAGGCAGAGCCAGGACGCAGGGAACAAGCACTGTCCCCCTGTGGCCGCCCGCTCCGTCACCCAGCACGTGGGCACCTCTGCAGCCAGGGATCCTGTGGGCTGGGTGCCACACTCCTGGAAACCCCTGCAGAGGACTCCCTGGGGAGACACAACCCTCACCTTGTCCACGTGGTTTACCACCTCCAGCACACGCGTGCGCACAGCAGCTCTGCTTCCCAGTTGCTGGAACTAGGGACAAGAGACCCTCAGGCAGGAGCCTACGCTCCCCTACCCTCCTGCCCCTGCGCCGCCCCCGTGACCATCTACCTCTGCGCTGTCTGTGACCACAAACAGTTCCACATAGCGGGGCCCTCGGGTTGGCGGCCAATTCTAGGGCGTAGTGGTGAGAAGCCCGTCAGCCTTCCCATCTGCAGCTCCCCGGGACCTGGACCTTTCCCCGGGGTCCTGGGGCCAGAGCCCAGCCCCACTCAGGATGGAGGACCCTGGCCCGGGGGTGGCACCCTTGCCTCCACGAGCACACAGGCACACGGGGAGACGGAAGACACACAGACCAGGCCAGTAGACAGTGGTGGGACCAACCAGACATGGGGGAGGAAGCTTCTCACCCAGGGCTGAGGCCTGAGGGCGGCACCGATCCGGGGACCCAGGAGGTTGTCCAGGCTGGCGTCGCTGACCCCGCAGGTCCCAGGCTTCTGCTTCAAGTGCTCAGCCTGGTACACGGCGTGCCGCGCCCCGTCACCTCCCTCCTCCAGAGGCTCGATCAGGTGGACGGCTGAACTGGCCCGGAAGAAGCCCCTGGGGGTGTGAGCCACCGGGTGCACGGTGGAGTTCAGGTTAGCCCGTCCCCACCTCGAAGGTCGAGCGGCTCCAGTCTGAGGCTACGGCCTCCCTTTGCCCACAGGCAAGCAGACCCCAGCAGACGGCACTGGGCCTGCGGGTACAGGAGGAGGGCGGGCCGGGCAGGCTTGGCAGGGCCCCCGACCAGAGGCCTCGACACGTCCACCAAGGCCCGCGAGGGAGAAAAAAGGGCGCACCCCAAGCGGCCTCAAGCCTCCCCCTTCCCCTCCTGGCACAGCAAGGGAGCAGCGCCCGTGTTCGCCAGCACACCCACCTGAGGCCAGCACAGGCGCTGAGGCTGGCCACCGAGTCCGGGTGCCCCTCCACGTAGCCCTGATAGAAGCAGTGGTCCTGTGGGAGAAGCATGTCGGGGTCCGCGGTCCCGTGCCCACCACCCACGTGGGGGAGGGGGAGGGCCGCCCCGTACCTGCTCCTGCAGCTGCTCAGTCACCTCGGAGCCGTTGGCAGCCGTGTAGGTCTCTGTGTAGCCGGAGCCCAGCAGGTCCCTGGAAAAGCGTGGCTGTAGTCCCTGCGGTCTCGCTTTGTCTCTGTGCCCAGCCCTCTCCCTGCGGGGCGGCTGGCCGGGAAGCTGGACACGAGGGCACCGCTGCGCTGGCCCGGCACGGCTGGCGGGGCGACCT
This sequence comes from Cephalopachus bancanus, assembly GCA_027257055.1. Taxonomy (NCBI): domain Eukaryota; kingdom Metazoa; phylum Chordata; class Mammalia; order Primates; family Tarsiidae; genus Cephalopachus; species Cephalopachus bancanus. Next base: position 42,765 of record JAPVLO010000729.1, on the reverse strand, counting down.
CAGGGACCGGACCCTCCCTCACCTGTTCTTCCGCAGGTGCAGGGTGAAGCTGTGCCCACCGACCTCAAGGACGTAGCTCACACTCTCTGGGTGCAGGCCCTGAGGGAAATGAGGACAGGGGTGAGCTGCCTGCCCGGGCCACGCCCCCTCACGCCGGGGAGCTGAGGGGCTCAGCCTCCAGCCCCAGGCCAGGGCACCTCCAGGGGGCCACAGTCTCAGGCAGGGTCGAAGGCTGGGCCGGACTGGAGGGGGCAGGGGGAACCCCTCCCCTGGGCGGGCCTCAAGGACACAGGGCTCCTCAGTCCTCCAGGGCTCGGCTTCCCCATCTGTCCATACAAGGAACCAGCGATGAGGCCCCTCCCCAGCCCCTGAGGAAGTAAGAGGTGGGGGACAAAGCCCCGGCCAGGCAGCCCTCAACGCCAGGGCAGCAAGGAGGCGGGGCAGGGATGGGTGCCCGGCTCCTCCCGCGCCAGCCCCGCCCCTCAGGCCCCACCCTCCTAGTGGGACCGCCTCCCTGCCCCCGCTGGAACCCCAGCCCCCACCCCGGGCAGGCTAGGACTTAAGCCTGCTGACCCTGTAGACAGTTTCCGTGGTGCTACTGGGTGGAAGGAAGCCTGGGCAGCAGGCGGGGTGCAGGGCCCCGAGGGCAGCCTCCCCAGACGGGCGAGTAAGGACAGGTGGGGCCAGCATCCCTGGAAACACACACACCAGCTCGCCAGCAGGCGCGGTGCACACCCGCCCGCTCGGGTTTCAGGAATCTTCCCTGGGCAGCCCAGGGGCATTCTCGGTTCCCAGCCCCGGGGAATCTGGCCAGCACAGGTGCACACACACCCAGCAAGGCGTGTCAGCCCTGAGTGAGCCATTTCCGCTGCTCAAAGAGGAATGCCGGGTGTCAGCCCCCGCCACGTGAGACTGGAGTGGCCTGGGGCCAGCACGAGCTGCCCCAGCCCTCCTTCCGGAGCCCAGAGTATTCCTGGGGGCAAGAGGCAGCGGCGAGCCCACAGGTGAGGCAGGAGGAAGGAGGAAGCAGAGACGGGCCCAGAACCGGAGCTGCGCAGGGCGGCCCCAGACACCCGCCCGGCCTCACAACCGCCCCTGGGGGCTGAGGGCCAGCGAGGCACGGCCGGGTCCACTTACACGTCCCACGTGGGAGGGCAGGGCCCGGCGGGGTCGGGGTCCCAGCAGGCGCCGGGGGAGCGCCACCTCATACTGCTCCACGTGGGGCAAGGGCTGGCCCAGGGCGACTGCTGCAGGAGGCAAGAAGGGTCAGCAGGCCGCCGCGGGCCCTCCTCTGCCCGGGGGCTCGCCAGGGAGCTCGGGGCAGCGGCACAAGCGAGGACCCCAGGACCCCACGCCAGGGGCGCCGCAGACCAGGCCTGGCAGCACCCGCACCTGGCACCCAGGACCCTGGCGGCGCCAGCCTCTCCGCGGGCCCACCCAGCTGCTTCCGGACGGTCCCCAGAGGGGCCCAAGGGCTGCGGGTGTCCTCTCTCCGGTCCTGCCCTGCACTTTCCACCCATCTAATCACATGATCAGCTCTAACCCGAGAAGCAAAGGGGCTTCCCCCGGGCTGTCGGTCTCCGGGAACTGAAATCTCCCTGGTGTCCCACATCAGAGGGCAGTGAGCGGCCCTGCAGGAGCAGAGCGGAGCTCCCGACACCGCCAGCCTCAGCTAGCCCTGGTCTCTGTCTTTTGAAATGCTAATTAACGACCGCTCTCCGCTACCATTATCTTGCAAACCTCCAGCAGTGGGAAGTCGCAGGAAAAGCTGCCCGGCCCCGCCTGCTGGGATGCTCCCAGGAGCGGGGTGGGCACCAGGGCCAGCCACCTACTGGGTCCTCTCCCAGGCCGGAGCCAGGTACCTGTGAGGCTCGGCTACCCCTCCAGCCCACATCCCTCGGCTCCAGGCCACTGCTTCTCTGCCCTCCCTTCCCTGTCTGGCTGGAAGGTGGCAGTGGGGTGGGAAACGCCCTGTGGTTCCCCCAGGAAAATCCCAGGAGTCCCGGCAGCCGGTGAAGCCACCCTGCCTCCTCAACCCTGCTAGGTCTGGCCGAGACCCCACCCACAAGCTCAGAGAAACGCCCGGAGCTGGTGTCCCTTCTACAATTCGCCTGGAAGGTTCTCAGGGCCGCTGACCTCTAGGCTGCTCGCCCCGCTCCCGGGGACCAGCCCGAAGCAGCAGCTCCAGTGTGGAAAATGCAGCGAGCCCAGACAACCTGGGTCCCGATTCCCGGTGCCACGAGGAGAGCCACCCTGCCCCACACCGCGCCCCGGAGGGCGGCTTCCGGGAACCCCAGCCGGCGGCCCCGCGGGGACGACTCACCCGGGAGCCACAGCACACGGAGCAGCCAGAGCCCCGGGCTGTGCATGGTGGGGGTGGGGGTGGAGCAGAAACGGCGGGGAGGGCTCTGCTCAGGACAGCGTCTGGTCCCCGGCCTGGCTGGCAGCTCCTTTCCGTGCCCCCTGCCCAGCGACCCGTCCGCAGCTCTTCCTCGGGCCTCCTGGCCTGGGACTGCTGAAACGGATCGCGTCCAGCATGCAAAAGAGTTTCACAAGTGCGGGCCGGAATTAAAGGGGGCGCAGAGAGGGGAGCGGGCCAGCCTGGACCGCTCCCTATAACTCCCTTCTGTCTCTTACAGGTGAGGGGACTGAGGTGCTGCTGATCTGGAGTCCTGGCCTGAGCTCTGGAGCCTCGGAGAGGTGGAGCCCCGGGGCGGCTGGAAGGAGGTGACGCCAGGCACGTCGTGGAGGGGAACTGACTTGTGAAAGGCTGCCCAGCGGGTTTCGGGGGGGGGGGCTCTGACTTCCTGGGCAACACAAAGCTCAAGGCAGGAACTAGAAGAACTTCCTGGGCACGAGGCCAGTCCCGAGGGAGGTCCCGCTCCACCGAACCCTGGACCCTCACCGGGTTTCTGAGGACTCGCTGGGAAGAGGGAGGCAGGCGGCCCGGCGAGGAGGGGAAGCTGCAGGTGAAGGTCCCAGCCCAGATGATACCGTGCAGGTCTGGAAGCCGGGTGGGCTGCTGCTGTGGAGCCCCAAGCTCCCCAGACGACAGCTGGATACAAACCACCAGCTGACACCGGCCACGATTCTGGCCTCCCTGCCCAGCGGGGTGGGGCTCCCCAGAACCAGAGCCCGCGGCATCCCACGGTAGCCTGGATCTCCAAGCACGTCCCTGTCTGTCAGGAGTGCAGGACTCCTAGAGCTAGGACAAGCCTGTTTGCCCTTTGTTTGTTTTGAGTCGGAGTCTCACTCTGTTGCCCAGACTGGAGTGCAGTGGCCGCTCTCGGCCGCAGCAGCCTCGACCTGCTGGGCTCCGGTGATCCTTCTGCCTCAGCCTTCCGAGTAGCCGGAACTACAGGCACGCGCTACCACACCCGGCTGATTTTTTGCTTTATTGTAGAGATGAGGTCTTGCCTGCCTACCACACCCGGCTGATTTTTTGCTTTATTGTAGAGATGAGGTCTCGCCTGCCCAGGCGGGTCTCGAACCCGCGGGCTCAGGCAATCCACTCACCTCGGCCTCCCAAAGTGCAGGATGACAGGCTGAGTCACCGAGCCCGGCTTGTTTGCCCTTTGTAACCACATGCCAGTGTGGGCGCAGCCTGGTAGGGGTGGGCTGATCCCACTGCCTCCCCATACCTACCACCACTTGGGGCAACCTAGGCCGGAAGGGGAGCAGCGCAGATCCCTTGATTTGGCTTCTGCAGCCAGGCCTCCCTCCTAGTAAGGGAAGCGTGGGGGTGGCAGGAATTGGAGGCCGGGCAGACAGCAACTCCGGAGTGCCAGCCAGTGCCCACCTGGCAGGCTCGGGGCCTCCCTGGGGGGAGAGGCAGCGAGAGGGCAGGGCTGAGGTTGAGGAAGGAGTTCTGCCTGGAGAACGGGCCACGGAGCAGAGGCAGGAGGACCTGCAGGGTTCAAGACAGAGGCCAGAGTTCAACGAGCAGGAGCAAAAAGACGTGGGGGCCAGGAGCAGTGCCTCCTGTCTATAATCCCAGAACTCTGAGAGACCGAGATGGGAGGACTGCTTGAACCTGGAAATTCGAGACAAACCTAGGCAAACGTAGTGAGACCTTCTCTCTACCAAAAAAAAAAAAAAAAATTAGCCTGGCATGGTGGAGCATGCCTGTGGTTCTAGCTCCTTTGGAGGCTGCAGTGAGCTGTGATTGTGCCACTGTACTCCAGCCTGGGCAACAGAGTGAGACCCTAAATAAAACCAAAAAAAGACTGGGGCATTGGACTTTTATTCCCAGAAGGACAAGGAAGACCTGAAGGTCTAAACTGAGAATGAATGATGCTCACATTTTTGTCTCAAGGACAACCAACCATTATTACCCAAGTGTGAATGGCATAAAAGTTAGAAAATGAGCCGGTGGGGTGGCTCATGTCTGTAATCCCAGCACTTTGGGAGGCCAAGGCAAGAGGATTGCCTGAGCCCGCAGGTTCGAGACCAGCCTGGGCATCATGGCGAGACCTCTTCTCTACAATAAATCCAAATACTAGCTGGGCGTGGTGGCACACGCCTGTAGTTCCTGCTACTTGGAAGACTGAGGCGGAAGGATTGCCCGAGTCCAGCAGGTTAAGTGTGTGCTGCTGCTACTCCAGCCTGGGCAATAGAGTAAGACTCCTACTCAAAAGAAAAAAAAAGTTAGAAAATGAAGCAGGGGCTGGTGCTCGGCAGGGAGTGACTTCCGCTGCCTGGGAGGTGACAACCAGTCTGTGCCTTCATGCTGGAGACACTTCCAGGCTGCAGCCAGCTGTGTAGGGCTTCTGGGTAGAGCTGGGGCCACTGGCCTATCCCTGATCTCATGCATGTGACTTTACATTATAAAACAATGCTTTGCAAACCCTCCAAACTCCCAGTATTTCTCTTCCTTGGTCCTATGTTGCAAGTTATTTGTTAGCAAAAGCTCAAAGGCAACATGTCAATGATTACGTAAGAGGAAAAACCAAAAGCTACTGCAAATGTGCTTTATTAGATGACGAGAACGGGCTCGGTGGCTCAGTCTGTAAACCCAGCGCTTTGGGAGGCCGAGGTGAGTGGATTGCCTGAGCTTGCGCGTTCAAGACCCGCCTGGGCAACTTGGCGAGACCTTATCTCTACAATAAATAAAAAAAAATTAGCTGGGTACAGTAGCACGTTCCTGTAGTTCCAGAAAAAAAATAAATCCTTTACCTGCATCAACTGTGCCATAAAGTATGCAGCTAACTCGTCATCTTTTTGAGTTGGAGTCTCACTCCGTCGCCCAGACTGGAGTGCAGTGGCCGCTCCCGGCCCCCACAGCCTCGACCTGCTGGGCTCCGGCGATCCTTCCGCCTCAGCCTTCCGAGTAGCTGGAACTACAGGCATGTGCTACCACGCCCGGCTGATTTTTGATTTATCGTAGAGAGGAGGTCTCGCCCACTTGCCCGGGTGGGTCAGGCAATACACTCACCTCGGCCTCCCAAAGCGCTGGGATTACAGGCTGAGCCACAGAGCCGGCAAGGATTTATTATTTAAAGTGAGGACTGAACTCTTTTTTTCTTTTCTTGCCCTACAAACTACAAAGTCTCATCGGATGGGTTTTATCAACCCTGTATAATGTGGCTTACTGTCCAACTTTACTCTGGCGTGACATAACAGATAAAGAAGGAAATTTAAAAAAATACATATAAGCCGGGCTCGGTGGTTCAGCCTATCATCCCGTGCCTTTGGGAGGCTGAGGTGAGTGGATTGCCTGAGCCCGCGGGTTCGAGACCCACCTGGGCAGCGAGACCTCATCTCTATAATAAGTCAAAAAATGAGCCGGGTGTGGTAGTGCACGCCTGTAGTTCCGGCTACTCGGAAGGCTGAGGCAGAATGGCTGTGAGCCTGACCCTGCACTTCAGCCTGGGTGACAGATGAGATTCCCACTTAAAAAAAAAAGGTCAAACTACAACTATAGAGTTTAAATAAAGTCCCCTGAGCTCTATTTTAAAATCTGCTGCTACCTTTCTACTGGCATTTGAATAAAACTCGTTTGGATTTTTTTCTTTTTCTTTTTTTGAGTTGGAGTCTCTGTTGCTCAGGCTGGAGTGCAGTGGCATGCTCATGGCCAACGCAGTTTCAACCTGCAGAGCTCAGGGGACCCTTCCACCTCAGCCTTCCAAGTAGCTGGAACTACAGGCACACACCACCACACTTGGCTAATTTTTTGATTTACTGTAGAGATGAGGGCTTGCCAAGTTGCCTAGCGTGGTCTCGAACCAGTCAGCTCAGGCAGTCCTCTCACCTCAGCCTCCCAAAGTGCTGGGATTATAGGCATGAGCCACCACGCTGGCTGTTTTTTTCCAATTGACAAGTTTGCATTGCTAGCCAATGGCCAGATTTCCCAAGTAAAGCCACAGGACTTTGTGTGTGTGCCAGCCAGCCATGGTGAGGAGAACCCAGGAACCTGTTTTGGCAGCACAGGGGAAAGAATTTCTTACCAGCAAGCCTCCTGGCTTCTCTCTCTGGTATGCACTCTGGTAAGGGGACAGAAAAATATCAACTTTGTCTTAAGGTTTTAATTCATAGGAAAAAAGGATTTGTGTAATTTATCTCAGGTTGTAGGGGCTCTGGTGCACTTTTGGTATTATGAACATTCATATTGTTTAACCCTTTTCCTCTCAAATAGCTTTTCGTTGCCGCTTTCTTTTGTCTTTGTCTGCCATAAAGAAGGGTACAATAGGGTAGAACACGGGCCGAGAACCCTGTATAAGCCCATGGTTTGAGCCAGCCCTACACACTTGTTAGTTTTACGGTTCTGACTAGATCAGTGTCTGTTAAGGCAAACTTTGCTGTGGGACCCTGAGACAAAAACCAGATGAGGTTTCCTTGTTATCTCTTCATGTCCTGAGAGCTTGATTTTGTGACCAAGAGGAGATGCTCTCTTCTAGTCTCTGCCATCTGGAGGGTGTGAATTTTGGGGTTCACATCAGGTGGCTGGTCTGAGGAGACTGAGAATCTGAGACAGATAAGATTTTAAGCAGCACATTTTTTGTCTCAAATATGTCAAGTTTAGGGGAGTTTGGTCTTTTTTTTTTGAGTTGGAGTGTCACTGTGTCACCCAGGCTAGAGTGTAGTGGCACGCTCATGGCCACCCCGCAGCCTCGACCCGCTGGGCTCAGGGGATGCTTCTGCCTCAGCCTTCCAAGTAGCTGGAACTACAGGTGCACACTACCATGCCCGGCGAATTTTTTTGATTTATTGTAGAGATGAGGTCTTGCCAAGATGCCCAGGCTGGTATCAAACCCCTGAGCTCAGGCAATCCTCTCACCTCGGCCTCCCAAAGTGCAGAATTACAGGCTTGAGCCATGGCACCCGGCCTGGGGAGTTTAGTCTTAAAAGGTTCCACCCCATGGGGCATTTGTCGTCCTGAGTCTATTTCTGAGAGTACACGCCTTGCTGATATGGTTAAAAACTTGACCTTTGCCGGGCTCAATGGCTCAGCCTGTAATCCCGCACCTTGGGAGGCTGAGGTGAGTGGATTGCCTGAGCCCGCGGGTTTGAGACCTGCCTGGGCAACTTGACGAGACCTCATCTCTACAATAAGTCAAAAATTAGCCGGGCGTGGTAGCGCGCGCCTGTAGTTCCAGCTACTCGGAAGGCTGAGGCGGCAGGATCGCCGGAGCCCAGCAGGTTGAGGCTGCGGTGGCGGGGAGTGGCCACTGCCCTCCAGTCTGGGCGACAGAGTGAGACTCCAACTCAAAAAAAAAAAAAAAAAAACTAGACCTTTAAAGAGGCTTTTCTTTTTGGACAGAGTCTCTATTAGAACTAAGTACACCAAAGAAAACAATTTTTTTTTTCTGAGTTGGAGTCTCACTCAGTCAGCCAGGCTGGAGTGTAGTGGTACACTCACGGACACCACAGCCTTGACCTGCTGAGCTCAGGTGATGCTTCTACCTCAGCTTTACAAACAGCTGGAACCAGCCGGACTCAGTGGCTCAGCCTGTAATCCGGCGCCTTGGGAAACTGAGGTGAGTGGATTGCCTGAGCCCAGGGGTTCGAAACCCGCCTGGGCAACTTGGCCAGACCTCATCTCTACAATAAATCAAAAAATCAGCCGGGCATGGTAGCCCATGCCTGTAGTTCCACCTACTTGGAAGGCTGAGGTGGAGGATCGGCGGAGTCCAGCAGGTCGATGCTGCGGTGGCCAGGAGCGGCCACTGCACTCCAGTCTGGGCGACAGAGTGACTCCAACTCAAAAAAAAAAACAAAAAAGAAAGAAAAACTTCTCCTAGATATTATACAATGTCAAAGCGTGGCACAAAGTTTATAAAACTATAAACCCAGCTCAAAACAGAATGATCTTTGTGTACTTTTTGATAAATAAAACTAATTCAGTATTGTTGATGAAAATGGCTAAATCCTGAATTACCAAATATACATATGACCATATGTATGTAAACGTGCATGTGTGTGTGTATACATACATACATATATGGGGTACCAAAAAACCCCCAGAATTTATTTATAACAAGTTGTGTATTTATTTTTACATACTTGAACTTCAGTCACCTTCCAAGTACTCTTCATTTGATGCAATACACCCGTATAGAGATGCTCTTTCCACTGCGCAAAACAGTTTTTGAACTCATTGATTTTGATGCCTTTTAGTACTTCTGCTGTTGTTAAACCTTTTCCACACTGGCAAAACCTTTTCCTTTGAGGACACTTTTTCACTGGGGAAAACAAAAATTGCTGAACACTCAGCACAGTGGGCAGGTGCGTTGTCATGGTAGGGAAGAACCAGTCACCTGTTTGCTACAACGCTGGATGTTGCTTCCACAAATCGTGATGCAACCTTCTCAAAACTTTCTGATAAAAACTTTGATTAATGTTTAGATTCGGAGGAACAAATTCTGAGTGTACTACAAGGGGCCCGCCCTCCAAAAGATAATTCCTACTTTTTTGGTTTCCCCCTCATATTTATATACACCATAAATTTAATCATAAGGTCTTACTTAGGTGAACACCTAATATTCACGGGCTGTAAAACTGGTTAGCAAAAAAAAAAAAAAAACCCATTAAATGACAACCGATTTGGTCTCTTATCTCAGTTTTTGTAAGTAACCTAGGTAAGCAATTTTAGAAGAAATAAAGTAAATGTAATAAGATAAACACATAATTTTAAATCTTTTTTTTTTTTTAGTCAGGGTCCCACTCTGTCACCCAGACTGGAGTGCAGTGGCGAGCATGGTTAACTGCAGTCTCGACCTCCTGGACTCGGGCAATCCTTCTTACCTCGGCCTCCAGGTTGCTGGGACTACAGGTGCAGCACCATGCCTGGCTAATTTTTTTTTCCTTTTTTTTTGTAGAGATGAGATCTCAGTATGTTGCCTAGGTTGGTCTCAAACTCTTGGACTCATGCAGTCTTCCTGCCTCAGTCTCCCAAAGTGCTGGGATTACAGGCATGAGCAGCTGCACCCAGCCTAATATTTTTAAATATTAATAATATTAAATAATTTTAATATTAAATAGATTAAATTGGTTATAATAAAAATTATTTATAATAGTCCTTCTAGAGATTAAGCATTGATATTAAAAACAAAAAATTAAATAATTGGTTAGAACAAGGTTTTCTTTCTCTTTTTTTTTTTTTGAGTTGGAGTCTCACTCTGTCGCCCAGACTGGAGTGCAGTGGCCGCTCCCGGCCACCGCAGCCTCGACCTGCTGGGCTCCGGCGATCCTTCCGCCTCAGCCTTCCAAGTAGCTGGAACTACAGGTGTGTACCACACCACCATGCCCGGCTAATTTTTCTTTATTGTAGACGAGGTCTCGCCAAGTTGCCCAGGCTGGTCTCAAACCCCTAGGCTCAGGCAATCCTCTCACTTACCTCTGTCTCTCAAAGTGGGAGATTACAGGTATGAGCCACCACACCCAGCTTGCTCTTGTAATTTATCTCCAGGTCTAAATAAATTGTTCTGGCCTCCAGCCGTAATGTTTTATCTTGAAAATTTCCTTCAGTGTAACTTAACTCTATACTCTTGGCTTTTCTTTTCTTTCTTTTTTTTTCTGAGTTGGAGTCTCACTCTGTCGCCCAGACTGGATGGAGTGCAGTGGCTGCTCCCAGCCACCACAGCCTCAACCTGCTGGGCTCCGGCAATCCTTCCGCCTCAGCCTTCCAAGTAGCTGGAACTACAGGCACACGCTACCACGCCCAGCTGATTTTTTAAATTTATTGTAGAGATGAGGTCTCGAACCCGTGGGCTCAGGCAATTCACTCATCTCAGCCTCCCAAAGCGTGGGATTACAGGCTAAGCCACCGAGCCCAGCTTTCTTTTTTTTTTTGAGTTGGAGTCTCACTCTGTCGCCCAGGCTGGAGTACAGTAGCACGCTCACGGTCACCACAGCCTCTATCTGCTGGGCTGGGTGATCCTTCTGCCTCCGCCTTCCAAGTAGCTGGAACCATAGGCATGAGACACCATGCTCGGGTAATTTTTTGACTTATTGTAGAGAAGAGGTCTCGCCAAGTTACCTAAACTGGTCTTGAACCCGTAGGCTCAGGCAATCCTCTCACCTTGGCCTCCCAAAGTGCAGGGATTATAGGCCTGAGCCACCATACCGGGCTTGTAAACTAATAAATAGATCAAGTTTTGTTTTGTTTTGTTTAACTTTTGAGCAAAAAAAGCATAAGCCCTACCTAACTCTGACAGTGACAGGAAAAAGAAGCTCACAGGGAGCTAAACATTAAATTATCCAGGTAAGCAATTCCTAGTCACGGTGGGTCACACCTATAATCCCAGCACTTCGTGAGATCAAGGTAGGAGAATTGCTTGAGCCCAGGAGTTCAAGACCAGCCTGAGCAATATAGCAAGACCTCGTCTCTACAAAAAAATCAGCCAGGTATGGCGGCATATTCCTGTAGTCCCAGCCACTCGGGAGTCTGAGGTGGAAGGATCGCCTGAGCCCAGGTGGTCAAGGCTGCGGTGATCTGTGATAGTGCCACTGCACTCCAGCCTGGGTGACAGAGGGAGACCCCGACTCTAAATAAACCAATAAGTAGATAAGGACCAAATGAAGCTTAACAAGGAAAGTAAACACACTGCAAGTCTGATTAAAGAAGGTGAATGAAAGGGCCGACCGAGTGGGAAGCCATTTTTCATCTTGTTCTTAAGCCCTGACGCAATGATGAGAAAGTAGAAGCTGTGCTTTTGGAGCAATACACACTTTAAGTAAAATTAACTTTGCCAACTTTGTCTTTTCAAAAACAGACTTCCTGGTGCCAGGTATCAGAGGTAACTCATAGTGTCAATCAAGCTTGCCTAGAGTAAAGGGAATTTATAAGGCCTAAAATATCATACATTGGTCAAGGACTGTAAAAGTCATGAAACTTGTAATCACAAAAGTTATGGCCGCTCAGAGGGAGAGCAGGTGGGGATTCGATCTTCCAGTAAATTGGGCCCTATCTACAGGGAAGCCAAGGATCCCCTGAAGCTACCCACTGGGAATGCCTAGGAGATAAGGGGAGGTGCACCCTCCATTAGCTCGAAGGAATGTCGTTTGGGAAGTGCAGGAGAATTAGAATCCTTGTCACGCCCTTCTCTAGGGGCTATGATCACGTGGGCGGACATTAGTGGGACTCTGTCACAGGTACTCCAAGACATCCACAGGTGGTCAACAAGGAAGTCATGGCAGCCACATCCACCTGGTTGCAACATCTCTAAGGAAAAGGATTTAAGCCAGGGCTTTGAGGGGCTACACTCACCTAGAGCGTGGGCCCGCTCCCTGTCTGTGGGGGGTGAACTTCTCTTAAGTAAATCTTCTCTTCTCTCCCCTCTGTGTGTTGTAATTCTTTGCATTTACTCGGATCTCCGGGTTCCCGGCGCGCACCCCCGGCTTGCCGGCTTCGGCGGTGCTGTGCCTCTCTCCCTGCGCCCCTCTCCACCTCTCCATCAACCCTCACCCCATCTGAACCCTAACGGTGAGGATGTGTGCAGAAGATTTCTGACTGGTTAGGTTATTTACTGCCCTATGATTCTACCTATAACTTTTTTATATGTATAACCTTCACCATTTTTATGATACTTATTGCTATGTTATCATTATATGTCTCTTGTCAATGCTATACCAGATACTGGAAAAGAAAAAGGACACAATTAAAGGCCCAAATTGACAGCTTTCAAAATAGAACTGGTCCAGGATGCCTTTTTTTTTTTTTTTTTCAGATTGAACAGGAATCCAGGCCTGACTCTCTCTTGCCCCTTAAGCTGGCTGTAAAAGGTCAAACTGGCCGGGTGTGGTGGCTCAAGTCTATAATCCTAGCACTTCGGGAGGCCGAGGTGAGTGGACTGCCTGAGCCCGTGGGTTCGAGACCCTCATGGGCAACTTGGCGATATCATATCTCTACAATAAATAAAAAATCAGCCGGGTGTGGTAGCGTGTGCCTATAGTTTCAGCTACTTGGAAGGCTGAGGCGGAAGAATCTCTGGAGCCCAGCAGGTCGAGGCTGCAGTGGCCAGGAGTGGCCACTGCACTCCAGTCTGGGTGACAGAGTGAGACTCCAACTCAAAAAACAAAACAAAACAAAAAGAAAAACAAGAAAAAAATCAGCTCAAACTAAATCATTCCTCCATGATCCGACATCGATAATATTAAAACTATTGTCACTAAATAGACATTTGCAGGAATAAACCTTCTTAGCACTGTGGCTCTCCTGCTGTTTATTGTCCTACACATGCAATCCATGGAATGGGTTTTTACCAAAAGGGGAGACTAAGGACTAAACTCTGACCTTTTTCATCTCCTGGCCAAATTTCTAGGAGGCCTGGGAGTTGTACCCTACAAACTGTTAAGTGTCACCAGATGGGTTTTGGGGTTTTTTGAGTTGGAGTGTCATTCTGCTGCCTAGGCTGGAGTGCACTGGCATGCTCTCAGTCACCGTGGCCTTGATCTGCTGGGCTCAGGCAACCCTCTCGCCTCTGTTTCCCAGAGTGCTGGGATTCTAGGTGTGACCCACTCCACCCAGCTCAGATGGGCTTTTATTAACCTTATATAATGTGGTTTACTTTCCAACCTGACTTTGGCATAGCATGACATAACAGATAAAGAAGGAAATAAAAAATATTTTATGATCTTGCAAAGCCATCTCTTAGGGAAACTGACATCTGCGTAAGATCCCCTTCCTGGAGGTCCCCAGAAGAACTGGACATTTGCCATCTATTCTCTCGCAGAATTGCCTCCTATGAGGCTTCATCTGCATATCAAGAACCTTGGTTTCCTCAACTCTCTTCTCATCTTAGCTTCGCATTTCCTTTTACTAATTCCAAGATTCTTTAGTCAAAGGTTGCTTCTTGCTACCAACTTCCAGTCAGAAAATCTTCGAACCTTCCTGTAACTTGCAAGTCCCCACTTAGAGTCGTCCTGGCTTTCTGGGCCAACCAATGTGTACCTCACATGTACTGATTGATGTTTTGCTGGTAGCTCCTGTCTCTCTAAAAATGTATAAAGTCAAGCTGCAATTCAACTATTTTGAGCACATGTTCTTAGGACCTCTTAGGATTATGCCATGGGCCTATCATTCATATTTGGCTCAGAGTAAATTTTTCTTTTCTTTTTTTTGAGTTGGAGTCTCACTCTGTCGCCCAGACTGGAGGGCAGTGGTACGCTCCCAGCCACTGCAGCCTCGACCTGCTGGGCTCTGGCGATCCTTCCGCCTCAGCCTTCCAAGTAGCTGAAACTACAGGCGTGCACTACCTCACCCGGCTGATTTTTTGATTTATTGTAGAGATGAGGTCTCGCTAAGTTGCCCAGGCGGGTCTCAAACCCATGGGCTCAGGCAATCCACTCACCTCAGCCTCCCAAGGCACGGGATTACAGGCTGAGCCACCGAGTCCGGCTCAGAGTAAATTTTTCTAAGTATTTTACAGACTCAAGCATCTTTTGTCAACAAAAGCTAGGACTAACTTGGACCCCATATCAACTGAACCCTTCCTATGACGAAGGAAGTCCCACACCATTCCAAAGAACACACTTAACCTGCTTTACTCACTCAACCCTGTAGGTCCTCTAGAGGATCTGGGAGCCTGGACATAACAACCATGGAGGTTTCCCTCCCCTCCCACCATCACCTCCTGCAAATCCAGAGGGGCAGTGGAAAGGCCCACTTCTGAAGACCCTGGGTTTCCCAGTTTCCAGGATATAGGGCCCCTGGGGCTCAGACAGGCAGGAGGACTGAAACCTAGCAAGCTCCTCTGCTCACTGTCCAGCACCTGCATAACGCCAAAACTGTGGCAATCTTGAGTTGCAGACAAACTTGTTTACTCACAGGCGAAGCCTGCACGCACTGCTGACTGGGGGAGAAAATGGTCAATGGCTAGAGAACCCAGAACCCAGCACTCACCCTCCCGGTTCTGCAGTGCTCCCTCTGCAAGCCAGTCCCATGGCTGAGAGCCGCCCATACCCTTGTCCCCTTGGGGGGCCTCTGGCTCTTACTCCTCCCAACCCTTTCCCTCACTGCCCAAGGGGGCCACCTAGATCTGCATTTTGACAACAACACAGTGAAACTCAGCAGGAAGGGGCAGCTTGGCCAGGAGTACCACCAGAGCAGACCACCCTGGCCAGGGCAGTCCTGCGGTGTCCACAGCCCCATCACGCCCGAGGCTGGCTGTGCTGTCTCCTAGCACAACGGGTAAGGCAGGAAGAGAGAGGACAGGTGATTGCCCAAGGGGGACTGGACGGGTCCCACACCACACTCAGGTCTCTGTTGAGTAACTTCTCCATGAGAGAGTGGGGCCCGACAGACAGAATGCGCCAGTGGGGGCAGGGCCGAGGGCTCCAGGTGGCGCATGGCCGGCCTGGGGCTGCTCCTCAGTGGTGCGTCCCACTAGAGATTGGAGTGTGTGGCTGCCTGCCTTTGGCACAGCAGCAGCAGAGCTCCAGGCTGGTAAGCCACCAGAACAGCGAACTGCACCGACTCATGGTGCCCAAAGCAAACCTCAGAGGCCCGGCAGGGTCAAGGGCTTCCCCGCCGATGTTCAGAGACTCGTTCGGGTCCCGGCTGACCTCAGGGAGCCCAGCCCAAGCTCACGTGGACAGGATGTGGACAGCAGGCTGGGACTCAGCTCCCACGACGTCTTCGTCATCACCTTGCTTCTTGCGCAAACACCATGTACTTCCACTTTTGTCTTTATTTGAAACCCAAAACACTCAGAAAGTGACAGTTCACTTTAAAAAAGCAAACAGATCAAATAAGCAGATCCGGGAAAACATCGACCTTGTCTGGACAGCTTTTGTGAAGTAAAACCTAGCCTCTTCAGAAGCTCATGAGCTGAGCTACATGGATAAGTCAGATTTTGTTTTATTTAATTAATTTATTTATTTTTGAGTGGGAGTCTCACTCTGTCGCCCAGACTGGAGTGCAGTGGCCGCTCCCGGCCACCGCAGCCTCGACCTGCTGGGCTCCGGCGATCCTTCCGCCTCAGCCTTCCGAGTAGCTGGAAATACAGGCGCGCGCTACCACGCCCGGCTAATTTTTGATTTACTGTGGAGATGAGGTCTTGCCAAGTTGCCCAGGCGGGTCTCAAACCCGCGGGCTCAGGCAATCCACTCACCTCAGCCTCCCAAAGTGCTGGGATTACAGACTGAGCCACCGAGTCCGGCCGGATAAGTCAGATTTTAAACTTAAATAGCAGCAACACACAGGACAACTTATTTCAGGAATATCTGATCTGAAAGTTCTGAACGAATTCCTCCCAACAACTGGCAGCCCCATCACACCCTTCCAGTCATGGCAAGAGCTCACTGTGTGGTGACCACGACCCTATGTGTGGGGGCCGGGGGCCCCCGGGGGGCTGGCGCTTGGGGTGTGGCCTTCTGGCTCCTCTCTGCAGACAGGCGCTCCAGGCGCTCTGTGTAGAAGCCATTGAAGTCAAGCCTGTGTAGAAGGAGAGCAGAGGTGAGGTCCCCCTTGGAGGGAGTGAAGATGCCACGGGCACACGCACCTCCCCTGGGTGCGTGCTAGGTGGCCCCGTGGGCCCCGTGGGAAAGGGTTGGCAACAGGCCTGGCAGGTGGGGAGGTGGTGCGCACTTGTAACTGGTATTTCAGCAGATGTGGATCCAGCTCAGCACTGGTCTGCAGGGGGCAGACGCAGGTTTCTTCTCTCAACTTCTGGGTGCTGGCAATGAGGCAACCGCCTGGCAATGGGGCCCGAGGTGCTAGGGACTGGGCACCTCGCAGAGATTCTCAGTGTGGGGCAGCCTTAGAATCCCCTGCTTAGGAATCAGGTCTGTGCAGGTGGAGCACAGGGCACCCGTCGGTCCCAAGGCACAAATGGGCACCTTCCCCACGACAGCACCCCTTCCTGGCTGGAAGCTGGGGCCGCCTTCCACCCAACCAACTGGTGGGCAAATCCCCTGTCCGATCCCTGCTGGCCGCCTGCCTTCCTTTTAGGTGGGTAGTGCAGCATGCATGAGGTCGACTCAGGCCCAGCCCAGCCTCACAAAACACCTGCAACCGTGGGGTGCTGGTGGAGCAGCCATGGCCACCTGGCAGCACAGATGTACAGACATCATGCCCTAGGGAAGGCCAGGGTGGCCTGACACACATGTTCACACATGTGGCCGCACAGTAAGCACCCCGACCCACTTGCACCCTGCCTTCAGAGAGTGGTGTGTGACTAGTGGTGGCACCAGGAGATGAGTGGCCAAGGTCCGCACACCTGAGAACTGACCCTCCTCACACACCCCATCAAGGACTCAGTGCAGCCAAGACCCGAGGAATGGACTACAGCTGGTGGGCCGGGGGTGCAGAGTCCCTGGGAGTGCTGGGCACAGTGCGGGAGCCACAGAGGGAGCACAGCAGGTGGCCACAGACTCACCTGGAGATGACGCTAGCCATGCCATGCTCACAGTCGCTGGTGCTGTAGATGCTCAGTCGGGCCAGAAGGTCAAGCAAGTGGGCCGAAAAGTTCTTATCAAACTTGGTGATGGTGGCCTCGAAGCTAGACGCCAGGTGAGGAGCGTCTGTGTGCTCAGCCAGGTACTAGAACAGAGCCAGAAGCCTAAGCTGCTGCCCTCCCGGCTCTGTGCTGCCCCAGTCCCATCGTGGCCCTCCCAGCAGGCTCGTTTCGTCTTCCCTCCTTAAGCAGAAGAAATGGGTTCTACAGCATCTTCACATCCTAAAATGTTCCTGACACCAAGGTTTGGCACGTGGGGAATCACAGGCCCCACAGACAGATGAAGAGGTGGAGGCTCAGACCCCATGGGTCGCCCTTCCAGCTCTCTCACTGTAGGTTGGATGTCCAAGCTCATGCCAAGCTTTCCCCTGGACACTTCTCAGTAAGGGGGACGATCCCTGTCTCTCACTGTCCCTTGCTTCTGGTAATCAAGCACTCTCAGCACAGCTCTTCTTTGCCAGCCCCAGCGTGGGAACCCGGAAGGTACACCCTGTCCCCATCATATCAGGTTGGAGCTAGTGCTGCGAGGCCACATCAGGACGCATCTTGTTTGTGTCTGCTGAGAACCTGCTGCTTCTCACTCAGGGCAGGCTCTAGTCAGTAACAGCAGCATGTGTCGACCTCGCCGACACACACCCTGGGGCATTCCAGGATCCCCCACGCCTGCCACAGGGTATCCCATCCCAGTCGTGGGGTCTCCCAGACTCCCTTACACCCGCCTTGGGATGTCTCAGGCTCCCCTACAGCTCTGGGGTACCCCAAGCTAACCCCACACCCACCACGGGTGTCCCAGGCTAACTTACCATGAAGTGTTCCAGGCTCCCCCACCCCTGTCCTAGGGCCTCCCAGGCCCCCCTACACCTACCATGGGATGCCTCAGGCCTCTCTACACCCATCCTGGGGCCTCCCAGGCTCCCCCATACCTGCCCCAGGTGTCCTAGGCTCCCCAACACAACACTCATTTTAGGGATCACTGTGGTCACACCCTCAAGCCCAGCAGGCTGAAGTCAGAATCAGAGAGTTAAAAAGGAAAATTCTTGCAGCTGTGCTTGGAGCCTAATTTTAAGCCTTTTTGTCAGCCAAAGGGGAGACAGAAACAAAAGCGGGTAGAAGGTTGGCTTTCCCCAAGTGCTGCGATGCTCACACTGTCACATCAGTCAGAAGGAAGAGCCTCTTTCTGGCCAGCCCTGGAGGTTACGCACCTTCCTTGTGAACTCCTTCCGGGCCCAGTCCTCAGCCCGTTCAGCCCCCGTGGGCAGCCCCAGCATTGCACTGTGCTCTAGCGCTTGCCGGCCCAGCTCACCATCTAATTTCATGCTCTGTGTAAATTTCTAGGGGATAGTCATAAAACAAACAAACAAACAAACAAACAAACAAAAATGTTCTGTTAGTTACAACCACAAGGCTCTGCAGAAAGCACCCAAGTTCCTGCAGGGGCACAGACTCCCTGCACAGCTGGTGCCTGCAGGTGAAATCACAAGCGAGTGCTGTGCTGACAGATTCCAGGTCTACCTCCCACAGTGACTGGCTGCTTTACAAAGAGTGTTTTCCCAGTGCTTCCCCGTTTGAGATCCCAACGGGGCTCCTGAGTATCAAAGCAACGGGCTCACAGCCCCCTTGCCGCCCTCACCTTTCTACTCACCATGTCCTCACCGTCCGCACAGTACTGTCTGCAGAGCTAGCCCCTCAAACCCCTCCAGCACCCTCAAGTCCAGTGAACTACCACAGTACCTCTTCTGCCACCAGATGTCACTGTTTTTGGGCAACTGCTTGGGATGACTGCATACAGATACTTCACTGAATTGAATGACTCATGGTGTGAGGAAAGAGAATGCAAGGGCGTTCAGAAAAGACCCGCGACAGAAACTAGCCCCAAGGACTGAGCCCTGACCACAGTGCCAGGGCAGGTGCACAAGGAAGGAATGACCTGGATGGGAAGACCCAAAAGTTCTGGAAACATTCAGAAAACAGTGGGCTCCTTGACAGAGCTCAAGGCAGAAGGTGGAAAAGGGCTGCGTGCAGCAACAGCCTGGATGCCCACATCTGTCATCACCTGTCTCACCTATTGTCACCTGCTTGTTCCAACTACCACCTGCTCATACCTGCACACAACTGTTCACACTAGCCTCACCCATCCACACCTGTCCACACCCGCCTGTACCTGTCCACACCTGCCCTCACCTGCCTCACCCATGTCCAGACCTGTCTATATCCATTTACACTGGCCATCACCCACCCACACCTGTCTGCACCTGCCTGCACTGGCACGCACCTGCATGCAATTGGTGAACATGACGCACACAGACATGAGCTTGGAGAAGACCTTCAGCAGCTCTGGGTTGGTCAGCATGCAGTCCTTCAGGCAGTTGTCCAGGAAGCTTGTGTGGTGGCCAAGGACATCGTCGATGTTGGAAGCCTGTGGAGAAAAGGCTGAGACTTAGCACTGCTGCAACGGCACTGAGCCTCTTCAGCAAGTGTTCACTGGTAGATAGGCCACATGGGTGTGGCATTCTAGTTTGGCTTCGTACTCTTCTGTTTACACATTTCCATCTTTTAGATGGGACTATGGTCTTTTAGGGAAAAACCTCGAAATGCCACTAAAAGAATACTGAACATCCCCCAGAGGTCCAAGTCTTTAGTTCTTAAAGGCAAAAAGCCGGAAGGAAATACGACTACTGGCTACTTTCTGCTTCCAAACTTGGTTGCTGAGCTCTTGGCTGCTGCCTGGGACGTGCAGTGTGGGAGGGGCTGTGAATCCCTCAGAGCCCCCTGGAGGGGAAGGGGCTCAGAGTGAGTCCACACGTGCCTGTCTAACGGCTGGTTCCGGTGCAGCTGGCCCACAGGAGAGCCCACTCTCCCTCCTCCACCCTGCCTGTCCCTTCTCGTCTGTCCCCCTCCAGTCTCCCTCTTTCCCCCAACCCCGAGCCTCCCTGCCTGTCTCTCTCTCCCCCCCTTCCTCCTGTCTCCCCCTCCACCTCGCTCACTCCCCCCTCCTCTCCTCTGCCTCCCTCTCCCCACGCCCCTGGCTTCTCTCCCCCCTACCCCACTCCCTCCCTGGCTGTCTCTCCCCCACCTTTGGCTGTCTCTTCCCATCCCTTATTCCCGTCTCTGCCAACCCTGCACTCCTCCCTCCCTGTCTCTCTCTCTTTACCTCCCTCTCTCCCCACCCCCTGCCTGTCTCCTCCAACTCCCCTCCCTCCTCCCTGTCTCTCTCTCTTTCCCTCTCACTCCTCCCCTCTTCCTCCATGTCTCTCTCCCCTCCAACCCCATTCCCTCCCTGTCTGTCTCCCTTTCTCTCTCTTATACCCTCTCCATCTCCCTGGCAATGATCATGTAGAAGGAAACCACAGAAGAGCAGGGCTCCTCCTTCTCAGGCGCGGCCAAGGCCCTAGTAACTTCTCTCTAGCAGAGGGCAGTGGAGCTGCGGGGCAGTGTCCCCGCAGCTTGACCCCCGATACCAGCCAGCACCTGGCACTCTAAAGATCGTTTTGTGAAACACACCCAGGTTGGAAAAGAGCCTCTTAAATGTCATGATCCAATGAACGAAAACTCACAGATTTCAGGTTTTTCTCCAGGATGTGCCAGGTTGGTTCCATCACTTCAAACATCATGTAGTACTGAATATTCTGAACAAAGTTGAGCATTCGCTGTCGCAGAGTGAAGGCCCCGGCAAACCTGAGTGGCAAGAAGGACAGTCACAGAGGACATGACACCATGCCGGGATTTCAATGATGTCCAGAAGGTACGACTGCTTTCTCTGAGCACACTGGGCCCTCATAACTGCTGCTCTTGTAACTCAGAGACTGCTTGGTCATACACACAAATGGCACCAGTGAAGAAGCATGCCTCAGTGCTGGGGCATGCTCACCCACGCAGGGCCTGGAGACTCCACCCCCTGCTCTGGAAAGGTCAGGCGAACATCCTGCCCAGCAGGACTTGTCACCATCCATCTCTCTGTATCCTGTGAGGACAATACCAACCAGCCTGACGACGGAGATTCGGAAACAGGTTCCTCAGTTAATGGAACCCCTCAGAGCCAGTAAGCAGCTCCCAGTGGGGACAAGACCACCTAGTGGATCCTATATTTTGTGCCTTATTATCAAGACGGATTCCTAAGACATTCTGCCATCAACCCTTTCTTCAAACACTACCTAGTGCCTCAGACCAGTCACAAAGTACCTCTGGGTCCCCAGTATGACGTGGCTCTGTGTGCCTGGGAGGAGGGAACACATGCTCTCAGCCCTGGGGTGGAGGGACTGTGTCCTGCAGACAGACCTGGGCAGTTTTCACACCCGTGTGGTAACCACAGGGTGCGACGAGGACGGAAGGGCAGAGCTAGTATCCCCTGTGGAGTGGAAAGCAGTACCGCGCTGCCCCGAGGCATGAACACCAAAGTATCATGGATCTAAAAGCTACAGACATGAGCTTTCAAATCACTCTTCTAAAAGGATAAAAAGCAAAACTGTCCTACTTGGAGGGATCACAGAGGGCAGGACGCACCACTTTGCAGAGGGCAGCGCATGCTGCTTGGCGGTCTTGTTGCTGATCCAGATATTGCAGAGCTGCCGCTCCACATGCTTGCAATAAAACATGTGCCTGAAGAGCATCTGATAGCGAGTGAGGGCCTTCCTGCAAAAGACGGGCACACGGGACTCTCAGACACGGATGTGGCTGCGGGCATCAGACGCCAGCATAGATGCAGCCAGGCCACGCTCACCAGTCTGCATGGGCCCCAGGTAGCTCGTGGATCTGCTCTGGGCACAGGTGGCTAGGGAGAGCCCCCGCCCTCTGTCAGGTCTTGCTTCCTCCACACCTGAACATGTTTCCAGAAAGTGCCGCTATGTGGCCAACTCCTCACCTGTTGATTATCAGAGAAAGGGGCCACTTGACGATGTAGTCGAACGAGAAGGCCTCCAGGCCGCTCAGCGTGAGCTCAGTGGGATCAGCGTGGGTCATCGCCTTCTCCTGCTTGGTCTCGATAGCCAGAACGCGCAAGAGCTGAGTGATTAGGTCGTGAGGCATCAGGTCAATCTTGGGGGAGAAAATAAAGTGCCATTTTTACAGGCAACAGTCAGAAGACAAGCCCTGATCCTCACCATCCCTGAATCGTGAGCTGGAAAAACAAATCCAGTTTTGACATACGTTTCTCTGAATTCTGATTGTGTTGTTGGTGCTGTTGAGTCAGAGTCTCGCTCTGTTGCTCAGGCTGGAGGGCAGTGGCACACTCATGACGACTGCAGCCTTGACCTGCTGGACTTAGGTAATCCTCCTGCCTCAGTTTTGCAAGTAGCTGGAACTATAGGCATGCTCCACCACACCCAATTACATTTTTGATTTAACTGATAACAGTGATGAGGGCTTGCCAAGTTGCCCAGGCTGGTCTCGAACCCCTGGGCAATCCTCTTGCCTCTGCCTCCCCAAGTGCTGGGATTACAGGTATGAGCCACTGCACTCAGCCTAAATTATGACTGTAAATATTGGAGGCTGACTTAAAAAAAAAAACCCAAACATCTACTGACAAATCCTAATTCAAGATTAAACCACTTCCTATTCAAACAGAAAACAAATACAGATGAATTACTTTTTAAATACTCCTGCTGCTGTGGGTAGTATAAACGAAAAAGCACAGGGGACAGTCAGAGAAACTGAATCCCTTAAGATTGAACCTTTTACCACAATAAGCACCAGGCACAGGTTGAAAAATATGGCATATATAATGAAAGATTAATAAATATAAGTAAATAATACTGTCCACATATTAATTATTTAAATACTTTTTAAATGCCAACTACACAGAGTGTCAGAGTGTGACAGAGTTTCCCATAAATCTACAACATGCCAGGCATGGTAGTACATGCATCTAATCCCAGCTATTCAGGAGGCTGAGGTGGATGAATCACTTGAGCCCAGGAGTTTGAGGCCGCAGAGAGCCATGAACGCACCACTGTACTCCAGCCTGGGTGACAGAGCAAGACTCTACCTCTAATTAAATACATGAGTAGATAAAATAATAAAGTAAGTCTATGACACGACATAAAATGAAGGACAGAGGATAGAAGAAGAAGAAGAAACAAACACCTGATAGGCAAAAAACACTCACCATCACCTAAAACAGAAATGAACATCTAATAAAAGTTTTCCTGCCCATCAGAGTAGCAAAGGGGAAATTTGCAAGTGTGCAGACAACAGCCTCCAAGCTGTGCAGCCTAGTGTCCTATGACTAAATTCTAGTAAGACCTGTCTAGTGGTACAAGGGCTATATATTTTGACCCAACAATTTCTCTACTAGGAATGCAGTCTATGAAAATACTCTGGTACCTAAAAATAGACCCCCAAAATAGCAGAAGCAAGAATGAACAAAATTACAAGAAAACAGTTATACAATAACAGTACCCCACTTTCTATAATAGATAGAAGTTAGGAAACAAAGAGAAGATTTGAGCAATACAATAAATACACCCAACCACACATCTACAGAACACTCCCAGAACAGCAGCAGAACACACATTCTTCCCAAGTGCATATGGAACATTCTCTAGGATATATGTTGAGGCCACAAAATAAGTCTCAGTGAATTTCACAACACCAAAAATCATACATTCACACATTCTCTGATCACAATGAGATAAAGTTAGAAATAAATAACAGAAGAAAAACTGGAAAATGAACAAGTAGGTGGAAATTAAATATCAACAACTGATGAATCAAAAAAGAAATCACAAGGGAATCAAAAAATACCTTGAGATAACCAAAACTGAAAACACAGCATGCCAAAACTTAGGGAGGCAACAAAATCAGTCCTGAGAGGGAAGATTACAACTGCAAATGCCATGTCAAACAAGAAGGCCAATCTCAGATCAATAACTCACCTTTACAACTTAAGAAAATAGAAAAAGAAGAGCAAACTAGACCCAAAACCAGCAGACAGAAGGAAATGACAAAGATTAGAGAAGAGATAAAACCGCGAACAGAAAAACAATAGAGAAAATCAACAAAATCAAAAGTTGTTGTGGGGGGCACGCCTCATCAACAAGGGTACCCGCATAATGAATATTTATACACTTAACCCTGAATTGTACCCACATCTTCAAAATAAATTTTTTTTTAAAACTGGTTCTTTGAAAAGATCAATAGAATTGACAAAGTTTTATCTCCATTACTAGCCACTTCACAGAAATAGAAAGGGTTATAAAAGAATATTGTGAGCTGTGCACCAACAATGAACACCCAAGTGAGGTGGGAAGCAAACACCCAAGCCACCAAGGCTGACTCCAGAAGAGAGAACTGAGCAGACCCATGGCCAGCAAGGCGAAAGTCAGCAGTCAAAACCTCCCAACACAGTCTGGGCTCAGTGGCTCAGTTTGTCATCCAGCACTTTGGGAGGCCGAGGCGAGTGGATTGCCTGAGCCTGCAGGTTCAAGACCAGCCCAGGCAACTTGGGGAGACCTCATCTCTACAATAAACAAAAAAAAAGCCGGGCATGGTAGCGCGCGCCTATAGTTCCGGCTACTTGGAAGGCTGAGGCAGAAGGATTGCTGGAGCCCAGCAAGTCGACGCTGGGGTGGCTGTGAGTGTGCCACTGCACTCCAGCCTGGATGACAGAGTGAGACTCCAACTAAAAAAAAAACAAACCCCAAAAGACAAAAAATAAAAAAACCTCACAACACAGGCTAGCCCAGAACCAGATGGCTCCTGGTGATCCTGCGAAACATTTAGAGAAGACCTGACACCACTCCTGAAACTCATCCAAAAGCTGAAGAGCAGGGACACTTTCAGACTCACTCTATCGGCCACCACAACACCAATGTCACAACCAGACAGGACACTGCAAGGAAACCTTAGGCCAACACCCCTCATGAACGCAGGGGCAAAAATCCTCAGGAATAACTGGCAAACTGAACTCAGCAGCACACTGAAGGAGTGAAGGAAAGCCAAGCCCGTGACCACGTGCCCTGGTGCGGAGGAACACTAGACAGGCTAGTTTCTGCTGTGACTGTGTCCCACGCCTTCCTCAGGTGGCACCCTCTCCAGCAGAGTGCAGCCCCTGGCAGCCCCCACCCACCTTAAGGTCGTCCTTGAAGGGGTCCATGTTGGCGGTGCTCATGCGGAGCGCCAGCTCCAGCAGGGCTTCCAGGCGGGGAGGCGTGATGTCCTCCACTGGCTTCCGGAGCTCCTCCTCAGTGAGGTCCATGAAGTGCACAAAGAAGTCCCCCTGGTCCATCAGGAAGTAGCGCTTGATGGACCTGCACCAGGGAGGAGGAGGTGAGCACAATACCCACACGCGCCAGCACGGCACCACAACCACCAGATCGGAACGAGCCAAGTGGCTCTCAGGCAGGGACACAAAGGACCTCCGTGTCAGGCTGCGGCAGGAGGAGGCGCTGGCAGCAAGGAGCTGCGGGGGGTGGTGGTGATGCACTCCAGGCAGGGTCAGGGTGGGGAGCTGGAACGCCTGGACAAAGTGACTGGGGAAGATGCTACCCAGTGCAAGTGTGCTAGGCCCTCAGGCTGGAGACGACCCGCAGCATGCCTACTCTTACAGAGGTAAGACAGGTTCACCAGAAGTCACTCCCATCTCAGCCCCACATCCCACAGTTCCACACTTCACTAAGGGACGGAGCTAAGAACAACCTCAGGTGTGCCACCAGCTCCTTCTCCTCCATCAGGAAGTCCAGCAGCACCTTGCTAGCATAGTTAAACGCCTTCTCAATTTGTTCCATGTACGCACGCTCTTTTAACGTGTAGATGATTTCTTTAGCCACTGGGCAGGTAACGTCGTGGCCACACTCTCTGACCACATTCAGATACTTTCCTGAAAGGAGATCGCAGACAGCAAATCAGAAACTTCATTGTACACATGGCAAACCTCAGGCCTAGGGCCTCCATCCAGACACGAGGCTGTAGACTGGACACAGCAGACAGCACAAGGCAGTCCTATGAACTCACTTTACCCCAGGCAGAGAAACACACAGTCAACTACTACAGACTGAAGGAGTAGCTATGATGAACTATTGTGGCTCTTTCCATCTGGAGTCAGGTATCATGGCTCTTGCCTGTAATCCCAGCACTTTGGGAGGCTGAGATGGGAGGATTGTTTGAGCCCAGGAGTTTGAGATCAGCCCAGGCAGCATGATGGTCTCGTAAAAAAAAAAAAAAAAAAAAAAAAAAGTGTCTCACGAGAACCAGATTGCTAATCATCTCCCAACCCTTCCATGAGAGCCCAGCTCTCAGAACCAAAGGGTGGAGTCCCTCTATCATTGACCAGTCTAAGCAAGTCCTAACCTGTGTGAAGGTGATAAAAACACTGCTGGCCCAGCAGGCATGTCTTTACCACTTGTAGTCTTTCCTGTAGTGGTAACAAAGTTTCAGAAAAAACAAAGAGAGGGTACCTGTGAGAAAACCTCCTAGGATCAAGAGACAAAACTTTTTTGACCAGTGTCCAGGAATCACCTGACACCAGAAGAGCAACTCCTCAGCCTCAGTGCAGCCCAGGCTAAAGGACCAGTTGTGACCTGCAGCCCTGTGCTCTGGTGGGCGTGTAATCTTGGGTGCCCAGCAGAATGAGACACAGACTCCAGGAAGAACAATCAGGCTGCAGGCCTCCAGCGCCCCACCTCCTTGCTTGCCGCACATGCACGTGCACCTGTGCTGAGGATCTTGTCAGCCATCTTCTGCAGGAAGGACGGGATCTGCTGCTGGACAATGGTGTAGCGCTGGTCCCAGTACTTGTCGTTGTAATCCTCCTGGATCTTCTCCTTCCGCAGCTCATGCTCTTCAACCATGAACTCACTGAAACCATAGGGGCACTTCAGATCGGGGAAGTGAGGGCGCCTTTCGTGACTTATGCAGCTGAGGTGCTTCCCCAGGATAGCACAGCAAGCCTAGCAGAGCTACAGGGATATTTACAGAGGCAGAAACACTTCCTAAAACTTTCCACTAAGGCTTAGCCTACCTTACCAGAGTTACTTCTCCAATGTTGAGTTAAAACCTCACTTTAGCAGGACATCTAACCTGGAGCTCAGAGAGAATCTAGGGGCCAGAGATCTGAATGGGAAACTAATTTGTCTTTATTTTCATTGCTTCTTACTAGAATTTAGCATTTCTTTCCATCACGAACACAGGCAACAAAATAACACTTGAAGCAGGTGTGAAGCTGCATTCCTTCTTAGGGCTATCACAGCACATTGTGTTTGTTCCATTACTCAAGAAAAAAATACTTCTAGATCTCAAATGTATATATATATATGTATTTTTTGATTTGGAGTCTCACTCTGTCACCCAGGCTGGAGGGCAGTGGCATGCTCTCGGTCACCGCAGCCTTGACCTGCTGGGCTCAGGCAATCCTTCCACCTCAGCCTTCCAAGTAGCTGAAATTACAGGCGTGTGCCACCATGCCTGGCTAATTCTTTTTTTTTTAATTGTAGAAATGAGGTCTTGCCAAGTTGCCCAGGCTGGTCTCGAACTGGCAGGCTCAGGCAATCCTCTCACCTCAGCCTCCCAAAGTGCTGGAATTATAGGTGTGACCCATCATGCCTGGCCACAAATGTGTATTTTTAAAATGTTCTGGTCAGGCACAGTGGCTCACATCTATAATGCTAGCATTTTGGAGGCTGAAATGAGAGAACCGCGTGGGCCCAGAAGTTCAAGACCAACCTAGGCAACATAATGAGACCTTGTCTCCACAACAAAATCTAAAAATTAACTGGGCGTGGTGACTCGCACCTGTAGTCCCAGCTATTTGGGAGGCTGAGGCAGAAGGATGGCCTGAGATCAGGAAGTGGAGGCTGCAATGAGCTATGAGCGTGCTACCATACTCCAGCTTGTATGAGAGACCCTGACTCAAAAAAAAGAAAAAAAGAGCCGGGCTCGGTGGCTCAGCCTGTAATCCCGCGCCTTTGGGAGGCTGAGGTGAGTGGATTGCCTGAGCCTGCGGGCTCGAGACCCGCGTGGGCAGGCAAGACCTCATCTCTACAATAAAATAAAAATAAATCAGCCAGGCGTGGTAGCGCGTGCCTGTAATTCCGGCTACTCAGAAGGCTAAGGCGAAAGGATCGCTGGAGCCTAGCAGGTCGAGGCTGTGGTGGCCGGGAGTGGGCACTGCACTCCAGTCTGGGCGACAGAGTGAGACACCAATTAAAAAAAAAAAAAAGATAAAACGGATGGACATGGTGGCTCAAGCCTGTAATCCCAGCACTCTGGGAGGCGGAGGCGAGAGGAATGCCTGAACCCACGGGTTTGAGACCAGCCCAGGCAACTTGGTGAGAACTCATCTCTACAATAAATCAAAAAATTAGTCAGGCATGGTGGTGCATGCCTGTAGTTCCAGCTACTTGGAAGGCTGAGGCGGAAGGATCGCCGGAGCCCAGCAGGTCCAGGCTGTGGTGGCCAGGAGTGTGCCACTGCACTCCAGCCTGGGTGACGGAGTGAGACGCCAACTCAAAAAGTTTTGACAAATATATCTCAGTACAATAGAATTCTCCGTGAACTGACACATCTTGCTTCATGCATTTAAATACATCTCGTTAAGGAGAGCCACAGACTTCAGACCAGAAAGGCCACACACCAAGGAAGTTTGAGTACCAGATTCAGGCGACTTTAATGTCCTTCACGATAGCATAAGGCCATAAACAGCCATTGCACATTCCCTACCTGTGGCGCACGGCGGGTGGCCACACAGGCACCTGTTTGCGTTCCCTGGGAGGGGCAGCAGCACGCACACATGTGCGTGTCCCTGTGAACTGTGCAGAGTCCTACCTGTAGGGGTCATGGATGATGCCCCTATAGATCCACTTCTCCAGAACCTCAAAGTAGGGCGTGCTGGCCGCCTTGGTCAGGTACAAGCACAGCTCCTGCGCCTGGCTGTCCCCCGTGTAGTTGAAGCTCCTGTCGTGGAGTAGGCTCAGCGTCGACCCCCCGAGACACTCACCTTTGTCCACTGAGGTGGCTGCAGGGAGGAGAAGGAGGTCACTGCTGAGACGGAAGCCCCTGCACACACCCAGCCTCAGGGAGAGACGGGGGCAGCCTCTCCGTCCCCAACTTACTTCCCGAGACAGGGCCCTCTTTTTGGGAGACACACAAGCTACAAAGTTGTAGCTGCTAATTAAAGCCTATCGACAAAAGCTTCTAGAGCCTGCCTCCTGCAAATTAATAAAACATGAAGCAATATGGGTTTTGGCCTCACGAACCTGGCATCTGAAAGAATAAATGGGGGCCGGGCTCGGTGGCTCAGCCTGTAATCCCGCGCTTTGGGAGGCCGAGGTGAGTGGAATGCCTGGGCAACTTGGCGAGACCTCATCTCTACGGTAAATCAAAAACTAGCCGGGTGTGGTAGCGCATGCCTGTAGTTCCAGCTACTCGGAAGGCTGAGGCGGAAGGATCGCCGGAGCCCAGCAGGTCGAGGTTGCGGTGGCCGGGAGCGGCCACTGCACTCCAGTCTGGGCGAAGGAGTGAGACTCCAACTCAAAAACAAAAACAAAGAATAAATGGGGTGGCCAGTACGGTACCCTGGGCCAGGTAGCCACTCCATGGACGCCAGGCCCTGCAGCTGTGAGACCCCGCCCCCCACTCTGCTCACCCAGGCAGGTGCGTACCAAGGGAGGCCAAGATGTCCAGGGTGCGCATGGCTGGTTGGATGTAGAACCAGAGCTTCTGTAGTGACAGGAGGCCTTGCCTATGCAGCTGCTCCAGCTGAGTGACCAGAATCAGGTATTCCTTCACCAGGGTGCGCATGGCAGCTGCCAGAGCGTGGTTCACCTGCCCATACTCAAAGGAAGACTTCTCTTCGATGAACCTGTGAGGAAAGATGGCTCAAACTCCCTTGAAAAGGTGAGAGCTGTTTTCAGATAAAAGGTCAAATATTCCAAGTCCCATCTTTTTTTTTTTTTTTTAGCCGGAGTGTCACTGTCGCCCAGGCTGGAGTGCAGTGGCACAGTCATAGCCACGACAGTCTCGACCTGCTGAACTCAGGCAATCCATTGACTCAGCCTTCCAAGTAGCTGGAACTACAGGCATGCATCACCATGCCTGGCTAATTTTTTTTTTTTTTTAGTTGGAGTCTCACTCTGTCGCCCAGACTGGAGTGCAGTGGCCGCTCCCGGCCACCGCACTTTTGACCTGCTGGGCTCCGGCGATCCTTCCGCCTCAGTCTTCCGAGTAGCCAGAATTACAGGCATGCGCTACGCCCGGCTGATTTTTTGTAGAGATGAGGTCTCGCTGCCCAGGTGGGTCTCGAACCCGCGGGCTCAGGTAATCCACTCACCTCAGCCTCCCAAAGGTGTGGGATTACAGGCTGAGCCACCGAGCCCGGCTAATTTTGTGATTTATTGTAGAGAAGAGGTTTTGCCAAGCTGCCCAGACTGGTCTCGAACCCATGGGCTCAGGCACTCAGACAATTCTCTCACCTCCGCCTCCCAAAAGTGCTGGGATTGCAGGTGTGAGCCACCATGCCCAGCCCAATTCCCATCTTTAAACAGGAAGCACATGACTCACTCATCCCAGAGGGGAACTGAGAGGAGACGAGTCAGAACACCAGATGGTGACTCACAGGTTTTCAAGACCGAGTCAGGCACAAACCTGAGTCGTCAAGGCAGAGACTCTCTTCAGAAGGGGACGCCAGTGTCTCTTCAGTCATTAGGAGAAACCAGGGCTGAGAAGGTGAAGGCAGAGCCTGGCACCCACCTACCTGGTCACAGTGGAGTAGCTGGCAGCCACGGGGAGGATCCTGGTCACCAGCTCCCTGATGGACAGGTCCAGGTTGGGGTCTACTAGAAAAGTCCGGCTCTGCCTCCCAGTCAGGGGCTGGGCAGTGATGTACCTGCCGTCCACACCCACCAGCACATACAGCAGGTCCTCCACCACAGCTGACTCCTGGGAGGCCAGTGGCAGCGTCCCTGCGGGGCACAGACACGTGCTGGGGCTTCACAGTGCCTCACCCACATGGACCCCGCAGGCCTCCTAGTGACCTTGTCTGCTGGTCATAGCCACATTCGCTCATCCAGCTGAGGATGCAGGCACACGGTGTGCCTGGTCCCCGGGGCAGGGGTGTGCTAGGTGGCATCGGGACAGACAAGAGCACCTGGGAAGAGAGGACAAGGAAGCAGACCCACGACCAAACGAGATGACCCGCCTCAGAGGAGGAGGCAGGAGTCGACAGAGGGACTAGGAGGGAGAGAGGTAACGGGAGAAGATCACAAGACCCCCAAGGCCAGGTGCTGCTGCAGGACTGGCAAACCAACTGAGACCTGAGACGTGGCTGAGGGATATACACCCGTCCCACCATGCCTGCACGCCAGAGAAGGCGTGGGCTCCAGACTGAGGCTCTACCAGGTGGAAGTGATGGGAGGGCCACGGACGACTGCACTGACCACGGGGGTCTGGGCGTGCACAGGAGAGTGGATGGGGGAAGCCAGAGGGCTGAGGTGTAGGACGCCTGTATCAGATGATGGGCAAGAGCACAGCCAAGTGGAGGCTAACGCCGTGTGCGGCAGAGTCACAACAGGACAACGACAGGAGCGGTGGCCACTTCGTTCTCACGGCTTTCTCCACGTCTCAAATGACCCCAGATGGTGTTTTTCAGGGAATGCCAGCCCGAGGTCACATGAGGTTCTGTGATATGGCACTGACAAGACTGTGAGGTAAGGGGCTGAATGGGCCCCGCACAGATGCTGAGAGCAAGCTCTGTGCTCAGGTCTGCACAGGTGGCACTCAGGGATGGAGCCAGTAAAGACACAGGGAGGCAGGATACCAGTGCCACCTCTGGGACCTGCAGCACACACTTGCTTCAAACCCTTCCCCATGTTTCCAGAGCTCTTTGAGGTGTTGTTGCATTACAGGATGGCATTTTCCTCTTTTGTACAAGCCTTTCCCAATGGGGAAAAATGAGGGGGAGGCTTCCTATAGAAAATATCACTGTGCATGTCTTGTTCCAAAAAGTCATCCCTGCCTGGCTCCATCATGGGCCCAGCTGTCAGGGTTCTGTACTTCCTTCTCTGGTACCTGCCAAGGCATCGCCAGGAACTCTCAGATGCCTGTCGCTGCCCTAAAGGCTCCAAGTCAGGTCCCTTGTGGGGTCTGGAATCTTCATTCACATAACACAAGTGCCCTGCCCAGAAAACGTCATCTGTAGCCACAATAATCACACTCTTTCCTGGTGCTCTTCTGGGGAAAACGTCTTTGGTACTGTCCAATGCAAAGGGAGCTTTGCTGACACAGACCCTAGGATCTCAAGCCTGCCAACACTTGTGGGTAGACCCAGAAGACACGGGACCTAAGCACCTGCAAGACACCCCAGCCCCCGGCTATGGGGCCTCTGCCTTGCACCCTGGTTCCCTGCCTAGCCTGCAACTGAATTTTGCCAAGGGAACACCTGTCTCCCCGAGTTTGCACAGATTGTATTACTGTCGAAAACATACTGCACAAAGTAGATTGTTTTTTTTTTCTTATTTTTTTGAGTTGGAGTCTCACTCTGCCACCCAGACTGGAGTGCAATGGCATACTCACGGCCACTGCAGCCTTGACCTGCTGGGCTCAGGTAATCCTTCCACCTCAGCCTTCCAAGTAGCTGGAACTACAGGCACACGCCACCATGCCCAGCTGCTTTTTAAACTTTTATTGTAGAGATGAGGTCCCGCCAAGTTGTCCAGGCTGGTCTTGAACCCATGGAGTCAGGCAATCCTCTCACCTCGGCCTCCTGAAGTGCTGGGATTATAGGCATGAGCCATGGCACCCGGCCACAGAGCAGACTATTTTCTGGACCTTTTCATTAACTCACAACAGGGTTATGTTAGCTTGGGGATGGGAGAAAAACCATGGGATTTCATAAGACAGTTCCCCAGGGTTTTGGTGACAGTCAACCTCTGTTCTTATGCCACACAGAATGTGTGCTATGGTAATGTAAACTGCACTCCACACTTCCTCTTGCGCTAGGGCTGATAGCAATAGTCAAGACGCTACAGGTATGGTATGCCAAGTCCTTCATTGTGAAATCTCATTGTTCAATCTAAAAAGACATGGATTGTGACAGAGGAACACACCCTAGATCTTCAGCAACCTGTCCTGAGAGGACCTCATGCCTCATTTGCATTTTGTTTACAAGACACGCTATTCTTAAGAGGCCTCTGAGAGCACTGTCATAGCAGAATCTATGAGGAGTATACATATAAATAGCTGCTCAGAAAAACGTGACCACATGACTGTAGCGCCTGCAAGTCTGCACCAGAGCCCAAGAACGTGGGGCCTAGAAGGGACCAGACGCAGCCTGCCCTGTGGCTCTGACCAGAGGGACGGGAGGAGAGCCCGACGAAGTCCCTGGCGAGCGGTCATGGCTGCTAAACCAGAACCGGAAACCTGAGAGAGGACAGGCCTGGGGGAGGGTCTGGCCACACCCACACTCCCGCAGGCCTTGGTACCAGGGCAGCAGCAGGCAAGCAATGGTGTTATGAGGTCCTGGGGCTAGAAGCAAGCACGTCACATACCTATAGGCAGAGTTGTGTCTGTGCCTAAGCCCGAGCCAACCAGGAAATCCCCGAGCAGCGTTGGTCTCTCATACACCCACACTGGGAAGACAGGGAGTGGCTGGCCTGAATTCTTCTTGTTCTGTTTGTCTCGAAGCATCTTTCTTGTAAGTTCCAGGGACTAGCGAGGATATATTTAAAAACAAAATCAGAAAGTTATAGTTTAATGCAAACACTGAGCTAACACATCCTTAGAAATAAGCATATCTCTGGCATAGAAGTCAATCACCTAACCCATGTGAAGAGTCAATAGTGTAGAAACGAAACACTCTTCTACATGCCTATCACAATGAAAGGGGCTAGGAAACAAGAGATAGGACGCCCCAGCCCTTTTCTCTCTGGGCTCTCAGTCCAGTGCAGGACCCTCTGGCATATCATGAGTACCAGCGGTGGGAACCAAGAGGGAAGAGGTCGTGCCTTGACAAAGAGTGGGTGCTTTGGATGAGAACACTCTATGAAGAACCTGAATTGGTTTTTCCTGGTGGCCGCTAAGTCTAAACACAACTTGTTGGGTGAAGACAAGCTTCAGCAACAGATAGGAAACCTCCCCTTGCTGGAGACTGGCCCTGGGGCAGATCTAAGAGGCACAGCCAAGAAGGGCTGGTTTTGAGCAGAGTTGGACTGGGTCAGACTGGGCCAGTCCAGCTTTCAGGAGCGTTGACTTCCACCCAGGGGTGGTCAGGGCTAGGAGTAGGTGCAAACTGTCTCTGCACTTAACAGTGAGTCTCAGTTTCAGGTGTCACCTGGAAAGAGTGGTGTGAGGCCTGAGATTAGACAGAAGTTCAACACTGCTCCTGGCACACATAACACACCTGGCAAGCATCAGCTGTGTCACACGCACAAGTGAGACGAGGATGCCTCAGGGACATGACTCTAAAGAGGGGTTTGGGGGTCACAAAGGGGACAAGACAGGGCAAGAGATAAAACCAAGACCAGGCCGGGCATGGTGGCTCAAGCCTATACTCCTACCACTTTGGGAGGTGGAGGCGAGAGGATGGCCTGAGCTCAAGGGGTTCAAGACCAGCCTGAGCAACATGGCGAGACCTCGTCTCTACGATAAATCAAAAAATCAGCCAGGCATGGTGGTGCATGCCTATAGTTCCAGCTACTTGGAAGAGGTAGAGGTGGAGGGATCACCTGAGCCCAGTAGGTTGAGGCTGCAGTGGCCATGAGTGCCACTGCACTCTAGCCTGGGCGACAGAGTGAGACTACGACTCAAAAAAAAAAAAAAAAAAATCAAGACCACAGACAAATAGTAGGCATAGAAGGAAGGAAAGAATCTACAGAAGTGATCATTTTGAAAATATAACAAAAACAGAAAAGAAAATATAACAATAATCTGGGCCGGGATCAGTGGTTCACTCTGTAATTCTAGCACTTTGGGCAGCTGAGGCAAGTGAACTGCCTGAGCCCACAGGTTCGAGACCAGCCTGGGCAACTTGGTGAGACCCCATCTCTACAAGAAATCAAAAATTAGCTGGGCATGGTAGCGTGCGCCTGTAGTTCCGGCTACTTGGAATGCTGAGGCGGAAGGATCGCCGGAGCCCAGCAGGTCCAGGCTGGGGTGGCCCTGAGTGTGCCGCTGCACTCCAGCCTGGGCGACAGAGTGAGACTCCAACTCAAAAAAAAAAAAAAGGGAAAAAAAGCAGTCATCTAAAAAGCATAACCTTCTCGGAAACTGTCAAAAATGAAAGGAGGAAAGAGAAAACCACGATTTCTGTGGGCTCAGATTCACTTGGCTGCCTTGCAGCAGGGGAACCTCACTTCCCCAGGAAAAGCAGAACTTTACTGTCGTGATCTTTTAATTCGTGTGGCCCAGAATTCTTGATTTAAAAACTAACCCCACAGACTTGTTTCATAATCAAGCATAAGCCTCAGCCTCTTTAAATTGAGACTCATTTTCAATAACTGACAGAGAGACGTGCCCATCCAGTGGGCGCCCAGCATGGCAGAGGCGTGGGCGCCAGCAGATAAACGTGGACCATACCTGCTGCAACGTGGAGCCTGTGGCCACACTGCCAAGCTGCTTCCTCAGCTCTTCAAGCTCCTGCATGGAGATCTTGGAGGCTGTGGTGGGAACGCTGAAGTTAGTGGCACTGCTGCCCACCGCAGTGGCTGTAAGCTCAGCTCTTTCTCTTGCATTCTGCTGTAAATACTGCAGAGTCTGAAAACATGCAAAATCGCACATTCACACCACAGCAGGTCTGTGCACCTCAAGGCAAAGCCAACTTCTTCCTTCTTTCCTCACCCAAACAACCACACGTGAAAGTGAGGGGAAGGGTGCCCCTCTTGCCCTTTAGTCTAGTCTCCAGACACTCACGCCATGTGGTACCACCTGCCATGTTTCTGAGACACAGGGGAGGAACCCCTACAGCCGTCTTCAAGCCAATCCCAAACCTCCTCCCAGCAGCACAAGCTTTCCACCCCACATCTCCTGATCTGTCCTAGCGCTGGTGCCAACAAGCTCCTAGTCGCATCGTTTCACCTGCAGTGGGGGAGCAGGGACCCCCAGCACCACTCTGCTCCTCTACCTCAAAACATACTTCTCCCAACATCAAAGTGGCAGGTGCCACAGTCAGAACGCCACCACCACACACTGGAAAGTAACGTGCCCAGACCCCACAGGTCTGCTGATGCTCCACATGTTTATATGTCCATTGTATCTTGATCTACCAAAAAGTGTACTCCTACATGACCTCAAAGTGTTCCTGGCGTGAGGCAAGGGAGAGCAGACCAGCGAGGGCGTGCAGAGTGAGCAGGGGGAGTCACCTCACCAACACACAGATGCCACCAAGGACACCGCTACAATCATCCTTCACACACACTCAGATATTGCTCTTCCCAGTTTCCCAGCTGGGAGCAGTGTCCATGGCGGGAACAGGCACCCACCTCTTTGTCTTCTGTGAGCTTCGACAACAGGTACACCAGTGGGTCAAGGTTCCTTGTATTTTTAGATTTCAGTTCATCATATTTCTTTAGGAAGTCTTCCGGAGTACGAGAAAACTCTGCGATTTTAACCTCAAAAGCACAAACATAAGTGATTTAATGACAATAATTAATCAAGCACTTAAAAAAAACCTTCAAGCCGGGCTCGGTGGCTCAGCCTGTAATCCCGCGCCTTTGGGAGGCCGAGGTGAGTGGATTGCCTGAGCCCGCGGGTTCGAGACCCGCCTGGGCAGCGAGACCTCATCTCTACAATAAATCAAAAAATCAGTTGGGCGTGGTAGCGCATGCCTGTAATTCCAGCTACTCGGAAGGCTGAGGCGGAAGGATCGCCGGAGCCCAGCAGGTCGAGGCTGCGGTGGCTGGAAGCGGCCACTGCACTCCAGTCTGGGCGACAGAGTGAGACTCCAACTCAAAAAAAAAAAAAAAAAAAAAAAAAACCTTCAAGAAAATTAAACAGAAAAACTAAAACGGAGTTAAGTTTGGTACACTAAACAACCATGTATCTCTGACATAAACCAAGAAAACTCACCCAAACATCACATTAACCTATCTGTGTCTCCCATGACGGTTTCTCTCCTTTTATCTTCTTATGCCTTAGATCACATCATAACACGTATCTTATTAGCTTCTGCATTCATTTTACACATTCAACTCTATTCCCTCTCTATTCATTATTATGACAGGCTCAGGGGTCATGTTTTCCTCAGTGGCTTATAAGGCTCCCCTTACAACAAATTGAATAGAATTGCATGTGTCCCTAAACTCTCTAGTCCACTCAGCTAATTTATATAATTATCTTTGTGCCATTGTTAAGCTATTTGAATACTTAAGCTTTGTGTTTGTGTGTGTGTGTGTGTGTGTGTGTGTGTGTTTTAATAGATTCCAGGCCAGGAGTGGTGGCTCATACTTGTAATCCCAGTACTTTGAGAGGCAGAGGAGAGAGGATTGCCTGAGCCCAGGGGTTCAAAACCAAAACCTGAGCCCAGCAGGTCAAGGCTGCAGTAGCCGTGAGCACACCACTGTACACTCCAGCCTGGGCAACAGAGACTCCAACTCAAAAAAAGTCCTGGCTCATGTGAGTTCATGGCTTAGGTGATCCTTTTGCCTCAGCCTTCCAAGTAGCTGGAACTACAGGCGTACACCATCATGCCCGGCCAATTTTTTTTTGAGTTGGAGTCTCACTTTGTTGCTCAGGCTGGAGTGCAATGGCACACTCACAGCCACCGCAGCCATGACCTACTGGACTCAGGCGATCCTTCCACCTTAGCCTTCCAAGTAGCCGAAACTACAGATGCCGCCACCACGCATGGCTAATTTTTTTAATTTATTGTAGAAATAGGGTCTTACCAAGTTGCCAGGCTGGTCTTAAACCCCTGAGCTCAAGCAATCCTCTCTACTCTGCCTCCCAAAGTACTGGAATTACAGGAGTAAGCCACCACGCCCGGCACAGAGGATTCTAAAGTGGTTAATTCCAGTCATTTTTCTTCTTTTTATTCACAGGAATGTGAACGTCAAGAATCTTTCTTCTCGTTCAGGGGCCACAGGGGAAGGTATCAGCAGGAGTCAGGGTTTGGACCCAGCTCTCTCTCAGGCCTCCATTTATTCTCAGAGCAGAGTGAGTGGTAAGAGCCACCAGGAGTCAGAAATCAAAGGCGAGCACACGCTTGGCCCACAAGAAGCTTTCCACACTGCTATGTGTCATCATCCGTGGCACCGCTGAGGCTGCCCGGAGACCAGAACTCACGCTGCACCCCTCACCAGGGACATACACTCACCTTGGCACTGTGAGCAGAGACGGTGGTGGTGACATACGGGGTCCTGTTCTTCTGCAGCAGGTCAATGTAGACCTCGGCCCCATCCCCGCCATGCACGCGCAACAGGCTGAGCAGCTCGTTGACGTCGTGGTGAATGCGAAACTCGCTCATAGTGCCAGCTCTGAGACACCCACATCACGGGATGTTCTCCTGAAGAGGAAAGCTCTTTATAAAACTAAGACTCTAAGATAAACGGTTTTTTAAACGATCAAACCTGGCCAGTATCAGGCCTTTGACAAACCAAGTCATCATCTGGCCTCCTGGCCTAGGGGTCCCTAACACCACCACAGCCTCTTTCCAACAGTTCCCTGAGCGGGACTGATTCAACCATCTCCCGTCCTGGAGACATCCTGTTGTGTGCTTGTCTTCACAGCTCATCCATGCTGTGTTCCCCTTGGAGATCCAGAGTGCTGAGCTCCTCACCTCAGCCCAGCTTCCAGGCTCACCCCACAGCTCAGGGAACCAGCAGGGTGGGCAGCACGCAGATGGCCCAAGGCCCTGGCTCTCCTTTCTCCTGCGTGAGTCCACCCACACATGGCCCTGGGCCAGCAGGTAGCTGCTCAGCCACTCCCTCTGGCTGGGTGACAGAGCTTTCTGGTACCAGCTGTGCAGACATGATGGCCATGCCTCTTGGGGGTACAGAATCTACACAGGAAGCTCTGCACAGGCCTATGCCATTGCCTAAAACCCCAGCTCCCACTCGTGAAGCCAGCACTAGTTATGAAGTCCTGAACTGCTCAGCTGCCGCACCATTTGCACATCTAACTCTGGGTTGTCCCTGCACTCTGGCATCTAGGACATTTCCTTTTCCTGCCCAAGACGGTTTTGGTAAGATTCTATATGTTCCCCATGCATTTGCACCAGGTGGGGTTCCACTCCACAAATGGGAAAACTCAATGTCTGTGACCAAGCAGAACTTATCTCTTTGTCACACTGAACATGAACTACTACAGGGACAAGTGCCAAGAAAGCAATGGCACAGATGTGATGCTCCACCATGGATGAGATGAACATACATCCCTAGTGAACAGCTGACAAGAGGAACGTGAAAATGAGTCTTTGTCGTGAGTGCAAACCTAATGGTGTAAATTGACTTGCAAAATGTTATTTTACAACTTGTGAAGAATGTCAAGAGCTCAAATGCTTTTCCAGAGACAGAAAAGCACAGTCACACGTTGCTTAACATTCTGAAGAATGTGTCGTGAGGCAATGTCACCAATGTGGGAACATCATAGAGTACACTCACAAACCTAGATGGCACAGCCAACTATACACTTGGGATGCAGGGTGTAGTCTGTTGCCCCTAGGCTACAAATCTGTGCAGCACATTACTGTACTGAACACTGCAGGCAACTGTAACACAGTAAGCATTGCTGTATCTAAACACAGAAAAGGGACAGGAGAAACACACACTATAGCCTTAGGGAACCACCTCCGTGTATGTGATCCCTCACCGACCAGAGTAGTTAGGCAGCACGCGACTACATAGGACACGAGAAACAGAGTCTGAATCTGTACAGAAGCTCTTCTTAGGCCTAAAAAACGAGGCTGGGGATGTAGCCACCAATTTTCATTTCCAGGATGAAGCAACAGAACATTTTTAATCTCTTAATGAAACAGCGCCCTCTCCCCTAGATATTACTTGCAGATACGTGTGAGTCTTGCTCAATGACTGACTATTTGAGGGAGAAGTGGAAAGTTCAAGCCTCTGTAGGCCACACAGGCCCACCTTCTGCAGAGCTAAAGTGTCCTGTGCGTCCCTTGTATGCCATCGATCACCGCTTCCATTAGGTGGCTCTTTACTGAGACACGTCTCTGCTCCTGGGCTCCAGGGACGTGCTCTGAGGTCTTCGCCCCTGCACCCTAAGCACGGAGCACAGGGTCTCTACTTCGGGGGCGCCCATGGGATGAGGGGATCGGAAAGGCCGACCAGACCCCAGCAGGCCAGGAAACGGGCTCGGGATCCAGGTAACCGGTATCATGCAGCCCCCAGGTTCGAGGCGCAGGGTGCGAAGGGGCAGGGGGCTGGCACTAGCCAGGCGCTGCCCAGCCGCTCACCCGGGCCTCTCGGGTCAAAACAAGACGCGATTTTCGCTAGGCCACTTTGGTTCCCGTAGGCGCCGGGTTTGGAAGGGACAAGAACGACCCAAAGGCTGTCCCCAGCCAACAGGTGGCAGCCGAGAGCCGGGAGGACCAGAGAGCGGGAAGCGGCACTAAGAGACGCAGCCCGGCGGTCTGGAGCTGCGGGCGCGCGGGAACGGCCCGGAAGCCGGCCCTGCCCAGCAGCGCGGGTTCCGCTCCGCACCAGCAGAGTCGGGTCGCGGAGGCCAGACGCCCACCCGGCACCTCAAGGCCAGAGAGGCTCCGGACCGCAGCCGGCGGCGGGGCGCGGAGACGCCGCGCAGGCGCGAGAGCGCGCGGGAAAGCCGCCCCTGCCCTCGGCTCCACCGTCGCCCGGCCCGACTCACCCCAGGGACTCCCGCGGCCTGGCCCCGACCGACGGCCAGCAAGCCCCGCCTCCGGCCCCGCCGCCGCCGGGCCCAGACTCACGGTAGGCGTTGCTGCCGCAGGCCCCGACGCTGCCCGAACGGCGGCGGAAGCGCGCGTGACGCCACGTCCGGCCCCGCCCAGCTCCCGGACGGTGGCCGAGAGGCCGCGTCCGCGCCGCCGGGCGGGGATGCAGCTGCCCCCTGCGCTGCACGCCCGCCTGGCCGCAGGGCCCGGGGCGGCCGAACCGCTGCCTGTAGAGAGGGACCCCACGGTCGGGGCCGCGCCCTTCCGCTTCGCTGCGCGCCTCGTGCGCTTCTCGCGGGAGCACGACTTCTTCGAGGTGCGTGGGGGAGAAAGGAGGGCCGTAGCGGGATGGGGCAGGGCCGTTGTGGTGCGGCCTGGACTGCGGGGGCCGGGCGCTGGGTGGTGGAGCGGGGCCTCATCCTGCGGGGCCGCGGTGGGCAGGGCCCGCGGGTGGGCGGGGCCCTTGGTCGCGCCCACCACCCGAGTCTCTTGCAGGACGGGGACGTGCAGCGTCACCTCTACCTCCAAGATGTGCTCACACAGGTGGCCCAGGCGCCCGAGAGGCCCAGGTGAGCGGCTGGCAGCGCCTGGCTGGTGCCAGCCCCTGCCTCTTCGCACCCTGCGCCTCGTACTTGGGGGCTGCATCGCCGCCCCTCCCTGCACGGCCCCCCACGGAGGCGCTCCACTGTCCAAGCTTTGCCACGGCGGGCCCTCCTCCACGTAGCCTGTTAATTTAATTCATAAAAAGAGGACTTGAGATTGTAGAAGAATCATTGGAGCTTTATGGGAAACTGCGAGCAGAAAGTCCAGCTTGGGCACTTTGTCACCAGCACCCCCTTAACAGGTTTCCTTTGCCAGGGTGCCTGCGTTTGCCTGCCGGGTGGCAGGATGCTGCCAGGTGTTTGACGCCCTGGACGACTATGAACACCACTATCACACGCTGCATGGAAACGTCTGCTCCTTTTGCAAACGGGCCTTTCCCTCTGGACACCTGTTGGATGCCCACATCCTGGAGTGGCACGACTCCCTCTTTCAGATCCTGTCCCAGAGGCAGGACATGGTGAGCGACATCTGCACAACCATGGAGGCCATATCCAGTAACGACAGCCTTAGAGCACTGCCCTCAGGTCTCGGGAGCAGGGCAAGGTTGGGGGAATACCTCCCTGCCCCTGGCATGCCCAGCCAGGAGGCATCATGGTGGGGGGAGGGCCAGGGGTCAGAGGGAAGTGATCGTTTTTCCATTTCAGTACCAGTGCTTGGTAGAAGGCTGCACAGAGAGGTTCAAGACGAGCAAAGACCGGAAGGATCACATGGTGAGGCTTCACCTGTACCCCACAGATTTCCAGTTTGATAAGCCAAAGAAAAACAAAGGGTACGTGAGACGCCAAGTTTTAGCATGTGACTACCCCTTGATTTCATACAAGCCTTTGATCAACTCAAAACACGTAGACTTTTAGGACTTAGATGGACAGGTAAGCATCTGCTATCACTTAGTGTTGTGTTTCTCTTCAGATAACTAAAACCCTGACAACACAGTTGGGTGGTTTTTCATGTGGCCACCCTGCTG
Source organism: Cephalopachus bancanus (assembly GCA_027257055.1). Taxonomy (NCBI): domain Eukaryota; kingdom Metazoa; phylum Chordata; class Mammalia; order Primates; family Tarsiidae; genus Cephalopachus; species Cephalopachus bancanus. The sequence continues at coordinate 518 of JAPVLO010000729.1, read as the reverse complement.
AGGGAGAGTGGGGGGGAACCACTAGCTTCCCCTGCTCTGGGAGGCAGCCACAAACGGGGTGTAGGAAAGATTGGCCACTGCATTTCCTGCTCTCACACCCCTCGTGGCTATGCCTGTACCTCGGCAGTCAGCTCCACTCACATGCTGCAGCCTTCCGAAGCCGGCTGAGCCTTTGGGAACTTGCCCCAGGCCATGAGGCCTTCCTCTCCCATGAGGCCCTCTGTCCTGTGGGTATATGTTTACATACCTGACAACAAAAGCATTTACTGACACGGTGCTGTTTACAGAACACCGTGGGAAAATACTTCCAGGAATAATTCTTAAATTACACTCATTTTTTTGGCCTCTTTTTTGGTGATTCTTTTCAAGTGAAGCTTCATAACCATCTAAAATTGCATTCATTGAAATCTGTTCAGACTAAATTTTCTCAAATAGTACTTTGCTGTTTAAGATAGCTGCGGGAACCCACTGTAATATGGGAGGCTTTGTAAGGACTCAGATATAAGGTAATTCTGTTT